>JAODUG010000014.1:1355245-1371016 GCA_027564795.1 Aphredoderus sayanus
ATAATTAGTGTGCACATGCACATGTATGCACATACACGTCACGTACACATACAAACACACACACACACACAGAAACTATTTGAAACGTTACAAGTATCTAAATGTTAGATACTAGTAACTATTGGAATATATACTTGACTTGTTACTAATCAGAAGGAAATAAAAATCTGAACAGTAGAGGCCCATACCATATTATTGCAAAAAATAGCAACTGGATACTAGTAACTATTTTAATATGTAACTATTTGAGTAGTTACTTGTCAATCGCAAATACAGTAGATATCTGAATGGCAGACGCCTTGAGAATTCAATTGCAAACATTAGCAATTAGACAGAATATATACAACTATTGGAATACATAGTATTGGAGAATAATACAAAGTATTAGAGAATAATCAAAATGACTTGCTGTTCTATTTAGGTTGAAATCAAGCTTGATGTTTCTGAAGGTGCAATGATGCAAACTAAAAATAATCTACAATTATCCTCAAATGCATTAAAACTGAAGCTCTGAAAATGTAGGGAGTTGAAACAACAGATGGTAAAAGTGGAAAAAAGTGACAGTGATCAGAATAAAAAAAATAGGCCTATTCTCAAGTAAAATAGGCTACAGATTAATTTGAAAAATATATTGTCAAGTAACAAAGTATTTATACTTAATTCCCATCTCTAACAATAGATTACATTAAGAGACTGCACATTTTAAAACACTTGGAAAATGGTTTAATGATGTTTACAACAAAAGAGAACTGTACAGTTTACAGTAAAAGATTATCTTTATGTGTATAAAAACAAAAACAAACAAAAAAAAAAATACAGCAGACAAATGCATCAAAATCTACCATGTATTCTGATTCACATACTTAGATTTCTACACAATCTTTCAGTTCTAGGCCCCCGTTAAAAGGAAGCTTTTTGTAGTCAGATCAGAGGAGTCCCCCCAGTGTCAGGTGAGCAGTGTTCTAGCCCATAGTGGAAACCAGGACTGTTAAGCGTCACAGACACCGTGGGTTCTAGAGTTCTAGTGACAGAATTGATTCAGTATTAGAAAAATGAGAAAACTGGAACACATTCCATTAGTTTAGCCCAAGCCTCCAGGCAAAAAGTAATATACAGAATGAATTTCTTACACAAACAGAAGTAATATGTACATGTTTAACCCCCCCAAACATTATTCTCTTGATTTAAGCTATGGTGACTTGGGCTGTGAACTGTTCACACACACACACACACACACACACACACACAAAACATACAAAAATACTCTATCGTTAACCTACCAAGAGTAAGACAGTTCTGCAAGTACTTGCATGCTGTGACAAAAAGAGAGATACATCAAACAAACAAGTTAAACAGACGTTTTCACACAGTTGTCTCAGAAATGTACCAAAATATACATCTAAGCTTTGGAATTACTGAGGCTAGGACTAAAGCCAGTGCTGGGTTTTCCTCTTAATACACAAGCTGTGGGATGAAAGGTAAAGCCAGAGCGAGAGAACAAGACAGACAGGACAGAGTTATCTTTGGTATGCATTTGTCAAAAGTTTAAATATTTGGATTTTTGCTTTGGGATAGCGCTTGTGAGGTTCCCACAGCCTCACGTGTAATAAAGCATTGAACAAAAGTGTCACTGGAGCCCACCGGCCAGAGTTCTGTGCCGGCGGCACGCGGTCCGTGCAGAACGGGGGACCACGGTGCATAGTGTCACAGCTGACCCGAGTCTGAGGACAGAGCAGTAGAGAGCAGAGACTAGAGTAGCAAATCGCAGCCAGCGAAACACACTGAATTCTGGAGAACACCACGGACCACGTGCGCCCGGACCCTGCCACACTATAGGAATTCTGGAGAAACACACACACACACACACACACACACGGCAGCAGACACAATGGGGACACACACACCCCTAAAAGAGGCGGGGTCAAAGCATTTTTCTTTTTTGTCCTTGAGAAGGAAACATGTATCCTAGCAACAGCGTTGAAGACAGACAGAGTCCTGAGCATTTACAGTGTGCACAGGATTAACCCTCAGTGTGTATTAACAAACATAACCCAGCTACCACCAGATTGGGTTTTCTTCTTTTTTTATGTCTGTTGGAGAAGCCCACTTAGGCCCGCCCAAATCTGACACGCGCTGCCCACAAGCACCGAGGATGCCATTGCACAGAAAGGTCATGTGTTCCCGGGAGTACACATACACGGCCGATACCTCTGCCTCGGGAATGAGATGGGATTCGGGACTAAAACGGAATCCGATGTTGAGCAGGGAGGCAGCGCAGCATCAGAGATGGGGTAGTCCATATACAATCACTAGAAGTCTTTGGTTAATGTTGTTACCACGGGAAATAGCAAGAGTGTGAGGATCGACGGCACACGGTCATGGGGACAGGGCACAATCAAAACGGGAGAGGATTGTCAAATCATAGCTGTCGAAGGAGAGACCCTAATAGAGCGGAATTCAATCAAATGTTTCACACACGTTTTAGGCGGGCCCCATCTTTGAAGTAAACAAAAGAGCAAGAGGAAAAATTTTGCTTGAGTGGCAACACTAGAAAATGGCAGAAAATAATGTCACTTTATGTATCCTGTCCCCATTGCAGTGGCATTACACAGCCCTTCTCTAAAAACAGGCAAGTGGGTTTCCTCAATGACAATGTGTTGGGATTTTTTTTTTTTTGGTTTTTGTAATTCATTTTTTTAATATTTCTAAAGTAGTTTAAACCAAGTTCAACTCAGTCTCGAGTTAGAAATGAGGTATAGAACAATAGCTTCCTCGCTTTACCGGTGCACAGCTCAACTATAAACGTATGGTTACCAACGTAAAACCAGCAAACCAAAGTGGTGGATCCACGTACATGACAGATGCTGGGCCGATCCACAACAACATCATCGAGACGAGTGCTCCTCTACACAAACAGCTTTAAAGTGAAAGCAATACAAAGTAGTGGCTCGGTTGCAATCAGCTAAATTCAGACTGTCAGAGGAACAACTGTATGTTGTTACACTAGTTACAGCTGAAGTCAAACCAAAACACTTTCCTGGTAATGGTTCACATCAGAGCCTTGCGTTTGTTAGGTAGGACCTCTCATTCTGGCTTAAAAGATACATGGAGATAGTATACTTATTTGTCACTTTGGATATTTTAAAATCACTCTGTCCTTTGGAAGATTTGGGTGTGGGGGGGGAGGGGGGGGGAGGGTGCACCTTGGTTTACTGACTGCCCTCCCTATTCTCTCTTTTACACGCACAAGCACAAACACACACACACACACCTGCTGGAGTTGAGTTATTAGTAAAGCTTTTCTTGCAGGTATCGGCAACCTGTCTTGAGTCACACCTAAACATAGGTAAAAACGTAATCATGCCAGGCCTGCAAAAACAAAAAAGTACACTACTGTTGCCATAGAAACAACACTCTTGGTGCCCCCAACACAAATCCAGAGGCCCTCTCTCTCACACACACACACACACACACACACAAACAATAATGCTACAATGCTCTTGTCTTCTACGTAACAGTAAGGCATAAATGATAATGTTAAATTTTTTTCCTTTTTCCATTTTTTTCAAACTAAGAAAGCCAGTGATCTTGCCCTCTCACACTATACAAAATAATTAAAAGGCATAAAGTAATTTAAGTAAAAAATGATTGTTAAAGACAGCACAGCAAATCAAGTCCACAATAAAACGACTACTAAAGATTAAGATCAGATGCGTCAGTCTCCTTTGTCCCAACCACAGGACCTGTCCACATTATGAAATGAACAGGGCCTCCTTTTCATTAGACCACACCCATACACAACAGATGTATTGTTTTTGGTCTTGACAATTTAATAAAATTGCAAATTTGCAAAAATAAAAAGGAAGTATTCGGGGGAGATAGAGTATATCAATGATAAACACTACATTCAGTCTTGATAACATATTGGTTCAAATATAAAATATGAATATCTTACACATGTTTATATATACTATATATATTTATTTATATGTATAGAATTAAGAAAAGTTTTTTTTTCCTAATTCTTGCGTCTTTCTCAGATAAATATTTCAGTAACATCCCATGGTGCCGATGGCTACTGGTTCACCTGGCTAGCGCAGTCCACTATAAAACAGCACTAAAACGGGACTGGGTCCTCGGGCCTCATGTCCTAAAAGACAGCAGACCAGCAGAGTGAACAGCAAGACACCTGCCTAGCTGCAAAGAGAAAGGCTATCACTTTGGCAAGAAGGATCACAAAATAATTAAACCTGGAATTGCCTCATAAATTAGTAGTACTAGAAAATAGCAGTAGTAGGTTGTCCTTTATTATGTATGGTTCATCGTAACAAATTTTGAAATGGCTAGCCAGAGACGGTACTTGTACATTCTACACTGTTCTACAGATAGAAATTTCTGATAGTGAACCTCGTGTTTAAGTGCTGCTGAGGTATATTCAGTCAAAAGTAATGTGACAATAGAAAGAAGCACATAACAGAAAGATGTGGCGCATTTACAGTTTCAGTAATGCAATAACCACTGCAGTTATTAATCTGGTTACGTTGTATGTAGTAGAACAATCCTACTTCTGTGAGGTTGTTCAGCAAAGGGGCAGTAACATGGTAGCACAATGTCTACACTGCTTAGCCTAACTGGGGAAATTGGAGATTCGGGCAGGTGCAAAAGTAGTTCACAGCAAAAACTGGGCAACAACAGCCTGCCTGTGCCGTGCTGGTTGAAATAGGTGGCACTCGTCTGAAACAAAGGAGGAAGGTTATCTGATCAACTGCTCTACGTATACAAACAGCCAACCCCTCCAGTAGAAAGACTCTAAACCACAAAACCTGAACTAAGCAGGCTGTAGTCATAAAGCTATAGGAAAATCATGCAGCCCCCCACCCCCCCCCAACAAGCTCAGCTCTATCAGAAGCTTAAAGCAGCAAGTGGTTTAAAGCTACGTTTCTGCGACCCTGTGAAGCAGCAGCAACTCAGGAGTGAATAGTGTACTGACAGACGTCCGAGTAGGGGGAATAGGATGTTGGAGTAGTGATCGTATGTGCAGCAACCTGTGTGCTCACGCAGGCACAGCAGCTAGTGTGAAAACCACTTTGGTTTAAGCTTTTGTTTTATGGCTAACTATTAGTAAAAAACCCAAACAGAAACAAACAGTTCACCTCCACTTGCGGCATAAGATGTTTACACCGCTACCAAAACAGCCAAAGACCAAAAAAAAAAGAAAAAAAAAAAGAAAATTCAGACCATTCCATTTCTTGGAGAGAACCTTAAAGAAAAACAGGGTAAACACCTCAAGGCCATGGCCCAGTAATATTAGCAATATTACAACAATCAAAGACAGGTAAATTCTAATGGTAGCAACTTTCACAACCCCCCAAACCCTGCAAAATTATTTTTGGTCACTTGTGCTGCCAATTAAAAGCTGAGCAACGACGAACTTTATCAAATTAAAAAGAGAAAAAAAAAGTTCTTTGGATAGTGGATCATCAAAATATTGCATTTCTCTATTTTGTTGACGATGAGAGATTTTGTACTCATAAATATAGTAACTAGGCTAAGCTACACTGACTACACAGCAATTATTTTAACAAAGATTTTTGGTATATCTGGAAAGGACAGTCAAATGACTGCACACAAACTAACCTTAAAAAACAAACAAACAAAAGACAAAATTCACTCCTCTACAAACAGGCAGACTGCAGCTCATCGATCCAGTTAAATTTTTGGTACAGATACTGTGCACAAGTAGATATGACGGTACTTCAAAAACAATGTCCCAATGTACCAAACGGCAACATACAGTTGGGAATGGAGACCATGAGGCCCGACAGAGAACATACACGCAAGCGTGTATCACATGTATTACAGAGCAACAGAGCTCTCAAGCACCTGCCTGGGCTGTGGAGAACAGCCTACCCAGACACATGACGACCCCTGATCCTTGAATACATCATCAACATAACATCTCTCCCATTAAAAGTTACCACACCATAACCCCCCCCCCCCCCTCCAAAAAAAAAAACACCCTCAAAATGACTGCATGTATGCAGATTGTTAAGTTCTCTACGTTTTGATTTTAGTCCTGTTGTATGTTTACGGTTCGTGCCTAGACTTCCATTTCAGCAAAGCTCTGTGGCCAGCATGCCACCACTGTGAAATGTAAAACTCAGTGTATCCAGTCCAGAGAGGGTGGGAGAGACATTTCTCGTCCCCCGGGTCCTTAAAGCAACAATAACCATTAAAAGTCGGCCACTTATTACTCGTTTTTTTTGTAAAGCCATATAACCACGATTAAAAATTGATATAGGAGTTAAATCTTAACTTAACATTAAACTTAAGAGTTCTGAAAGTGTCCAGAAATAATAAGAAAATAATAAAACTAAATAAAAGTCTAAAATATAGCTTTCGTATGATTTGATGTATAGGTCTGTCCAACAGAACCCAATAGCAAATATTAACAGGGGTGACACATAACACCCTATTAGTGATAACAAATATTGTGAAATTAGTAGTTAATTGGTTGGTTAGACAGTTAAAACAGAAATCTACTTTTTTTGGTTACAAGTATTTCAAAGGGAATTCTGAGTTGGAAATATGGAGTATGTATATATACATGAATTGGGAGAAAAAAAGAAAAGAAAAAAAAAAGAGCTTGATGGTGCCATGGTTTTTGTCTTCCTGGACATGTATCAGCGTTCACAAGAATTGCCAGGGCCAGAGGAAAGCATGAACGGCTACCTTTAGTGACACCCCAGCTAAACAACATCCAAGAATAGTAGTAGAAGGGAGAAAGAAAGAAAAAAAAAACACGCTGAAAGTTAAATCAAATTGCACCCTTTAGAGGAGGGCTTCTTTTTGGTGGCAGCAAAAGGATTAAATAATAGATAAGGCGGCGGGGAGGAGGGGGGAGAATGCACATGGCCTACATCAAACAGCCCTTTACTCCCAGTACGGTGCATCTGCAGGGCAGAGCGTGACATGGGCAGGAGGGCCGTGGGCATCACTGGGCCTTGGAGGCGGCGGTGATGGTGGAGGCGGTCTGATGGTGGCCGTCGGCCGTGACCTGCAGGGCTCCGGCCCCGGCCCCGCCCGCCGACACCAGGCTGACGGGGTTGCTGGTGAGCAGCGACAGGTTCTGGTGGTTTAGGAAGAGCGGCCCGGTCACCAGGTTGGACCCGTTGCCTCCGGACGTGTTGGCAAACAGCAGGTTACTGCCGTCCAGGGAGGTGAGGGGCAAGGAGCCGCCCGATGCCAGAGCTGGGGGGGCGGGAGATGGAGAGAGGGGGGTTAGCAGCCGAGGATGATGCTTGCAAGCCTCTTCATTCTCTGGTATGCTCAAGGCTTAGCTACCACAACAATAGGCTTTCCACTGTGCACACTGCTCTACAGGCAAAACAAAGTACTTTGGTTTTACTTATAGAGCAGTGTGTTAGACAGACAGGTTTATTTATATATACACTGTACATTCTATTTCTAATTTCCCCCATATACTTTTCAGAAATTATATTTATTATATGCACTGTACCAATACGGAGTTATTGCAGGAATTTAAATGTATGCTCTTGTTGTTTAGAGCAGTAGCTCGAATTGATTTCAAGATAATTATTCTAATTAAAGTATTTCCAATCTTGATGGGTCATTTTGTTTAAATTATATTTATTATATTCTGATACGCCATTTATAAAGGAGCGTCTATAGGCAGGGTCTATGTCATTAAAAAGAGAAGTAGGTCATAGTTCCCCTGAAGAATATCTACTGGGGGGTGGGGTCTAGGTCACTGCCTCAGTAAAGGCACTGACCTAGACCATGGAGACGTGTGCCAGAGGCGTGCGTGTTAAATGCAGAATTAAACGGGTGTACTTGCCACAGTACACACCTTGGATGGTGGCAAGGGTGCTGTTGCTCATGAGGGCCGGACTCAGCGCTCCACCCAGCGCACCCGGCGCCAAGCTCAGCAGCGCCCCCCTGGTCACACACACACACACACACACACACACACACACTGTCAAGCCAGAGCACGCAAAGGGAGACAGGGAGAGAGAGAGACAGGGAAAGAGAGAGACAGACAGAAGGCAGGGAGAGAGACAGACAGAAGGCAGGGAGAGAGACAGACAGAAGGCAGGGGGGGAGAGAGGCAGGGAGAGAGACAGACAGAAGGCAGGGAGAGAGACAGGCAGGGAGACAGGGGAGAGAGGCAGGGAGAGAGAGAGGCAGGGAGAGAGAGAGGCAGGGAGAGAGAGAGGCAGGGAGACAGGGGTTCGAGGCCCTCACCCGGGAGAGAACTGGGACGAGGCCATCAGCCCCGGGCCGAGCCCGGCGGCCGCTGCCATGGCGGCGAAGCTGGCCCCGCCAGGCAGCTGCGTGGCGCCCTGGAGGGCGGCCGACAGCCCCGAGGTGGCCACCATCACCTGGCCCGTGCCCAGGCTGCTGGCCAGGGACGTAGGCGCCTGGGTGACCACGGCTGCCTGCTGCGCTTTGCTCGTCTCCGTGGAAACGGACGTGGGCGACGGGCTCAGGGACGGGGAGCTCGTCGCCGCGGAAACAACCGGTGCTGTGGAGATAACGGAGGCCGTGTTTGTCGCGCCCGCGGTCGTGCCTGCGGAGGGACCGACAGTACGGCGTGACCTCAAACTGACCTTTGGCGGTCTACAGAACACGCACACACACACACACACACACACCTGTGAAGGACAGGCCGGACACGCTGGTGCTAGTGAGGGGCAAGGCTGCGTTCACCGTCAGGGTGGTGGGGGTGTTCATAGTGGGACTGCTCACAAGGCTTGCTGTGCTGGCCACCTGGCACGGGGACAACAAATACAGCGCGCATGCTCAAGTGGCTTTGAGATACTGTAGCTGCGGTGAGGTAGACGTGCTAGCCGCTAGCCGTCCAGACGCAGAGCTGAAATATCAATACATAACTGTTTCTGTTACAATCACAGGCTTACATTCACTTGACTTTAGCTACTAGAAAGCCGTCCCCAAACTACAACACATTGTACCCAGGAAATAACCCAGTTGCTCCAGCTGAATCCAGAGGGAACAATAACAACAGCTGCCTACCAGTGGGCTACTGGGCGTGAAGAGGGTTTTGATGGGGGTGTTGCCTCCTCCGGCATTACCGCTACTGGGGGGGTTAATCCTCTTCTCCTTCTGCCGCCGGTTGCAGAACCACACCCGGATCACCTCCTTCTCCATGTTGAGCTGGTCGGCGATCATGCTGATCTCCTCAGAGGTAGGTTTTTGGTTCTGCTTAAAGAGGGCAAAGAAGCCAGGGATTCCCTTTGAGCATGGGCTAGTGACAAGGCAACTTTGTTCATGCTACACAAAGTCGTGACTACGAAGTACCACTAGAGGGCATCATTCAACAAGACAACAAACTTATCTGAAGGCCACGTTTGTCTTCATGTTATGAGGACAAAACACGCTCTCAAGTAAGTAAGTGGCTCACCTCCAGAAAGCTCTTTTCTAAGGCCACGCGAATGTTGGTCTCAATACTGGTCCTCTTCTTGCGTCTGCGGTTGAGCCCCTCCATGCCCAGGCCAGGGGAGCCCAGGGCACTGGGGCTAGACAGGGCCGGGTCAGATGACAGGTTCTCTGCACAAACAGCATCGACACAAAGCAGGGGAGAGAGGTAAAGGCAAAGCCCTCTGCACATACAATCAAGGCTTGACAATCACCCTCACAGATTTTTTATTTTTTTAAACTGTGAGCTACCAATTACTTGATTATAAAATCAATATTCCACCACCACTCAGTTACCAATGATAAAGAAAAAACCCATCAAATGGCAATCTAGTCACAATCAATGAGCACGTTAATTTTTAGAATATGTATAAAAACAAAGAACAAAGAAAGACTAGCCTGCAGTGTCAAATATTTGAAGTACTTCTGTACATATAAAAGCTCCCTCCTATGAGCCTCCCTCAGGGACAAACCTGCATCATTCAGCCACTTCTCTAGCAGTGGCTTGAGTTTGCACATGTTCTTAAAGCTTAGGTTCAAGGCCTCAAAGCGAGAGATGGTTGTCTGGCTGAAGTCATTCCCATACAGCTTCCCCATCGCCAGTCCAACATCACCCTGTGTAAGGACAGCAGAGATGTAAAGAATTATGCAATGTTTACACTATTTAGCATCTGTACAGAAGCTCCACAAACAAGTGTTCATAGCCAAGCACTAAGATGACAGGGACAAAAATATCATTAAAGTACACTTTTTGTATTGCATTTTCAGAGGGGATTCACTGATTGTAAAGTTCTGGGCAGACAAAGATATTTAAAATAACAATAAGGCCATGAAATACTCCCACACAGGTGACATTTTATTTGAAAACCACATGTGCAAATGGCGAATGTCGCTGCCATCATGTCATACCAGTGTGGTGTCCAGCTAGTGCCTTTTATGCTATTGGATCTTTTCTTAATTTGCAACTGGACATCTACTGTTGTTCAAGTAACACAGCAGATAACTACATCACAACATTTAGCCAGTGCAAAACGGTCACTACTGCAATATCGATGATACTCAACAACATCAAGAGACTATAGGTGAAATAACAGTCAGCAACACAAAGTGGGCAGGTACTGAGATAAACTAACTTTGACTTGAGTTGATGTGATTGATATCAAAGGGAGCTAAGAATATCATTGACTGACAGATGACAAACATTTCGGGTGTGGAAACATAGAAGTGTGATACCTAGGCAACCAAAGCTTGGAATGTAAACTAGCAACCAAACTTCAGCTACAAAGCAATGGGCAATGAATCGACATATCTGGGGCTTAATATTTGGCGGCGGCAGCAGCAGCAGCAGCAGCAGCAATGTGTCCTAGGTGGACCAGTAACGTGCTTTCCAACACACCTGCGTGAAGCCCAGCTTGATGCGTCTCTGTTTGAAGGTCTTAGCAAACTGCTCCAACTCCTCCAGGTCGCTGGGCTCCTCCAGGACCGGGGTGTCCAGTCGCTTGGGGGGCGTTTGGCTGTGGGACAGGTTCTGAATGGGCGTGGCTGCTATCGTGCGGGTTGGTGTCGCAGGCTGACGGGAAGGAGCAACCAGTATAAAACTCAACCGTGGTAATGACCAACAATACCAAAGAATCACAGACATATATACACTTACAAAAACCTATACTTATTAGGATGAAAATTAAGACTTCAAAGATTGAATAAATGCATCAATCAAAAAGCATGTCATTATATGCGAGAGTAATGAATGGGTGCAAATCATTTGGCTAAAACAGGACTGCATGTAGGCTGTTTGCGTTCAAAAATACATTTCAAATGTGTATCATTATCGTGAAATACCCCCCCTGCAATAATTAACCATCACTGGAAGGAGTATTCATGTGAGAATATGTGTACATCAAAAACAAATTTGTGGTGATATAAAAGCTTTTGAATAAGCATTATTAACAGAGAGCTTTATTTGACAGCTGTGCACATGACTACCAACCTGAGTGGCAAGGGTAATGCTTGGTTGAGTCGGCAGGAGGTTGGCTTGGCTTTGAGGTAGTTGAGTTAAAAGACTCGGGGCTTGCAAGAGGCCTAAAGAGAGAGAAACCGCCAGGGGAAGGAAGATCACAAACAAGGGGAAAAAAAATAAGTTAAGTACATTTCCTGCAGCAAACCATGAAAGCACTTTTGTAGCAGTTAGAAGGAAATTGACTTCTATTAATAAAATACACTATAGGATTTCTAGTGTGAAGCCAATAAGAATAAAACATTTTGGAATATACTCAATAGCAATGTGAACAGCTGGATACAGGCCCGAAAATTACATTTCTAAATAAAAAGGATATTTTGAATATAAATTAATGTTCCTATGTGTTAGTTTGTGAACTCTAGCGCAGCCTAGAGCATGTCATGTGTATGCAAAACAAATGCCACAAACCCAGTAGGGGGCAGTACATACTCTGTTGGCCCTGCGGCGTCTGTGAGATGATGAACTGGGCGGGCTGCAGCTGGGCGGCGATGGGGTGCCCAGGCTGCACCAGAACAAACTGGGGCAAGCTCAGGTTCTGTTGCTGTAGCTGCTGCAGCTGCTGCAGGATGGACACACAGGTAAAGAACATGGAGTAAGCCAGAGGTACGTTCACACATAGCAAACAAGGCAAAGGTTTTCAAATGCTTGCAATACAGTTTTTGGTTTGCTTCGAGTTCATTGTGAACGTTTGTGAACGCACAAACAGTTCATGGTACTCGCTTATTACATACAGCTAAAGAGAACAATTTAGCACAACAAAAACAGTTCACTGAATTTGAACGTAAAGTCTCTGCAGGTCAAGATGAATTTAAGCATTTTTCTAATTAATTCTGAAACAATTTAAGACTTTATCAGAACTTGTCAACACTGTACGTGTGTGTGTGTAAGTGACCCTTACTGGTGTGATCTGGATGGGCTGCGACAGGGGCAGCTGGGTGATGGGTGTGGCCGCGGAGGCCGAGATGCTGGCCCCGGTGGTGCTGCTCTGCTGGCTGGCTGAGTGCTGCACAGCAGCAGCGAAGAGATGGGCCTGGGCTTGCTGGATGAGCATCTGCTGCTGCGCCGGAGTCAGGGTCAACTGGCAGAGCAGGACGGGGAGGGGGGATTGAGGGAATAAAGCTACAGGTGGGTGTCTCTCATTCAGTGATGTATGATGGTGCCGACGCACAGTGCGAGTCTCCACATATGGACATGGAGGGAGGATATACGCGACTAAGCCAGCCAGGTGCAAATTAAGGCAAGTACTTGTAATTTAATGCACAGACACCAGTCCACATGCATGATAAGCATTAAGCTCCTGCTTAGCGTTAAGTATGGTCATGGCACTCAACCTTCTCGTCCGCTGTATGGGCTCAGATGACAATGGAACAACATGGAGTCCAGGCAATGTTTCACAGGTCTAAGAGCAAGCACATGTGCAGACACATACCAAAGCTATGTCCAAATGGTTTCTCCCATTACCGGCATGGGACAAATTTGGACATAGCCCGACCCCCAAAGGGGGAAAAACAGGCAGCCAGGAAGCTCATCCGGGTCATAAAGCTTTTCATTACCCCGACGTTCACCCTGGGATAGTGTAACCTGATCCCAAATGCATAGCATACTAGCAAGGGCAATGGTCTAACCCAAAACAAGGAGGCAACATGCCACTTACTCCAGCTATCTGTCCCCCAGCCAACATTAGCTGGGTTTGAGGCAACAGGCCCTGCTGGACGGAGGTGGGAAGAGCACTTGAGTCTTCCGACTTAGACTAGTAGGGGCAAAGCAAAGGAAGGGGACTTAGAGAGAACACCTTCTTGGGACATATTTGTTCAGAAAGCATGGCTAAGCCTAGCAAACATATGAGGCACAACAATGACTACAATGATTACATGCACACTAATATGCCATTAATACTCCGAATTTGATATGGGTCGTATGGGATATGGTTAAGCAGCATATTCTGCTTGGACATTCTAAATGTAGCCTTTTGTGATTAAGATGTGGTGTGGGAGCATTCTATGTATACATTGCATTTGGAATATGCATCTCAATTAGGTTACTACCTAATTTTCTCTTGACTGTTTACAGTCAGCCCTGTGCTAAAACTTTTTATTTATTTATATTATGAAGCAAAATAAGCAAAATGGCACAAGCAACTCTTGCTGTTCAAAATTCTGGAAGATGATTACAGTTAGCAGGAAGTAGGGACTTTCTTCAGATATTTAAAGGATGTAACCGTAGGACATACAATGTATGGGTGCGGTTTACATTACTTGGAATATGCATGGCTGCATGTAAATGATAATATGGAATTTTAATTTGAATTAGCTATGTAAACAGGTTAGTATGAATATCATACTTTTCAGAGTAAGGGCAAAAACAGGAATATTTTGTGCATGTCAACATAGTCAATGAGTATTCTAACACAAACGGATTAACTATAAAAAAATAAATTAAAAAAACCACAGACCTACAAATGCAAAAAATAACTGACACCTGTGGAAGGTTCTCAGAATGAGAATCTTTGTCTTTGATTGAGAGGAAGATATGCAAAGGCAAGTGAGAAAAGGGGGTGTTTAAAATGTACTGCAGATGAGGGAAGTTGAGCAAAGGGAGGGGAACGTGGAGATGCTAATTAAAATAACTGTTATGCAGTGCATGTAAATTCTGCATAGATTTGCATATTCTCCACCATCTGTTTCCGAGCAACCGCAGAGCAGCTAATTAGCATACAAGGTTGATTAATCTGCCTTGTTGCCAGGCGACACCAAGAGAGCCCTGCTCATCTCAATGAACTCTTTCTGCTAATGCTGCTGTGCATCACATGCCTATATCCACATCCCAGGCCTTGTTTTCACTCTGACACAACTAAAAGTGCACATAGGTCTGTCAATAACTATATGGGGACACTGATGACACATCTTTGTTAATGTAGCCTCAGTTGTGACAGAATAAAGAGCATTAAAGACAGTGTGCAAGTTACCTGTTGGAGGATGGCTTGTGCTTGTGCATTAGTGATTGCACTTGTGACGTTCTGCCTCTGAAAGTCCAGTCCATTTGTTTGGACTCCTAAAAACAGAAAAAAAAAACCAAATCTAATAAAGAACGGCTGATTGATTGGAATTTAAATGAGTTAGAGTACCATTTTGATATGCTAATCTAAAACCAGCATAGTTAAGAATATGATTATACAGTTCAGATGAATGATACTGTTCAGTTCTGATCATACAGTTCAGATAAATTATTGCTGGTGAATTAAATTTGCAAACAACATTAAATATTAAAGTAAGGAGTATATCTAAATCTTCATTCAAAAATCTGATGTTCCCCTTATAGGCTTAACATTACACATACAAAGCTACTCTATACAACCACAATGCTCATCACTCTTAGATGAATAACTTACAATACAGAATTAGCCAACAACACACAAGGGGGGTGCAATGATTTGGTTTTCAAAATGAGTCAATTCAGCAGAGATAAACAAGACCAACAGATTGTTTGCTCTGCAAAAAGGTTTATTTGTGTTACGAAATTGAAACCTGTTGAAGAAGTTTCTCTATCTGATTTTAACCCTAAAAAAGGAAACAGGTAACCGCTGACCACTCACCTGTGTTTCCGTCACCAATCTCCATTGCACATTTAGTAGTTTGTGACTGATTATTCATTTTAGAATCTGGAAAAGGCAGAAAGCGACTATAAGGAACAAAAATTTGATGAATTTGATGAGTATCTTTGCCACTCCACTTAGTGAAATTCCTGTCAAAAAACATCTGGTGTTTCATTTGACCCATCGCACAAAAGGCTAGAGGTTCTTTTCTGATTCAGGTCATTGGAAACCAAAATACATAATGAATTAGGCTACTATCTAATTTGAATGCCAAGAGCTAACAAGAATCCAGAGATTTGCTTAAATAAAAAAAGAAATAAAAAAAAAGAATACCGCATCTTCCATTCTATTTGTTGCTGTGTGTGTTTTCCATAATGTCACAAAGGTGCTCCCTAAAAACAGAACAAGCTAAACAACAACCACAACAAAACCAAACCAAGGTCTGCCATAAACCCAAAACTCACCCACTTCTGCTCCACCTGTGTTCTCCAGCATGGCTGCAAAAGCTATCAAAGAAAATCACCCGTGCCGGGCAAACCCACAGAGCAGGCGTCCAGCACTGGATCTCCTCCCTCTCTTCACTCTCCACTGATCAGCAGGCAGAGTCCAATACAACCAGAGCTACACACAGACACAGTGGCACTGTCTGCCACACGCTTCACTGAACAACACTGGGAGATGCACACTAGGAAAGTCAACGAGATTT
>JAODUG010000014.1:1400098-1422851 GCA_027564795.1 Aphredoderus sayanus
ATGGGTTTTGTTTCACAATCCTCTCCAGGGTGCGGTTATCCCTATTGCTTGTACACTTTTTTCTACCACATCTCTTCCTTCCCTTTGCCTCTCTATTAATGTGCTTGGACACAGAGCTCTGTGGACAGCCAGCCTCTTTAACAATAACCTTTTGTGTCTTGCCCTCCTTGTGCAAAGTGTCAATGGTCATCTTTTGGACAGCTGTCAAGACAGCAGTTTTCCCCATGATTGTGTAGCATACAGAACTAGACTGAGAGACCATATAAAGGCCTTTGCAGGTGTTTTGAGTTAATTAGCTTATTAGAGTGTGGCACCAGGTGTCAATATTGAACCTTTTCACAATATTATAATTTTCTGAGATACTGATTTTGGGGTTTTCATTAGTTGTCAGTTATAATCATCAAAATTAAAAGGAATGAACACTTGAAATATATCACTTTGTGTGGAATGAATTTAAAAGTTTCACTTTTTGAATGGAATTACTGAAATAAATTAACTTTTTATATTATATATTATTCTAATTATACCTCTGTAGATCCCGTTATTATATATACACTGCTCAAAAAAATAAAGGGAAAACTAAGATAACACATTCTAGATCTGAATGAATTAACTAATCATAAGAAATACTTTAGTCTTTACATAGTTGAATATGCCGACAACAAAATCACACAAACATTATCAATGGAAATCAAATGTATCACCCCATGGAGGTCTGGATATTGAGTCACACTCAAAATCAAAGTGGAAAACCACACTACAGGCTGATCCAACTTTGATGTAATGTCCTTAAAACAAGCCTGGGCATGCTCCTGATGAGGTGGCGGATGGTCTCCTGAGGGATGTCCTCCCAGACTAAAGCATCCACCAACTCCTGGACAGTCTGTGGTGCCACGTGGCGTTGATGTCCCAGATGTGCTCAATCTGATTCAGGTCTGGGGAACGGGCGGGCCAGTCCATAGCATAAATGCCTTCCTCTTGCAGGAACTGCTGACAAACTCCAGTCTAGCATTGTCTTGCATTAGGAGGAACCCAGGGCCAACCGCACCCCTTGTGAGCATATGGTCTCACAAGGGGTCTGAGGATCTCCTCTCGGAACCTAATGGCAGTCAGGGTACCTCTGGCAAGCACATGGAGGGCTGTGCGGCCCCCCAAAGAAATGCCACCCCACACCATTACTGACATGTGGGGTGTCATGTTGGAGGATACAAAACGTTCTCCACGGCGTCTCCAGACCCTATCACGTCTGTCACATGTGCTCAGTATGAACCTGCTTTCATCTGTGAAGAGCACAAGGCGCCAGTGGCCAATTTGCCAACCTTGGTGTTCTCTGGCAAATGCCAAACGTCCTGCATGGTGTTGGGCTGTTGGGCAACCTGTGGACGTCGGGCCCTCATACCACCCTCATGGAGTCTGTTTCTGACCGTTTGAGTGGACACATGCACATTTGTGGCCTGCTGGAGGTCATTTTGCAGGGCTCTGGCATTGCTCCTCCTGCTCCTCCCTGCACAAAGGTGGCGGTAGTGGTCCTGCTGCTGGGTTGTTGCCCTCCTACGGCCTCCTCCACGTCTCCTGATGTACTGGCCTGTCTCCTATTGGCGCCACCATGCTCTGGACACAACGCTGACTCACACAGTAAACCTTCTTGCCACAGCTCGCATTGAAGAAATCAAACAGAATAACCAAGAAATGTAACACAGACTCTGTAAACAAAACCAGTGAGAGACTGGCAAGAAATTGCAGCGACTGAATGCTTCGTTAAAATAAAATATAATTTTGATACAACCTAGGCACATTTAAATCTTGGGCACAAAACATTCAAATGTAAGAATAGAAAACCTGTTGGTTATTTAAAAATTGCATACATTAAACTTTGTGTGTGCAGGCATATGCAATTTATCTAAAACAACTTTAACATTTTATAATGCCCCCCCATGCACTTTCAAATTTAACAGTAACAACTTCAGTGGGGAGAAAAGAACGTGGCGGCAGGCTAAAATGGAATATTCAGAATGTGGTGCCTAGAGGCCAGAGGTCTTGGTTGACAGAAACACGGCGCCTATAATACAGTTGCCTATAAAACAGCCTAGTAGGCCTACCACATAGTCTATAAAAAGCAGCCTATTTACTATTAGGGTGTAGGCTGCTCAATACATTTAAAATAAACATTTTAATGTCTATTTATAGCTTATAAATATTAGCAAAATATAGGTTATTTATGTTTAATTGTATTTTCAGACATACATTTTTGGAATAATACATGTTTTGCAATCAAATAGTTTGGTAGACCTCCTGCAGTAGCTCTGAGGATCCCCTAGGGGTCGCAGATGAATATCTAATACCCTGATGAATATCTGTTATATGGCTATACAGTAATAAACACTTACTGTAAGCAGAGCATGATACTAGAACTGTCTCACCATATGTTAATTACATATGTAAAAAAGTTAAATGTAATAGAGGTCAAGATGTTTGTTTAGGCTGAATTAAATGGCATATCTCCTCTTTAAACAGGCTTGTGGAGGTACAGTGTCACTTTAAATACAGGTGACATTTCTAAAAGGGAACATTTTAACCAACATAACAGGAATAAAAATCTCATCTACTGGATGCACTAATAATAATAATAATAATAATAATAATAATAATAATAATAATAATAATAATAATAAAAGTGAAGCATATAATGTTGAACAGTTCTCTTACTCACAGCTGGTAAGGCTCCATGTGAAGACCAGCACCATCGCCACAGAGATCTTCTGGACTCTCCTGGGGAAGCTGGCGGGCGATGGGAGGATGAGGAGGAGATGGGGCGGCACCTGGCTTGTTCCTCCTATGGAAGGCATCTAGCTGGGCATGGTAGTGTGGGTAGTGGTTCACTGGCTGTGGGGCATTCCACCTGAGGAAGACAATAATATTAATGAATCATTCAATAACTATGGTTGATTATTCAGTTAAGGGAGGCAGTCAGTAGGCTACTGCTGGTGTTGGATCAGACTGACTGTTGTGATCATGACATTATTTTGTTAGCATTGTGTTGGCAAAGCCCACATTAGCGTGACATAGCGAGTGACATAGGTCCATCATATTAGGCTATGAGTTCCCTTGATTAAAATGCACGAAAACGCTGTGTAGTTTACATCTGGACCTTGACTAGGACTACTGTGCTAAATTGTAGGCCATCTTATGTAGGCTGTTTATTGTTAGTGTCTCAATTGCTAAGACGTGTCATTAAGCCTTCAACCATTTTTCAAAGTACATTTACAAAACCTCTGACTCTTCTTGCAAAATCAAACAACGGCCTAAACACTACTGAGCATTCATTACACACTGGATAAAAAAAGGAAACATGTTCAGGGCATGCAGCTCCAAAACATTTTACTTAATGATTGTTAGTCCATAAACAATTACAGCTCAATACTGTAGATGTATCACTGACATAATAAAATAATAAAGTACTGAAATAGCACACCACAAATCCATACACCATTATATATTAGCAATTTGTAAAACATGCTGATTTGTGTTTATGCCTGCATGTAAATCAAATTAGAGATGGTTAAGAGTATGAATGCTATGAAATAAAGCTGCTAATCTGGTTAAGATGATTAAAATACAGATATTATACTATAGATTGTGTATATTATTAATAATAAGATATAATATAGTAAGTTTAACTTAAATTACATTACTTACCTACCTACCTCATCTAAAATGTAGACAGAGAAAATGTTAATTTATTATTTTTACAGAATTCTCCTTACCTGGGTTGACCTCTGACTTGCCTATGTGTTGGCTCAGCAAGTTTTTGATGGAACACCTAAGGGCAAAGTCCCACAAGGAACCAGAACAGTATCAAGGAAAGTATTTCCAATATCCAATATAGATCAATTATACAGGTAGAATTTAAGCCTCCTGTCGCCCTAGGGTTAGGATTCGGAAACAAGGTTAGATAAGAGGTCTTTTGTGTGTCATTATTGCAGGTTAATCCTCCTTTGGGTCAAAATGCTTAGGTTAAAATTAGGATAATAATTAATAATGATTTTATTATTATTATTTAGTATTAACCCTCCTGTCACCCTGGGGTCAAAATGACCCACAAAAGACCCAACCCTAGGACAACAGGAGGGTTAATACTAAATAATAATAAAATTATTATTATTAACCTAATTTTAACCTAACCATTTTGACCCAAAGACAAAGGGAGGATTAACCTGCAATAATGACCCACAAAAGACCTCTTATCTAACCTTGTTTCCTAACCCTAACCCTAGAGCGTCAGGAGGGCTAACCCTCCTGTTGTCCTACGGTTGGGCCTTTTGCGGGTAATTTTCACCCCAGGGCAGAAAGGTTAAATAAGCCGCGAGAACATGATTGTCTTGCAAGCTTTAGTTTGACTTTACTGAGAGAATCAGCCTGGAACTGTATATTTAACATGACCAAGCAGCGTCTTACTGGTTGCTATGGGCGTGGTTTAGATGTGACGACAGGAAAGCAACTCGAAAACAACAATGGTGGTTCAATCGCAAGTTATGTGCATGTACCAACCATCTGGTGTGTCAGGTTAGGTTTAAATATGATCACTTTATGAATTAATTTGGGGCATTATTTTTTACCCTATGATTAACATTCAGGGTCATTGTATCTTGAAGCAACATCCGCGTACAAAGAGCTACAGTATGGATCTTGATTAGTATATTTGCAGGTAGGCCATGTCTTACTTTATTCTGGGCAGCAATGACAATCCTGCCTGGGACTATCCTTTCGGAGTTAAGAGGCAGTTTTTTCTGGGTGGGTCCAGGCTTTGGCTTCTCTGGAGAAAAGAAGGAGTCTATTTTGAGATGGAAACAAACATCTTGACCTACATTACATTTAGTGCCCGGGTGACAAAATCAAAGCCTTTGTGCCTGTTTCTGTGCTGTTGTTCCTTTTTCTGTTTTCAAAATTGGGAGAAAATGGTTGACGGTTTCAAGAAATGTTACAAAAAAGTTAAAAAATGCATTATATACACATCATCAACCCCCCCAGCAACCACACACTGAAACATGCATCTGTAAATCACTCTCCCCACATCTCAGATGTGCTGTAACAAGTGATTACATTTTATTTCAGTCATTTTGTAGTACTGGATCAACGAACACTCGGCAAGGTGTTCCAAAGTTCCATTGTTTTAGCAGAAAAGGCTGGTTTACCAAACTGTGATAGAGGATGCCCTAGTCGATATTGTAGCAGTAGTGCAAGCAGTGTTACAAAGCCATGTACACCTTTATATAACAGACTCACTATAGCCATGAACATTCAGATAGAGTATGGTTGTATACATATACATACAGTATAGACATATTAGAAGTGTACACATTGAGGATTCCAAGCTGACGTCACATGTCACGTGATTTTGGTGCCTCCTCGTAACTTTCGTCTGATAACAGCAAACTGAAACATCTCTTTAAGCTGTTGTGTGACGGGATGCACTTCCAACATGCAAAGGAACCCAGAACATGTCTTTAGTAAGCTGTCTAACTTAAAGTATGAGCCTTTAAGGAGACACAAGTTTTCATTTTATTGAAAACTACTGGAGAGGAACACAATCGTCTCCACATTATGCTAAATTGCTTTACTTAGTTAAAAACATTAGATTATTTTAGGATCCTATATGTCAATCAGTCACTGCATGTAGGCATATTTGTCAGGATCATACAGTTGTCCTATTCATTGTGCTGATTCCTTGAACGTGAACTACTCGTTTCCTTAAAGGCCAATTTGTTCAGTTCAACAGCTTATATAACCTTGATTCTGGGTTCTTTACCTTGTTGGTAATGCATCCCTGCACACAGCAAGTTTTTTATATCAGATGAATGTGACGAGGAGGCACCTTCACACAACACAGTGGAATGGAGCCAATGGAAGTCCAAATATTGTTGACCCCCATCATGGCTATGTTTGTATGTCATAGGAACTGTGAAAACAGTTATGCAAGTCAGAATCCTCAATACTTTCACTTTAAAGTTTGTTTGAAATTTAATCAAAAATCTAATTTTATTTCTCTAAATTTAGCTTGGAGTCCAGAATACATTTCACTGCACACATTTGTAGTTGCACCAATGTACTATGAGCATGTGACATATTTGAATCTCACATAACTTGAATCTCCTGGTCATGAACAGCCAATTCAAGCAGCATTGCTCATAGTCAGTACAGTAGTGGCAATGCAGTACCTGCTTTGTCTGCTCCCACTGGCCTTGCCTTCAAAGCCTGGCTGCCCACCAACCTGTTGCTGCGGAAACCTGTGTGGCTGAACTCCTGTTCCATCACCTGGGCAGACAGAAAAGCACAGAGGATAGGCTGACATACCCGCATGTGGTAAATCTACTCTAACCCTACACACAATTATCCGGTATGTCTACACAGTCCTGGCTGGATTTGCATTTGCATGTATGATCACTACTGATCCCTTAGAGTATAGAACAGAACATGCAAGACAAACGATAAATGAAAACTGCTTATTGCTGCTTGCCCAGCTATTATGAAGTTAAGTGAAGGTAAGCCTTGTCTATTCTCTAACTATCATCAGTTCTCAAAGTGTACCTCTGGGTCCAGGTGTTTGCAGATACGACTCTCCAGAAAGGGCCGTTTGAGGACAGAGTTGATGGAAGGCCGGTCTCGAGGGCTGACCTTGGGACAGAGCAGTGTGTGAGATGGAGTATTGTATCTGAGGGTGTGTGGCCTACAGCAAACTAAAGCCATCAATAACTCCATAATGTGGGAGGGTTCTTCTTCTGGTGAAATTGATCTGGCTTTACTGCAGTCCTTCATCCAGCATCAGAGATGCAAGTTGAAATACAATGTAAGCCATTTGAGATAAAAAAAAGTTAACTAAAACTGAAGGGACTACTCAGTATATATATATTTCATCCTCAATGTCAGTGTGTGGATTTATGTTGAGGTGAGTGAGAGAAAATGACCATGAAGGTTACAGAAGTTAGACCATCAACAACCATTCATTTACACAATTGACCTCCCTCTTTGTCGTGCTTCAGCTTGTTTGTGTAGTGCTGCATTTCTCCTCTACATCGCATGTAGAATGTGCTTCTCCTTGGCCAAGCGTTAATAAATATATACACAGAGCTGAATCGCTGTCTATAACAAACTGGTGTTACTCAACCAGCTATTATATAGAGTTGTGGGTTTTACAAAATAATGAACTATACTATAGATATATCACTTCATTCAACACCTGTGTTAATGTGTATTGGTGGTGTTGAGAGTATACCTATACTATGAGAACACTACAGTCTGCTTTCCATAGCATTTGGTAGTTAGCACTGTAATAACTATGTAAATTGTTAATGATAAACAATGTTTGGGGCTGACCTTGAAGAGTTGGGTAATCAGAAGGCGAAGATCATATGAATAACGGCTGGATATGGGACTGTAGCGCCCTCTGCAGATCTTCCCCACTAACTGACACAGACTGCTGCCCTCAAACTGATGTTAAACACAAACACACACAGACACAGGAAGTCTTACTCTGGTTCCTGTGCAAACATGTATAAACAGACAAATTCTGTAAAAGAACATAAAGACACACACACAAATACACACATTCATATGCTTTTCACACATGCTTATGTACACAAGCACATGTTTAAACTTACACACACACGTGGGAAAATATGCTATATCTAGTGATATAATCAGAATTACATTACATTAAGAAAACCTCAACAGGATGTTGGGGAGGAAATGTTGTAGGGCTTACTGGATGCCTCAGGGTGCAGAGTTCATACAGCACACAGCCCAGAGACCAGATGTCTCTGTGGGAAGATGAGACACACACAATGTGACTATGGTTGTGTGTGGTATGTGGTGTGGACATCACAAGGTTACACTACACACATGTACAGACATGGAGAACAGACATCCAGCCAAAAACACAAAGGAAGACATCCAGAAAAACACAATACAAAGTACAGTACAAATACTAGCTTAACGTTATTAGACTGAATGGATTCCCTTACCTGTACATTTATTCATATCTCGTGTGCTGTGCACATAAAACATTCAGATGTACTACACATGTACATGTTTGTTTGTGTGTCCACATTTGTATATGTGTATATTTGTGTGGTGGTGTGTTTGCATATTTTCTAGAAGAATTGGAGGTTCTCTGCATCCCATCCAGAAGATAGCAAAAGCATGTGAATAAGCATACACACTCATAACAAATAGATAGAACATATGAGAAAATATATCAATACTCATTTTCTACTGGAAGGCATATAGCTTACTTTTAATAATGCCATAGCAATCATACAGTATGTTGAACAGTGGCAGCTGGTGAAGGATATTCAAGACGGGGCTGTTTGTGCTGAATTCAGTACATTTTAGTAAGCATCCCATAACACAAACTGTAGGATACCAGTGCAATGTGAAATAGTATGTAGGCTAATTAAGCCTAATTGACATGTAATAAATCTACAGATTAATATATCATGAAAACTATCATTAGACCACAGTCCATGTCGTATCTGTCCCCTCTGTTAGTAAGCATGTAAAGGCTTACTAATGGTGCTAAAAATACAGTAGATACATGACTGTATCTAGCTAGCATTTTGGTTATAGCCTATAAATAGTGTAGCGTGTATATATTTTAGCCTATATTTTGTGCTACCCTCTGTAATTTTTAGTCAGGTTTTTCTGAGCCAAGTTTATGGATTCTCTGCTAAAGTTCTTCTCACAAATCGAAGTCATCTTTGGAATTTGGGGCCGGCTAAAACATGGATATGCAATAAAGCTACAATTCTGTGTCTTGAGTACCCATGTTCTCAAGACTGTCATTAACATCACTACATCTTAGTCCATGTCTGACTATGCTTGGGGAGATTAAATCAGTGCCTTCCAGGCATCAGATTCAATAGCAATAATTGGCTACATTTATGTTGCGACATCATGTCTTGTGTCACTAGATTGGCTGCATTGATACATTTATATACATTCATATATTTGAACTGAAGTAATAAAAATAATAATAATACATTCCAGTAGAGATGGATCCATTTGTAGACACATTGGAACAAGAGTATGTTTACTGGCGGATGTCAGGTGCCGGTTCAACACCTACAGTACAGTAACATAAATGAGGGGTTCATTTCACATAAATGTCTGTGATAGGACTTAACCCTACTGTAAGAGAGCTACGGTTTAAAGTTCAGTATGACTTTAAATAGAAGAGAACAAGGCAAATAGCAACATGTCTGGTCTGACCTAATTGTGGGATGCGATTGAAGCAGTGGTGTAACCACTGAAAGTTACGTACGTCTTGTTGTTATAAGGCCTGCTCTCGCAGATCTCTGGAGAGAGATAGTACGGCGTCCCAACGCAAGTCCTGGCAAGCTCCATGGTGCTACATAGATACAAACACACAGCTGCTATATTTATATCCTGCCAGAGAAGCCTTTCATAGTCACTCTATTCTGGTTCCTCAATATACAATAAGGTTAATAATAATAATAATTATTATTATTATTCTTTGGATGTTTATTAGACATGTTACGGAGTGGTGCGTAAGATGTCAAAGCATTTCAGGTTTACTTTAAAACTTCCCATTTTGGGCAGCATTTTGTTTCTGTAGTGTAAACCTACATGCCTGAGCACACCTGAATGCACATACAGAAACATACACCCATTATTGTCAATGTCAACTTTATTATTGTGTGAGTGATGTGGGGAACAACCTGTGATTAACAGCTGCCTCTGCAGCGGTTTGCTCTGTGTGTGTGTTTTTGTGTGTCTGGCGAGGACAGACTGGGGATGACACCAACTTACTTATTCAACATTCTTGCGATTCCAAAGTCACCCAGCTTGGCTTTCGTGCCGCAATTGGTCAAGAATATATTCTAGAATGGAAGGAGAGATGTATGAATGGAACTCTGTTCCACAGAAGCAAAACAATGACTGGACAGAGATAGCGCCCTCTGATAGTGGGTGAAGGAATGAGTACGGAAATAGATATGACTGGTGAGAGATACTAATGGCCACAGACTGATTATGTCTGCAGTCTGTCACATAAAGCTATTCTGGGAGCAGAGAGCAAAAGGGATTTTGTTTGAAATACAGTGGAGCTTCCCCCAACTCAGACCTCACTTCATTAAGCCATGCTTAATGAAGAATTATAACCTGGCACTTCCTTTGTACCTTTATGGCAATAAAAGTGTAACCTAACCTTAAAGCTAACCTTATCCGTCAACATGGCGACTGCCTTCAGAGCGGGACCAGTGCTAGAATATAAAAGCTCATTCTGTAAATTGATTTGAAGATCTCATAGTGTTTTAAACACATTTAAAGACTACACCCCTGAACCCCATATTCTTTGCTGCAAATGTTTTCGGTAAATGTAACTTCATATGGGTGAATGTAGGAACCTGGAGGCCATTGTGAGTCTATAGGAACTCTGTGGGGAGAAGTAGTGAAGAGTGCCAGCACTCTTCACTGTGTGGTTTTGTAACAGTGGCTTTACTTACAAGGGCAATTCCAGTCACAACATTGCTTAGTGGACCTTTAACCTTCCTGCTGTCCTATGGGTCAAAATGACCCACTGCACTACCTTTTCGTGCCAGCAGAGGGCACCAACCACAACACAGACATATGACATGCCGCGGTTGGCGCCATCTGCTGGTAGTGCGTTTGAAACCCAAAAACAGCGGGAGGGAGAGAGAGAGAGAGAAATACCAAAATCTAATGCTGTACCTGTGCCTTGATATCTCTATGGAGAATCTTGCGATCATGGATATGTTTCAGCCCCAGGCAAATCTGGACAAACCAGTCCTTGATCTGAGTTTGAGATACAAGAGCATTAAAACTGTATGTTCATGCTTTATCTTGTGTTTATGTTTATCTGTCTGTGTGTGTACCTGCTCCTCAGTAAAAGGAACTCCTCTCTGCTTGTGGATACATTTCATCATGTCTCCTCCATCACAATATTCCATAACAATGTACAGGCTGTTCCGCTCTGCTTGCACGCGCGCGCACACGCGCACGCGCACACACACACACACACACACACACACACACACACACACACTTACTCTAAAGCGGGGATTTCTAGTCATACAACTTTCTGGATCTTAAAATACACATCACAGACCTTGAAAAGATGTGTAGAATGCCACAATGTTTGGATGTTTCATCTTGGAAAGAAGGGTCACCTCTTTCTTAGAGGCGTCCTTTTCCCTCTGTGACATCTGGGCAGCAAAACAGATTCACTAACAAACTACTTCTAAATAAAAACCATGTGTGCCATGTGTAATCAAGGGCACACATGATTTAACATGAATTAAATTGTGCATCATTACACAACACCACCTGAGTAGGGATGCACAATTTACCCGAGGACACCCTCCTGTTGCCCTCGGGTTTCAAACACACTACCGTGATATGCCAACAGATGGCGCCACCTGATTGGGTCTGATTGTGTAGTTCTCTTAGTGTCAGTGATGTGTGTATTTCTTTACTTCTTTATTTAATTCTTTTTTTTTGTGCCTTTTAACCCTCCTGTTGTCCTGGGGTTTCAAACTCACACCTTGTTGTGTCAGCAGTGTACATCATATGTGTGTGTAAGCTGTAGAATTAGGTTTAGCGCCTTCTATCTGCCACAAAGTGCTAGTGATTTGGGTCATTAACAGCAGGAGGGTTACCCAATCAATCTTTATTTACTGTAAATAACACTTTTCATACAAATACATTAAAAACAACAATGTAATAATACCACCCCATGTAACACCCATCATCCCAACCCTCCAATCACAAACAACCACCAGGTAAAACAGAAAATCAAGCCCAAACATCCAGAGTCCCATCCCCGCCATCCCCAAAACACTAAAACCCTGAGACCCCAGACTGCCTCCCCAACCACTTCAATCTCAGTCAGAGAATGGAAAACCAAAGACAATCTGCCCACACACCAACATACCCGAGACCCCCAAGGATGCGGCACCAGGTAAATACCTTTCGGAGGTTGATTTCTTTGACCACACACAGTTGATCTCCAGTGCCACCAGCATCTCTCTCTTTGGCCAGAAAGGCTTTTCCAAATGCACCTTCTCCAATCGGACACACAATATCATAGTTGTTCATCACTGTAAAACTGCAACAACAAAATAATAATAAATGCAGTTAGACAGAGTACAACACAATGGTTTTTAAGGCCTAGGTCTACACTCCTCCATGGTGAACCCCACAATTCGTACGGTTGATGTTAAAAAACAGCCTAACGCCACAGAATTGTGGAGGCTGTAGCGGAAGGGATGTAACTGTAAATGGCAACACAAACAAAGTCGTGCAGACCGCACCACACAACAGTATACGTTTCCAAAGCGTTTCCAATATGTTGGGTGTATGGGATCATCAAATCATGGTAATAAATTATTTGCTGCATGTGTAAACATGTTTTTCAAATGTGTCAAATATTTGTATATGTGTAGAAATCTGTAGAAATGTATTGTAAACGTTTTTGGACGAACTTACACATTTCTTACGTTCAAATGTGACTGAAGTTGCCCACTGACCATCCAATCAGAGTAGGTGAACTCTGAATAAGCTGGAGTGATCATGGAGAATGCTTCAGGGATACACGTGAGTTAGCCCAGAGAGTTTTACATGGTAACTGGATGTAGTAAGTAATCCCGGAGTTGACTTAATGACTTAATTTGCATGTTTGTTTATGTGGTGCCCGTTTCTAATGTCTAAACCTAGAAACAGTCAGTTAGGCTGTTTGATGTGCCATTTGAACAAGTGGCCTAGGCCTAGACTTTTGAAACATACTGTACATATCGCAAAGATTCAAATCATTTTATGGGTTAGAAGGTCTAGAATTAGAACCATGTTCTGAATGGCCACTGACTGAAGGAACACGATTGAGAGTTGATTTTTGAATCCGACTTATAAGTGTAGGCTACACGTCGGATAAAAAACTGTGAATTTCGTTGGAAGATGGATACAGAGTATCTAGTGTTTTTACAAATAAAACCGCTGGTGCCGCCACTGGTGCTGCCGCTGGTGCCGCCTGGTGTCAGTGGGTCGCCGTGCAGCGTTGAGGGGCTGCTGGAGACCAGTGCTCACGGGTCGCTGCCCAGCAGCCTCCAGCACCGCGGGTCCCCACCCTGTCCACAAGGGCTGTTTGTCCTCAACCCGGCTGCTTGGACATACGCCCGCGGTACCCTGCTGCACTGAGGGGGTCGCTGTAGGGGTGGTACTGTAATGCCCCTTGTTGCTTGTCGGTGTGCACCCACCCATGTTCCCCAGCGCACCCCACCCACACGCACTTTTGGTTGATTGTTCAGTGTTTGCACCTGCGTGTCGGTGGGGGCTATATGTCTGGGGCAGTCTTGTTTAGTTTGTAGGGGTTTTTTCTGGCAAGTTTGGCAAGCAAAGGCTCGTTCCTGGATGATCGTGTCTCTGTCTCCGTCTCTTCCTGCTCTCGCCACCCCTGATACGCATGACAGTATGTAGCCTAACTGTACTATCCACACATCTCTTCTCCAAGACATCTCACATTACATCCTACGTCGTCACCTCACTGATCTCCTCTCTGTCCTCAGGCTTGCTCCCAGCGACCTTCAAAACAGCTAGAGTCAGACCACTGCTCAAGAAAGCAGCCCTTGACGCATCAGCACTACAGTTATAGACCAGTATCCCTCCTCTCCTTCCTGTCAAAAACCCTTGAGCATGCTGTCTCCAACCAATTGTCCATCTACCTTGCAAACCAAAACCTCCTGGACCCCCCCAGTCTAGCTTCAAAGCTGCTCACTCCACAGAGACTGCCCTTCTCATGGTGACTGAAGCCCTTCACACTGCTAGAGCATCCTCCCTCTCCTCAGTCCTCATCCTTCTAGACCTGTCTGCTGAATTCGACACTGTAAACCACCAGATCCTTTTATCGACACTTGCTGAGCTGGACATTGCACACTCTCCTCTCTCCTGGCTTGAATCCTTTCTGTCAGACCTCTCCGATGAAGTCCTCTGGGATGGACGCCTGTCCAAACCAGCCCACTCAAGACAGGAGTCCCCCAAGGATCTGTGTTGGGTCCCCTACTCTTATTGTATACTAGAGCCCTGTCATTTCTTCTGATGGATTCTCCTATCACTGCTATGCTGTTGAAACATATCTCTACCTCTCCATCTGACACAAAGATCTCAATTCAGATCTCTGAATGTCTCGCAAACATCAGTACTTTCAAATTCAAACTCAAGAAAACCGAGCTTCTACACCTCCCGGTAATAGACAGTCCTCGTGGACCTGTCCATCACCCTTGAGAACACCACAGTGGCCTCCAACCCTACAGTAAAGAATCAGAGTCATCCTGGACAACCAACAAAGTTCATTCCATGATGGTGAGCGTAGGACTTTCCTTAACATTACTTTAGGCTAGGCCTAGGGTACATGTTCATCAAACGTTAGCCTAACTGACTGTTTCTAGCTAATACATTATAAACGAAATATGCAAATAAGGTATCTCGGGATGCACCCGTGTCCCTGTATCCCTGAAGCAGAGACGAACTAGCCGTCGGGAGGCTCGGGAGAACTCCCAAACGGCTGGTACATGCCTTAAGATCAGGCCAATCGAATGAGCTTACTTTTCTGTCAGTGTGTGACAGCACCCCCCGCCAACAAAACTCTCAAATATCCGGGCTGAATTTCTGTTCCAGTCCGACCCTGCCCTGAAGCATTCTCCATGTTCACTCCAGCTTGCCCCCGAGTCCAACTAACCCTGATTGGATGGTCAGTGGGCAGCGTGCTGATTAACTAATGAGTGGGCAGCATTCTGATTGGCTAGTCAGTGAGAAACATGCAGCTAATTAGCCTCTCAGGAGTAAAATTAAGGTCAAAATTTTAATTGCAAATTTAGTTTAGCAAACTTGTAACTTGTATCAACAATGTATCATTACAAATGTGTGAGTCCGACCAAAAAACGTTTACAAAACTTCCAAAAGCCTTCTAGATATGAGACATGTTTATACATTTGCAATACATTTCTACAGATGTAAAACATTTTTTAACATTTGCAAAAAAATTCTAGATGCAAAACTTATTTACACAATTGCAAAACATTTCAACAGATACATTTTACACACATGCAAGTTATTTATGACTCTTATTTGATTCCATAGAGGTGGAGCTTTTGAGGGAACACCCTATGGCATTAAAGGAAGATTCTTTGATTGACTATACCTTTTGGTAGGAGTGAAAGTTTTATGAAAATCATACTCAGATCAAATCAGCTGAAAATTATGTTTGCTACTATATACTACTACAATGTCTAAATATTAAACTAACGTTTGTATCAGAAATATTTAATTATGTTTCTGTAAAAGCAGAGATGGTGGTATGGAAGATGAAGGCCTTAGAGGCTAAAGATGGCCATTAATACCTTTAATAACAAATATTGTAGAGAAGAGATCTATTACTATGGTAACAGACAAACAGCTAGCTTCCATGTAATTTGTTTTAGTATTTTGTTGTGTAAAACATAATATCCCTCTTAAATTATGATTGAAAACTATAAGACTCTTACCTCTTACCCTTACCAAAAAAAGCATTGTATGTGCGTCGCAGATCGCAGTAGCTACGGGCAAGTCGATAACTAGACTACAATATTAGCGAGGAAACGCTAGGTATTGTGGGACTTGTTGTTTTTATTTAGCCACATTTCAAAATTTCAAGCAACAATGACTAGAAAAACACACTATTTTAATTTTGTTTTGCATGGCAATTTGTATGGAGAGACAGTTTATTTGTGTAATGACTTCACACAAGTCATTACACAAGAACTTCACACAAGATCAACGTAAGCTGTTTCTTCAAAGTTATTAAATATTTAGATGTCTAGAAATGTGAAACTACAACCCTTGAAACTCCCAAGCCAAAATTTCTCAGCACTGAAGACAATATAAGTCTTTCACCTGTCTTGGTAATTCTCTAATCATTCTGTAATCAGGTCATTGGGTTTACTGAAGTACGAAATATTTTCTATAGCCTCTCAAATGTTTCTAACTAAAAAGCTCAATTTTGGTGCTTTATTCATGGCCACAGGTCATCTTACTGGTGCCATATTAAATCTTTCACAGCCAAGGCTTAAACTGTATGGAAGTCAAAGCTCAAACGAAGCTATAGTGTGTTCTATAATTCTCCTTAGGTCATGACATAAATAACGTTTTGTTGGAACTATAATAGCTACTGCTTAAGATAAACTACCTGTAGAGCATGGATTTATCTTGTGTAGGCTGAATGCACAATGTTTGAGACACTGAAATAGCATATAGCCAGTATTTATAACAATGCTTAGGTTGGGTGGAGCTGTGGCGCATGTGGTCCGGGGTTTCCCAATCCTTCACTGATATCTCTCTTCACTTGCTTCCTGTCTATCTCAACCGGTCTGTCCATAATATATATACAAAAAAACAATGTTTTGGTTATAGCTTGCACATTGAATTCACATGGTTTCATCTGGGATCACTCACTGTGGTTTCTCCAGACTGATCCCATCACACAAAATCTGGAGAAGTAAAGGTGGAGTCAGCCATTCTGGAGAAATTGTAGATTTTGTAACTTTATCAAAACGAAAACACCTCTCACTGCCATAGGGTGCTCTCCCAGAAGCTCTGCCCCCCAGATTGGACACACATTGCCAAGGCTGAGATAGTGTTGTGTGGTACCATCTGCTTTGGTCACGTTGCTTGTGTTCCCATTTATAGAGCCAGGGTTGTGTAGAAACACTGGATTCATAATTTAACTGTGCAGACAGTGAAAATAGCATTGCATTCACGTATCTTCTTACAAATATGATATATCACGTAGTAGGTTATTTGCAAAAAGGTAATTAGCTTACAATCGCTGACCCCCTTTTTGGAGGGGGGGTTGTTTATGCAACAGAACAGATATTTTGTGTTTTTAACCCTTGGGACGCCCTTACAATATAGCATTGAACCATCAGGCGGCGCCATCTGATTGTGTATGATTGTATGGTTCTTTTTATTGTCTTTGCTGTGTATTTATTTCTTTTTTTCATTATTTCTTTATGTATTTGTGTTGTTTTACATGCCTTTTTAACCCTCCTGTTGTCCTCGGGTTTCAAACACATACCTTGTTGTGTCAGCAGTGCACATCATATGTGTGTATAAGCTGTAGAATGAGGTTTACAAGGGTTAATGTTATATTACTGAGAATATTATTTACAAATGTATAATTTTTTTTATTTCCAATGAAAACACAGTATTTAATATAGATGTCAGATACAATTTCTACTTGACACCAGTTGTGCAATTTTTAGTTCATTTGAATTCTACACCAACCCATCTAATCAGATGATTATAGCAGTAACTTTGGAAAAAATATAATATGTAGCTTCTTTTTTTGGGGGGGGGGGGGGGGGTTTGAAATGGGCAAAATATTGGGATTCTGCTATAAAAGGAAATTCAGCCTTCAATTGCTATTATATTAGAAAGAAACTATGACTATTCAGGCATTTGGAAGCACACAGATTCCACTAATGCTGGGAACAACAATGAGGAAAAAAAGCCTGCAGTATTTCTTAAAGATTTATTTTTGTGGTGTTCAGGTCATAAAACAAGTACATTTTTCTAAAATAGTCTACATTCATAGTCCTTTCATGGACAAACATTTTGAAGGTAATCAAAGTTAACATTTACATTTTCTTGTGAAATCGTTCCATAAGCAGATGTTTCTCAGTTCACATACAATAGTCTGCTAGCTGTGATGACTATTTCACTTGCCTTGCTCACTTTCAAGAGAAATTACATTTACATATATTTTGAAATAATTTTCCAGTTAAGGTGCAGTGTATTAATAATTACAATAGATGCAAGAAAGAAAGAAAAACACAGGACACTTTTATTTAATCTGTAATTGTAGCCTGGCTACACACCAAGATTATAGTCTAGACACCCTGTTTCCATTAAGCTCAGCCACTCTGAACGATGGATCAATCAGTGACCAGTGGCTAAATGCGATGAAGTTTAAGTAGAGCATTTTTTCCACACAATGTAGTTCCAACAATGGTGGTGGTGGTACAGCTATGTGAAGCGATACAAACAGCTAGTTGGTTAAAGGCTGCTCGATTAGTTTCAAATTAACCTGAGGTTTGCGCCTATTAGGATAAAACGTCTGCAAACAATCCCCAATGGAGACTCATGCATGTAAAACAGGGATGCTCAGTTTGAATTACCAAATGCATATGGAAATATGGGGTTTACAACATAAGTTCACTGCATTTCAAATGTTATAGCCTAATATACAAGTTATTTCAAAAACCCAAAAGGTAGGCTTTTTTTTAAAATAAGTAGTTCTTAAAAAACTAAAAATATCTATATTTCAAGACAGACAGAAAACACAAGGAGCACCCCCCAACCCTACCTTCCCTACACAGAAAATAATGTGATATTGTGATTCAACACCTTGACAGTTGCTGCCACAAATACCACCAAAAGTGGAAAAGAAATAGTAAAGATCACTTTTCATTAAAAAAACATCATCATCATCATCTCAACTGAACATTGGAGACATTAAGCAGTTGAAAATAGATCAGTGCCAACAGCGTGGTTTGGCCTCTAAGACTCACAGATGGTGGTCTCCACGACAAATTTGCTTCCAAAGTGACGAATCTTGTGACAGTTGAGAGCCTCACGTTTCTGCATACCTGTTAGTAAACCAGTCCAAGAGGTTAAAACATTCCAGTAAAGACTTAATTGTATTAAAAACAATAAGGACAGCATATACTAACTATGGGTTAAAAAAAATAATGTTTCTATATGATGGTTACAGGGTACTAAGATTGTCAACCTACCCAAAATCCTGTCTCTGTGCTGGAGCTTGTAGGTTTCCTTGCCATGGCAGAGTCTGTAGATGTAGTAGCCCAGCTGGTCCACATGATGAAGACGCTCAGTCACCACCATTTCCTCATGGATTATGTAGGACTGTGGCATGTAGGTGCCAGCCTGGATGGGTTATTGAACGTTAACAGTATGTCAATAATCTTTTGACTGCCCTCACCAAAGCACACAGATGTCAATGACCTACTATGCACACACAAAAAAAAGTATTTTGTGTATGTCCATTTTACAAAAACAATTAAACTACATTACTGCTATCACTATTAGAAAGCATTTTGCGACACAACCGATTGAAAACAAATCATTGCACATCAAAGTAATTTTATATGGGCAATGATTTGAGATGATACCTTATAGTTTTTTGTCACCTATAACTCCGTCACATTTTAATCTTGGTGCATCATGTATAGTAACTGACAGTCAACAAAATATCCTTTATACCAATAATATTGATAGTAGTAAATGTAAGGGCTGCTTTCAACATTACTGAATTGTGATCTACTATGTGTTCTGAGAAGATAAAACCTATGCTACAGTTATTCTTATGTCAGTCTGGATGACAATAACAGTCCCTGATCATACCCTGATCTTGACCAGCAGGTCCAGGAAGTCTCTGGGAGGCATGACAATGGATGTGTTGAGAGGGATGATGTAGCATTTGTTCAGACTGAGGTCCAGGTAGGCGGTCAGGCCCTGAGAGGACAGGAGGACAGGAGGAAATGATATCATAGATAATTAACAACAATCTCTGTAAGGTTGGTCAAGCAGTTACGGCAAACACTGAGGCAAAATTGATGTATGCAGTGGAGGGGCCTCATTTAGAAAACTCCACATAGATGCCAACCTAACATTGCGTACGCATCAGTATGTTCAACAGTGGTAGCGGTGGTAACAATATGTCCAAACATTTAATTTAAAAAATGAACATATATTGCAGATATAATTCAAATACATGAACAGTGTATAGGGCTGGGTGACAAAATGATAATTATTGCGATATAATTTTACTTTATAAAAATATAACAGATGTTTATGTTTGACCTACAGCCAGACTAGTATAATTTAGTTGTCAAAGAAATTCCTCCAGCATGTAAAGGACAGATTTGGTTGATGAGTTGATCTATGTACTTAAGTTGGTCGGCATGCATGTCAATCAAAATACCTCTCCTGTCAAGTAGGCAGGTCTTGAGGCAGTTAACCAGTGCTGTGTCTCAGACTTTACGCAAGGCATGCTCTGCAAGACTAATGTAATATGTAGACATGATTTTGGGCAAATGCCACCACAAATACAAACACTGGGAAATGTCATTGTACACATAAATAGTCTTTATTACAATTTAAAGTGTGCCCATTTTGTTAACCCTCCCGCTGTCCTTGGCTTTCAAAACGCACTACCAGCAGATGGCGCCAACCGCAGTACGTCATATGTCCGTGTAGTGGTTGGTGCCTTCTGCTGGCACAAAATGACCCACAGGACATGTTTATTTGCCAGTAAATGTAGTTGGGCTCGTCTGCTTACTGGCTGCAAATGGTTTATATACTGACCCTGAAGAAGTCGTGGACGATATCTGCCGGGTCGCTATCATCAAACTCTGGGACGGGAACACTGATCAGCTCCACTAGCTCTTTCTCCAGCACCTGGACACGCTCCTCCAGCTGGCGCAGCTGGTAGTTCTCCATCTACACATGGAAAACATGTTTACATCCTTCCTCATTGCTGTTGTCTAGTGACAGGATGCATGGTACATAGACCATTATTCATTTCCATATTATTACCATGGTCAAAATAATTCACTATAATCGATACTATCACAATATCTATAGAATATTGGAAAAATGAATAGATAATGATATCAGTCAAACTTTAACTGTGCGTTTAATATATTTCACAAATGCTCTCCATACCATCACATTTGTGGTTGTAACATGACAAAATGTGGAAATGTTCAAGGGGTATGAATACTTTTACAAGCCACTGTGCGCGTATGTATCTATGTGTATATATATATATATATATATATATATATATATATATATATATATATACACACTAAATGTGTTTGATATTTCTCACAGTGCAAATGAATGAAAGATATCACGCTGTGCTATACCTCTTCATCCTGGATCATGAAATCATCCTCACGATACTTCACCCCACACACAAACACCTGGTCATCCTGTGGATAGGACAAAAGCATAAGTAGGGCAATGAAATGACCTGACAGAAAAAGGAGCGTCAGTTTGTTGTTTGCTTTATAAATGATGCAGTGTGCTGGCTGTGGTTGTTGCTCACATCAAGGATGTAATAGCGGTACACGTAGGCTCCTCCGACCACCACACCAGATAGCATAAGAGCCATTCCCAGGAACATACACCAGCACCATGCCCGGGATGGGTGATGCACTGGTGCAGCTGCCTCTGGGTCCTAAAGGATACATGAGAAGTTTGATAAAAGCAATGAGATGCCCCATGTTGTTGCTCATTTAAATTGTATAGCCACCACAGAGGGCGCACGGCACAGTTTATGTTGATTCATAAAAATAGCCAAATGAGGCTTTTGAGTAGTTAACTGGGATGATCACTGACTGAGAAATTAAACCTCCCCATAACACACCACAATGTCACAAATATTACATTACATTGTCTGGAATAGAGAAAAAGGCTACATTTAGGCTTTTTCCACAGGTGTACAGTAGAAGTGCCACTGTAGTAATGCACTGTAGTATTGGACGATATGGATTGTTAATCCAGAAAAATAAAACACATCTAGACGTGTATAACTTAAATTTGTACGGTCCTGGGGAGCCGCAGAAAATGTTTAATGGATGTGGCCCCTCCCCTTCTAAATAAATTACAGTTGAGTGCGTGAAGTGTCCATCGTTCTAAACTGAACTTTATGGCCGTTTTGAGTAGGACAGCGTGCAGTCATACTACTACGTACGTGTACTCATACGTACGTTGAGTGCACTGCAATTTGGCATACTTGTCAGTTTATACGCATACGCATTATGTATTCCAAATATTAAGTGTAGTTCACAAGTGCGCGATTTGGGACACAGCTCAAGTCAGGGAGCAGGAGCCCATGCCACAATGCTCTGTTGTGACTCAGGTGGGAGATAGGGATACCAGTTACTCTACTCTGTCAGAACACACTGAGATGAGAGCTTGTCAAAAGGGCCAACCGGGTTTGAAGTTGTGGATATGTATTGCTTATAGTGGATAAGGAAGACTCCACATCCCTTCCGTAGAAAAATACAGATCAGCAGAATGAGTCAGCATTATGCAAACCAGATGACTGAGCTACATAGAGAATTGCCTAATAAGAAGAGAGAAGTGAGAATGCAAGGGAAGAAAAAATAACAGATTAAAAAGGAGGAAGATTACAGGCAGAAAGCAGAATCTGGCTTTTAAAAACAAACTGTTCATCTCACACAATTCAGTGGTATAAAATTGGATCAGTATTGTACAAAACTCTCACTCTAAATTAATGAAAACTTGGTAACGGTACACCAGATTTGCCCTTGTACAGTAGTCGACACCAGCACTGAGTGGTTGGCACACATCTCTAGGCCTACTCCTTCCCCTACACCTAGACTCATACTTTGTTTTAAAACAAACTGGTGGGGGCACTATAAAACAATGACGGAGTGTACTTTTGTGTTCCCAGTATGTTTCTTATGTAGTGGCATGTCTGTGTCTTTGGGTGATTTATGCAGTATGCATCATTAACCCTCGTAATGTCCTCTGGCTCAAAATGACCCAAATCACTAGCACTTTGTGGCAGATAGAAGGCACTAAACCTAATTCTACAGCTTACACAGACATATGATGTGCACTGCTGGCACAACAA
>JAODUG010000014.1:1455245-1469347 GCA_027564795.1 Aphredoderus sayanus
GGTTTAGCGCCTTCTATCTGCCACAAAAGCTAGTGATTTGGGTCATTCTGACCCGGAGTACATTACGAGGGTTAAGTTAACAAAAGGGGCAGAAATTGGAGAAAGTATGTGTGCGTTTGAGGAGAGGCTTATGGTAGGATGTTGTGGAATGTTACGTTGCCATCTAGTTGCGTGTATCTGTAACTGCAAATATTGTAATAGGCGCAGTGCACTATTCCCACCACACAGCAGGTGCCATCAATTGCTACCCTATTTATCCATATGCACTCATAATGTGAACTGATAACGAGGTCGCGTATGCTAGGAGTAGACATTTAAACTTATTAAATAAATAAATGAATAGGATAGTTTAATTTTCGCACATATGCTTGCTACTGCTATTAGAATATCAATACACGAAGGCTTGTGTGTTCTCCAAAGTACCTTAGCAATTGTAATTGTTAGCAGCCTACAGTAGTTAATCCATCAATGCAGATAGGCTAGACCTAGTTGGTCTCTAGCTGAAACGGGAAAACTTTATTTCCATGGCGTCACGCCCACTAGGGGCGGGGGATAACGCAACGCAGGCTCAGTGCACAGAACGGAATCCCCATACTGTACCTTAACTGCAACCTCACAACGTCCGAGCCGCACTCCCGAAAACACCTATTTGTAATTAAATATGTTCTTCTCCAGTGAAACCAACTAGACTCAAGGCAGCACTTGCGGAAAGGGAGGTATACGTTACGGGCGACAAACGCGAGACCGACGCGCACGGTAATATCTCCCGCATGGATTCCTACGCTCATTGTATTGGATAGAGTCCAGCGATGCTGCGGTTTGTTTGGCAGTCGGCGTGTCACACAGTGAGGGCTGTGCCCTTCCGATCTGTTGCATAGTGAGACTAGTAGGCTCTGGTGTAAATCAAAAATAAATAAAAAAGAAACGGCTAGCATCTACCCCTGTTGTGCATTCCCACCGCATAAGGTGACTTAACCCGCCATGGATTACTCCTAAACGTTTTTTATGACACAAGCCTAGCCCTGCTGCGTCTAGTTATTTCTATCCGGACTGCATTTCTTTCACGTCTGCAAAATGGGGAATAGTTTCTCCAATCTGGCTGCGTTCCAGTCGCTGCACATTGTCATGCTCGGCTTGGATTCTGCGGGCAAAACCACCGTCCTGTACCGGCTGAAATTCAACGAATTCGTCAACACGGTGCCCACCATCGGCTTCAACACGGAGAAGATCCGCCTGAGTAACGGCGCGGCGAAGGGCATCAGCTGCCACTTCTGGGACGTCGGCGGCCAAGAGAAGCTGCGACCGCTATGGAAACCGTACAGCCGGTGCACCGACGGCATCATATACGTCGTGGATTCAGTGGACGTGGACAGGCTGGAGGAGGCCAAGACGGAGCTGCACAAAATAACGAAGTTCGCGGAGAACCAGGGTACGCCGCTGCTGGTGATCGCCAACAAGCAGGACCTGCCCAAGTCGCTACCTGTGGGGGAACTCGAGAGGCAGCTCGCCCTCACGGAGCTCAGCCCTTCCACGCCGTACCACGTTCAGCCGGCCTGTGCCATTATAGGAGAGGGTCTGGACGAAGGCATGGATAAACTCTACGAGATGATCGTAAAACGGAGAAAGTCGCTCAAGCAGAAGAAGAAACGGCAGTGATCGTGGATATTTTGTTTGGCATTTCACGTGACTATCGGCCGGCACAGTCCAGGCTATAGGCTATTCGGAATTGTTTATCGATTTTATTGGTAAAGTTGCCCTAGTCGCTATGTGCTGTGCACAGATGTGATGTTGGTCACCAGAACCCCTGGGGGCCTTCAGGTCATTTGGAAAACAAAATGTGCTAATGCTTTTAACGGGTTTTATTCAGAAGCCGATAAAACTTTATTATTAACATTAATGTGAGAGTCCACTCCCCAGTACACACATGTATCTACCCATCTATATATCTGGGAGTCCCTATAGCTCACTGATACCCATTTCCACCAACTCTAACACCTTGGGTTGTAGCAAATTGAACTGAGGTGACTAATTTGCTATTGACAAGGAACGCCAAATGAAAACTGTATTTCCATCTTCTGCCCAAATATATTGGGCAAACTGTATAGTATGTCAATCATTGTGTCCAGTGACCCAAACAAACATTGTTACATGAATGCAAAAGGCTAAATGCAGACAAAAAGCCTATATTGTTGGATACCATATGAAGCCAACTGCTTGCTCTATGAACAACGATAAAAATGTGTCGTCTTCCTACTGTATGATGATTAGTAATATTTACAGGCAGGCACCTGTTATGTTGATACTATATAGTTATTTTAACATTGTCCTTTCTAAATAGAGAATTCTAAAATTCAGTGTGGGAGGAATTAGAGGTTTATTTCAACAAGAATTTACAATCCCTGCATATATATTTTGTTTGGGTGACCAGGTATTGGTGCTATGCACTAAGGAGCCATGTGAATTGACAGTATTAGTGCCATGAGATCTCATACAGAATATAGGAACCCCTGTATCCCTGGCAGTTTAATGCCATGCTCTAATCCATGACTCTAACTAGCATATTGTATTCACTGTAGTCAGCTTGGACAATGAATGCACTTTTTGTTAGCCAACTTATTTTTTCAGATTTACTCCAATAAAAAAATTAAATAAGGCATCCTTTTCCTGTGGTTATCACCTGAGCACAGTTCAACTTCGCATGCCAGCGAATAGTAGGCCTATAACATACAATAGCCTATATGTAGTAGCAGTGTCATGTTTCCACCACAATACAGTCAAACCAAATGACAGTGTTAAAATGCCAAAATAAAAAACTATTTTTGGGATTAAAGTGTTTGTGACCGAGTTTGTATTTGCACAGCCTCTTGTATTAAACAAATATCCTCAACCAGGATGTGAGATTATTTTAAACTTTTCATAATTGTTTGTTAAATATGTAATTTAAATGCAGTTACATTTTGTTATGCTTTCATCTTTTCTCTAGGCTACAAAACATTGCATGTTATGTTGAAAAACATTGCTGTGGATATCTTATTAATTCATTATGTCAAGATAATCCCATGTTTCAAGACGTTAAGTTTATGATCGTCTTATCCCTCGTGATGTCCTTCGGGTCACAATGACCCAAATCATTAACTCTTTGTGGCAGATAGAGTGCGCTAAACCTAATTCTACATCTTACACAGACATGATGTGCACTGCTGGCACAACACGGTGTGGGTTTAAAACCCGAGGACAACAGGAGGGTTAAAAGGCACAAAAAAACAACAACAAATAAATAAAAATAAATAAATACACAGCAATGCCAATAAAAAAAAAATATATATATTAAAAAAAACACAACACACCGCGCTGCCGGGGGGCCAAATACGATATTTCACAAGGGTTAAAAAAAGTAAATAAAGATTAAGGTGTATCTTAAGTCGTTGTACATCATGTTTACCTACAGCACCAAAGAGCCAGAATAGCTATTGAAAAATACAGGTGAAGGATATTTGTTTTTCTTTTTAGTGTGGATATGACATGGATGGCTCATGATGTTTTTATACTATTATCATCTCAGCCAAATGCACCTGTGTACAACCATTGTTTTGACTAGTAAATTGCTACTCATTGTGTTGTTGAGGTTTCGTAACCCACAACCTAAGGGAAAACCCATTGGACAACCTAACAGTATAATTTTCTATTCCTGATCATAACAATGGTATTTATAAAGACTGTTATACTAAGCAAAGAGTCCATGAGTCCGTTTAAGTATAATTGCACGTTTTGTTTACATGTCAGTCAAAGACCTCCTCACAATACATTTGTAACATTGTGTTTAACAACACAAACGCTGTGTATAATTTGTATGTTCCCAAGGGGGTTATCTTTTCTGACAGAAGGCTATGTTGTCAAGAAAGAAATTCTCTTTTCAAATTGAGCATCTGCTGAATAATTGCGCTCATCTTTTTTTCTTCAATACAAGCTGGTGTTAAGCCTGGTTTGAATTATGGGAAAATTGGCAGTTACTGTATTCAACCTAAAACTGTAAGGTTCCAGGTGTTTACAACTGTATAAATAGAAACATGGCTTAAATTGGGCAGCTGCTGATGGAGCAATTGTTGGTTAACTGCCTTGCTCAAGGACAAAACGTTATTGTTGACGAAGGACAACAGATTTTAATCACACTCAATGCCCTATTCATTGTATATGCCTTTTCATTGTAGACCCTGTAAATGTTCACTTTTATATAGAAAAATACATTTTGAACTGACATCCCAAATAGAGCCAATATCCATCACAACACAAAATAAGTTGGCTTTGTATCGGTCATTGGTTCTAACCTAGGTGGGTAAAAGCAATATTTAAAGGCTGCGGGAACGAAATACCACCATGCTCCATTTCTGTAGGTATTATTCTGTAGGTATTATCAAATTCTGGCAGTGCATAGACACTTTTTGTCAATGTGCCGGAGGATGCTTGCCTCCGTTTTCCCATGATAACCGTGGGTGGCTGCGGAAAAGATTAGATTCAAACATCTTGAGTATTCTCCCGGAAACTAATCCTCCCTCTTCTCTTCTCCATGCAACAGAGGATTGTCTTATTTCTGCTGAGCATGCAAGTGCTCTGAGCATCGGTTGCGCGATAGCAATGCTAACACGCTTAAAATACAGAGGGATTTTATTTTGTCCCCCACCTCCGGGTTTTCTTTTACTGTCGCTTGGTTTTTAGCGATTGATGGCTCACAAAATCCTGCTTACCGCTGAATTAAGATAGCACTTTACTCTGATGTATGTCTAGTGTGCAAAATCTATTATTAATAGGTATTTTAAAACCACCTCTCATGAGAAGGGTATTTCCATATGTTGTGTAGAGCCTACATAAATACCTGAGCAAAATTAGTGTTTGTTTTGCATCGCCAAGAAAACATGTCTTTACAAGCACCCATTTTGTCATACCCACATTGTTGGCAAAATAAGCACAGTTTCAGCCACAGAAGAGCAACCCTGTGGAACAGTTGGATACTCAAGGGTATTTCAGAGGCACAAACCTGGGTTGAAAAATGTAGGCCTACTCTTTAAATCACTGTCACACATGCCAACCAAATCCCTTGTTACACAAGCAATGTTTAGATCAGCTTGTGTTGTGACAATATACCGTGCGCTTCAAATAGATAGTTCTTAATAAGACGTTCAGTAGACCACATGCTCGCTGGAACTCCTATGTTCTAATGACCTTTTGTTTGTTAAATATTTAGGCGGGAAAATAGGTTATAATGGTAAAATCTTTACATTGAGTTGTAATAGGCTGTATTGGCCATTCGCACTTCTTGACCCAAACATTTGACACTACTGAAGTCTGTTGGTGGGAATTCTACACAACTGTGGTTATAACCTTTCCGCTATATACACTGGACCGACCTGGGAGTTGTACTTGGCAAATGTCCGAAGCCAGAAGGAGATGACTGTGGCTGCACTGGTTAACTCCCAGTGTCCAAGAGCAGATTACTGTGGTTGTACTGGTCAGCTCCCAGTGTCCAAGAGCAGATTACTGTGGTTGTACTGGGCAATCCCCAGTGCCCAACCGAAGAAGACTGCGGTTGTATGGGTTTTCACTTGTGTGATCATCTGGAGCTGAATTATCAACAGAAAAAAGAAAAAGCACATTCTCTTCCTTCCCAGATATAACAAATAGAATCTCACTCCCTCTCCGACATGAAGAGAGCTGAATTAAGTTAGTAAAATTATGTAGAGGGATCTCATCATCAACTTTTATTAGCAGACTCAGGGCAGTGCCATTAGAAAAACGATACAGTCACAAAACAACAACATATACATCAAACATTTAAAACAATACCAGAGAAATCTGAATTCCTCTGGTTCTGAATACTCTTGCATGCTCCTTCCAGTACTGTCCTGTAAAAGATTTTGATAGACTCTTACAAAGCGCCTATCAATTCATTTAATTACCCCCCCCCCCCCCACACAGACACACAGCTGAGATTAGTGGAGATTTGCCGACCTTAACACAATCAAGAATTTCTTAATATGGCCATCTGAATTTGACATGCCAGTCCACATACTGTACGGTACATGTTCATACACTAACAAATTAGTTATTGTAGATTTGCTACAGAGAATTCAAAATGAGAAGGAGAAAAGGAAAATATAGTTGACTGGCAGAAAAACAATGAAGGCGCTGCAGCTTGGATATGGTGTCGTGCAGTGTGTGATTTATCCTCTCAAATGACAGACATGCAGGCAGGCAGACACTCCCTGTCCCCAGGAGATAGCACCGTGTCATTACCGCCCTGCCAGTTAGAGCCAATGAGTTCTCCCCATATTAAGATTATACAGCACAACACTGTCATTGAGAGGGCAAGACCCTTTGGCTGTTTGTGGATCAGGTATAAGCAAGTATTACTCCATGTTGTTTTGTTCAAAAGGGACATTCCATGTGTGCATAGAAAAAACACATTGTTTTGTGACAGCACATCTACCTGACAGTGAGGACTCCTCTCCAAAGCAGAGAATTAGAAAATAAGGAGCTTGAATTGTTCAAATTGAAATTGGACAATAGATTGACAGTTGACAAAACATGTCAAATTTAGTTTAAAGGTTGATTTTTAAAATATAACTAATCTGTATACTAGTTTCATACTCCTCAATCCCTAATCTCAAACAACACTATGCATGTTAGCTGTAAACTGCGTCTGTGGTTATGAACAGCAACCTGCATGTGTGTGTATTGTATGTATGAGGAAGGGAGGGAAATACGTGGATTCAGTGTTACCTAATCCATTTAATCCTACCCACACCTCTCTGGCTTCTGTAAATGTGTAGCTACAGAGGGGTCATATGCCCCCTCTGTAATGTACACACAGGGAAGAATGGAACGTAAATACATGTTATGCCAGTTGAGATGGTCACCTCTGGACAAGTGGCGCCTACTTAACCCTTGTGATGTCCTCCGGGTCACAATGACCCAAATCACTAGCTCTTTGTGGCAGATAGAAGGCGCTAAGCCTAATTCTACAGCTTACACAGACATATGATGTGCACTGCTGGCACAACAAGGTGTGAGTTTAAAACCCGAGGACAACAGGAGGGTTAAAAAGGCACAAAAAAACCCCACACATAAATAAATAAAAACACACGCACACACACACACACACACAGAAATGCCAATAAAAAATAAAACACACAAAATCATACACAATGAGATGGCGCCGCCGGGTGGCCAAATACAATATTTTTAAAAAGGACATCACGAGGGTTAAGAGATGTACTGTAAACCTAAATTACAAAACTGTACGTTTATTTATATATCATTTTGAGGGTAACATTAATATACATTTGAGAATTATTTAAAAATAAACTTAATTTAATCACTATATAGCTTAAAGCTTCTAATATTCGAGGTGTCCTTGAGCAAGACACCCAACCCTAACTGCTCCCGGTGGTCAGGTGGCTCCTTTGCATGGCTGACACCGCCATTGGTGTAAGAATGTGTGTGCAAATGGTGAATGTGAGGCAATCCTGTACAGCACTTTGAGTGGCCGGTAGGGTAGAAAAGCATTATATAAAAAACACAACATATCTGATCCTGTAGCAGGTAGGGTTAAAAGCTGGCAAGTTGAAAGTATGCACATGAGGTCAAAGTTAATAAACACAGGAACATATAAAAGGATATATATTTAGTTTTAACTGGGCCTGGACTTGCCTGAGGCATTCAGAACAAAGCATAGCATTTAGCGCTTGACTAGATCCACCAGTAGAAGAGACGGTCAACTCTGTGAGAAACCATTGGCTAGTGTTTGTGTTTGTCTTAGATTACACTGAGCCCTTCTCTCAGGTATGTCTGTATTCCACCTGCTTTCATTTGTCCACACAAGGGGAATGGCCAGACACTCTCACGCTCGGCATAGAAGATTTTGTCATTGAACCAGGTGTGCTGTGTTTATTCAGCACATGCTACTGTGCTAATACTGTTTTAAGGAGGTTCATATCCATGTCAGTGAATGGGTAATGATTAATAACACTAATTTCCAGCCTTGCTCCTTTGAGGGAATGCTAGCTCTCTCTCCTTTGGCCCCATTGTTAGGATACATGTGAAAAAGAATACCTGAATAATTTGTAATTATCCAAGTTGGTGATTAATTATGTCTTATGCAGTTTGCTCATCCAATCAGAATAATTTACCCACCGAGTTTACAGAGCTAAAATTATAGACAAACACCTGTGTGGATTTACTTAGGGACTCAAAATGTTTTGGTTTAACACGTTAATAAACAGGTCCATCTTGTGGTTATATTTTGCAAATGCAAGTTCATTCATAGTCTACTATTTGAGTGTCAATTTGGCCTTGGTCAGTCTCCAGACAGCAAAAGTTGTTTACAACCTGAAACTTGCAAAACTTAATTATAATTTCTCTTACAACCATATTCCATCAATAAGAGAGAGACAATAACATGCTTATATTATAGATTAGGGTACATTATTAGAACTCATTTGGCTAATAGAAGCATCTAGTTTAGCCTATCGGCTTCTCTCTTAACAAGTTCAAGAAGTTTACTTTACACTAGGGGAAATTTGTCTTGCAGCCAGTTCCACAAAAATACCAATGCCATAAAAACAAATTGCACAAAGTTAATTTAGGAAAGAAACTCATAAAGTTAATTTAGAAAAGATAAAGTCAAATAATATACAATGGAGTAACATTTGTTATAATATAAAAAGTTACAAGGGATGGCCCTGAATGTTAACTGATATTTATAGAGTCTATATAGCGTTTATTTTGGTCTTCTCCCCCATTCATTGCGCACATTTCAGTCACGCAGAGAGCGTCAATGGGAATGAAATAACATGTGCTTTTATGGGCGATCCTGTTGATGAAGAGGCTGTATTAATTCGTATAATAATTACCACCTCTAGACTAGAAAGTATTGGTCTACTTATTAATTTGGTCAACTTGTTAATTACGTTACTTTCTAAATCCCAAATCAACCTCAACCACTTGAACAATAAGGAGACAAGGAACTGCAATTCTAATGCTTTCAAATGAACAACATACAATTGCAAGAATTATTCTTGAATTGACAAAAGTGTGCAACTACAAGGGGAAGGTTACAATAAAAATATACCTTTTGAAATTTGATTTTAAATATACTATTGTTTTATACAGAATTTTTTATAGTCTTTAATTAAATAACAGTTTTTAGATTAGTTAGTAATACATTACACCCAACACTGTATAAAAGTAATTAAAATGTAAACTTATGCATTGCATGCATCGAGCAGCCATTTTCTCCCAAGCTAACTCTGTCCTTCGCTGCTGCAGTCATGTTGCTTTTAAAAAAAAAAATCTGAGTTTCCCCATCTCAGGGTAAATCAACTCAGAGTTCAAGTTTTAACTCAGAGTTGGTTGATCCTCTATTGAAACGGGCCCCTGTTGTCCTCGAGTTTCATTACACACCTTGTTGTGCCAGCAGTGCACATCGTGTGTCTGTGTAAGCTGTATAATTAGGTTTTGCGCCTTCTATCTGCCACAAAGAGCTAGTGATTTGGGTCATTTTGACCCAGAGGACATCACAAGGGTTAACATGGTCTCATTCTCTTCAGTGTCTAATTGGTTATGGCCAAAATGTGTTGTATTCTTCATGGTCAGTAACATAGTTGAGATGTATATAATTCCTAAAAGTCATCCCAAAACCCAGATGTTACTGTAGGCATGTGTGTGATGTTTTTAATGTGCAGAATGTTTTGAACATGGGGGTTAGTAAATCATTTAAATAAATGTATCATTGATTTGAATAGGTGCCACTTGCACATTTAAAAGAAGTTAGAAGTCTAAATCATGAATGTGCACTCAGCAGGGATAATACATTTCAAAAGTTGATGTACAGGACAATTTGTAAGCAATACAGAATGCCTGAGACCCTTATTGCATTATATTTTGAATAGTAACTTGTTCCAGAATCTAGTATTTTTCTTTACATTACAGAAAAGGCAAAGTGGTACCAGAATTCAGGATATGAAATGTATGACACTCAAATCTTTCTGGGGGACAACCCCAGACCACAATATATCCCCTCACCAATGTTTAAACAAGACTTTTGCCAGTGCAACATTAATGGAGCATCCTGAATGATAGGCCTTTATTGAAAGGTTTGTATAGGCCTACAGATCAATCTCATTAGGGACTGAACCCCCCTAAAATTCTAATCCTGAATTACCCCCTGGTAACAGGGTCAGGTTAAGATAGGCTACAGATGGGTGCTTCAGAAAAGTAAGCAAGTTATTTAAACAAGCAGGGCAAAGTATAAAGGGGTCTGACTTGCTTGCATGGTTCCCAGTATGACTGTACCTCAGGATATTAAAAGACAACGTTGTGCTTTTTATAGCACATATATGTAATAAGTGTTCCCCTTTAATGCCCCTCTTTAAAGGATCCTATTTCATTTCTAGCAAACACCATATTCAAATCATAAAATGACCAGTCTGTACTGGAAAGTCAATTTAAACAGCACATACCTATTAATGCCTAACAGCATGTACAGTATAGTAATGGGTACAAAACAGTGAGTAACAGCTTTCCTAAAAATTAATGTACATTATTAATGTGTGTGAATGGGGTAATGTGAGGTAATCATGTACATGTCTTGCGTTTCCTGAAGGTTTGAAAGGCGCTATATAAATGCAGTTTTAACACATTTAAAATCGGACATAACAGAAATGAGCCACACTTAGGCTACATCAAAAGCGCATAAGCCACCAGACACACAAATCACTCTGAAACACCGGTAAGCACTATGTAAAACAATTGCAGTAAAAATGCGTCATAATTGACAACGTGAAAACAACCAGCTACAACAACAGCAGCAGCAAACTACGAAATGCTCTTACCCCCACTGGCGTCAATTCCCGCAGCAACTAGGTTTTCGTGCCACTACCACCGTCAAGTGTCATCCTTTCATTGTGATACTAGAACATGAGACATTATGTTTTCATGGACAGTTCCTAAAATGAGCGCTTATCTTTCTCTAAAACCCCTGCACGTACGTCACCCCGCCTCCGTGTACTTCAAGACATGCCACAGCTGTTTGGCATTGATGGTTTGGTTACTTACCTGTTGATCCTGCAGCAGCTGATGGCTCTGCCAGAAATTAATGTAGAACATCAAGTCAAGCAACCCAGTATTATGCAACAAAGTAAAATGTAATGTAACACATTTTAGGGAATTAATAACATATTGCATAAAAAAAAATGTAAAAAAGCAATGGTCTGTTCGATATTTACAGTAAATAGACAAGACGCATATGCACCCTCTGATGGGCAGTGGCAGTACTGCACCAGAAAGTATATCAAATTACTTACATGACCACTATTGGTTAAATACATTTGAATGCACATAAACAACCAGAAACAGGGCTATCTGCCCTATTCAGTCAGTTAGGCCTAGGCTATACAGTATACTAGGCCTATATGTATTTTATTGTTGTATAAGCATGTGGAGTGTGAAAAAATATAGTCATTACTGTATATTATTAGTTTAAATAAGGTTGACTTGGAGATAAAAGAGTAGAGATAACAATGTCTTAATATTTAGTGTGTACAATATTAGTGTCATAAATGAAGGTTTGTCTTTTTCCTGTAAGCAATACAATTTCTCCTTAAAATAGTAAACTAAATGTCAGAAAATCTTACTTGATTACTTCTCTGCAGTATTACTTTTGTGTGTCTAGATCTGTTCTAAACAAACTTGGATCTTATCGAGAAAAAACAATATAAAAATAAATAACAGAAAACATTCACAATCTAAAAACACATTTATTTACATCATGTTCATCACTTCAGCTGATAAAATCCATGGATGGCCTCTCAGTCACAGTGCTGAACAGGGATCAGTTTTGTTTTCCTAGTGAACCAAGAGTTCCTACACGTTCCATAATGCGAGTGTCTTTTTCGCATACCTCTCTCCCAAGCCCACGGAGGTCAGAGGTCAAGGACAGCTACAGAAAAGTGGCCCTGGATGGTTTCTTGCTCAATGTCATCTCAGCTGGCACAAACCCATTTTCCATTGTTAAGACCTAAAATGGTACAGTTCATTTTCTATAGTTGTGTAGGAAGCAACAAGATCTTTGTGGCCACTTCTGGCCAAATCCTGGCTCAGCGCTGCAACTCTGAGAATGTTGACAAATGCAGGGTCAGAAAGGCTTCTAGTAATTGTGGTGCAGGGTTATTCACATGAGCCAAACTACCTTGCAAGTCAATCGCAGACTTGCGAGACAGTATTAATGGCAAGGCTGTTGGAATAAAGTGCTTCCTCTAGATTTCTAGGTAGCTGCAGAGATCCCACTTTCTCTAATTCCAATACCTGTTGTGGATTTGTGTATAACGTTTGGTATAAAACAATAATAATTTTATAGGCCAATGCTCCAAAGCTGCGTTGGGAACCCTTTAGGGCTCTTAGAAGGAACCCTTTCATAAAGTGTTCAACCTTTTTCAGAGATCCTTTTTGCTGCTTTAGGATCTTCAATGAAGGTTGCCTGGCTCGAAAGACAAGGTTATTACATCACCATCTGCCCCTGTAGGACCTTGGAAAACCCCCCAAATCCCAGAGTGTATATTGCTTATATCTGGCTGATGGTGACATATTGTCACTACCTTTTTGCACAGTGGGATGCAGGGAACCATTGCTGTTTGAATGTAGAGGAAACACTGAAATTCAACACTCATTTCAAATGACTCAGTTCTGAGAGTATATATAATTGTTACAGGTATTTACGTTGTCATATCTGTACAGAACACACACACTGCGCAAGTATTGAGGGACAAAGGACACAATGTTTGACGTATGCTACGTAGAAAATAGTAAATCACTAGGAACTCCATTTTGACTAATTGGACACCTTGTATCGGCAACAATGTGATCGAATGTGAATCTTAGTTCAATCAAACTGACATCAGATTTGAATATGGCTGCACAATTATGGCTGAAAAGATAATACTGTTTACTTTGTCATCTTGATTATTATTTCACAATAAATTTTAATGAATCAATGAAATTATTGTATTGCACATTTTTGCCTTTTTGGCAAATAGACACAGATTTTTATCTACAATATTTCCAATATGTCTGTTCAATAATTATCCGTATCTACATAAAAACCTTACACTTTTAACAGATTAGCAAGTGTGTGAATGGAATTCCTTGTGTAACAGCTTTACTTGTTTCCACGGCAACAGGGCACAATCACACAAAAATTGGCAAAAACGGCAAGGCCCCCTAAAGTATATATACAGGACCAGAATCACTCATTTCAGAACAGTACACAATAATACTGGTATCCATAAGACATTCGTTCACCGTCATTTGTCCATAGAATGAATAGAAATAACCATTTTGTGTCCCTCCCCTTTCCCTCCCACCTATTGAATAAAATGAATGCATCTCCTGAATTGAAACCTAATAACCCCCCCATACGAAAAATCTCAGAAGTCGTGCCTTGATTTCAAACAGCTTCCAAGCCTATTCATCTCTGGCCCACTCTGTAAATAAAAAAATAAATACAATGTTGCAAAATGCAAGGTAACAGGAAAAATAACATACACAATGCTACAATTGGTTTGTGTCCATGTGTGTTGAGTCACTCCTGCAGTTCAACCCCTGTGAAGCCCTGCGCAAGTTGGCGGGCAATGGTTGCATACAGCTGTCTAGAACTAAGAAAAGCATAGTATTGTATCCCTGATTGGTATTTGTTGGTTGGGCCGGTTTCTACAGGAACAGTTTAAGACCAAGCTTAATACTATGTGGCCTCTATCTCAGTCACAAAACGGTGCTCGGTTGTAAGCTGTGTCCCGTGGAGCCGTCCCAAAGCTTGAGGAGAGACTGAATGTCTGTCGGCACCTGTGTTCCATGTGTTTCATCAAAGAAAGACTACAAAATGTCATCGTTGCGCTCAGAGCATTGAAAATACATCTGTTTAGCCTGACATCTACAGTCGTGTACTTATTGTGGACGCATAGAAATGGCACCAGGATGAAAGAGAGAGGTCAATAGAGAAATGTGTGTGTGAGAGAGAGAGAGAGAGAGAGAGAGAGAGAGAGAGACATGTACTA
>JAODUG010000014.1:1469447-1498937 GCA_027564795.1 Aphredoderus sayanus
AAGGCGCTAAACCTAATTCTACAGCTTACACAGACATATGATGTGCACTGCTGGCACAACAAGGTGTGAGTTTGACAACAACAGGAGGGTTAACCCTCGTGATGTCCTACATTTTATCGCATTATGCCACCAGAGGGCACCATCTGATTATTTTGTGTTTTTTAATTGTCATTGCTGTGTGTATGTATTTATTTTAACCATGCTGTGCTTTCTCCATAGAACTATAAACTTTGTCACACGGATGATGCTGTACAGTTAATGCCAGTTGACTTTCACTGGAGTTACTGGAGGAGCATTGTTTTGATCAGCATTTCTCAACCCTGCCGGACTACCCTGCCTTGCATATTATTGATGTCTGCCCGCTCCAATACACCAGGCTCAAGTAAATATGAACCCATTACTTTGAGTAAAACACGCAGAGCAGTGAGACACTAGGGTTGAGTGGATTATACTTTACACAGGACACTTACTGAAAATCTAGTTTATTCAGGAAATTAGCATTTATATTAACTGTAAGAGTGGAGTTCCTTCCCCAGGTCACCACAACTGACAAGGTAGTAAGTTAACCCAATAATGAACCTGTTATTTAGCTTCTAAGTCTCTGCTACTACCTAAATACATTAGTCCTTAATACTATGGTGCTTAGACTACTTGATTATGTATATATTATACGGGGATATATTAATTACAAATCAAATATTCATTTAAAATAATTAACTACTTCCATGTAGGATGAGGATGAGCTGTGATTGTAGAGACATTTTGTAGCATAATACTTACTATGCCCGAGAATAGTCGGAAAGGAAGTTGCAAAGATTCATGGGTATAAAACGTGAGGAAAATTAATTTACGTCCGGGTCACTTTAAAAGTGAAATATAGGGAATATTATTTGACAATAAAATATATAAAATCATAAGAATATTTTAAAAATAATAAGCACTTAGAGACAATGTAATATCAAAAGACCTGAGAAAAACTACTACCGATACATACAGAGTCGCATATACACATCCCATAATGCATCAGCCTTATAAGGCAGAGGTTAAAGGGTAACGTAAGTTTAAACTGGTGTATGGTTGACAGCTCTTAAAAACACTTTCATATTTAATGGGCAATAGATCGATTTAGTTTTTTGAGTTGTTAGTAGATTTTTAACAATCTAGTATTGATTTTTGTGCCAAATATGGCTCTGTTAAGTTGTGCTAAGACGGTAATAATAAGTTAGCTTGCTAAGCTAACAAACATCACTTTTGAAGATCCTACAATGAGTTCGATTTTGCGATTAACTCGCATCTTAACATGAATTAACTCGATATACAACTACAGAATTTTTATGTCTCATTAACTGGAAGAGACGGCATCTTCTCTGCAAAACGCCAAGATTACGTTCAAGATGACGCTTGCCCCGAAGGAACTATCCAATCTGTTGAGTATCATATCAGAAGAAGCCTGCACTAACACATTTGAAAGCCTTTCCACCGCCTTTCACCATTACTTCGGAAAAGCCGAACATTTTCGAGTCGGGTCGGTGTTGGTTATGCTGCTACAGCAGCCAGATCTGCTGCCCAGCTCTCCTCAGCGGCTAACTGCCCTCTACCTGCTCTGGGAGATGTATCGGACGGAGCCTCTGGCTGCAAACCCCTTCGCCGCTGTCTTTGCCCATCTACTGAACCCTTCTCCTGTCGGTGAAGAGCAAGAGAAAGTATTGTCCGGTAAGCTGACAGAAACTACCGGCCAACATTTTTGAGTTGGTATAAACCGATACGTTACTTTATCTTAACAATACTAAGCCCACGCCCACCATACCATACGCGATTATTCAATACATTTGTACCCAGTCTGTATTTTGTGATGCATCTCAATATCATAATACATCAACTAGAGAACACACTGTAAAACTTTCAGCGTGCTATTGTCTGTAGCACTTATTACATATTCTCTACCCTGCATACCCATACAGAAGTGCAGATTTTTGTTTCAAATTAACTTGGAGAGAATGTTATGGTTCTGGGGGTGCTATAATTAAGTTGAGTAATGCATATGATTATTTGACATAATACTAAATGATCATTATATTACAACATTGGAATTTTCTCTCGCCTCTATTACTAATAGAAAAAGCAAATGATAGCAGACATTCAGTATAAAATACAGGCTTTCACCTACAGCCTATTCGTGTTACTCTTGTACTCTGTTGCCTCTCCAGGGTTCTTGCCTCCCATTACCCAGCCAGAGAAGTTTTTTCTCTCCCAGTTGATGCTTGCCCCACCCAGGGACCTCTTCAAGAAGACACCCCGCCAAGTGTCATGCATGGATGTTGGAAATATGCCCCAGTCAATAGATATCAGTGGATTACAGCTGGCCTTGGCAGGTAACTATCTCTAAACAGATCCTTTAACATAATACTGCTTCTGCCATATTATCATATTCAGCTTATTCACCCTGTGTTTATTGAAATACTTATATTAAATCTGGAATGTCCACAAGTTTACAATGTTCTAATTTGAATTGAAAATGTGTGTCACAACACAGTTTAGTTTATATTAAGGTTTATTGTATGTTTGCGCTCTTGTCAATATAGACAACATTTCCAAATGCATTGACAAAATACATGTGCATTGGGCCTTGACTGCTATAATATGGTATGTGCTGGTCACTGAGATACTGTAACCTATTTCTCTGTTTGTTTTCTAGAGCGCCAGTCAGAGCTTCCCACTCAGAGCAAGGCCAGCTTTCCCAGCATTCTGAACGACCCGGATCCTGACTCATCCAACTCTGGCTTTGACAGTTCAGTAGCCAATCAGATCACAGAGTCTCTGGTTACAGGCCCCTGTCCTCCACTTGAGAGTAAGTGACATATGTCCTGTCATTCTTGTAACACAAGGTTGTGTACCTTCAGAATTGAAATTGTAATTTACTTGCAAACAGGATGCATCATTTTAGTTCTATAAACTTCAGTGAAATTGTAATCTAAATCTCATGTGAATGTACAAGGTTTAGAAGATCAGGAGGGAAAGGACATGCCCATAGAGTAGTCAACCAGGTGGCACACTTATGTGTTTGTGAAGTCCATGTAATCTACTCCAGACTAATAAAGTCATTTCCATAATATAATTTGGAAAAGAGAATTGCCTCACACCCTTGGCACAGACAGCCATGTCTGGGCCAAGGGAACTTCCCTGCATGTTTTACTCAAAGTAATGGGTTCATATTAACTTGAGTCGGGTGTATCTATAATATGCAAGGCATGGTACTCCAGGAGCATACTGCAAAACACAGCTCCTTCAGTAACTTCACTGAAAGGCAACTTGGTATGGCAACAACTATAGCATCCGAAAAATATACTTATTTTCATTTAATATATATTCTAACTTCATCCTAGACTGGCTCTGTCCGACTATTAACCTGACAGGCCAGATGGTTGATACACACAGAAAGTAGCTCTGTGCACACAACCGGAGCCACCCATTGAAACTGTTTTAAAAGGGCAGGTGATTGGGTGAACCATCTGTCTATCTGTAGGAACCGCCATTGTTGTTTTGGAGTCTCTTTCACTGTGGTCACATCTAAACCACGCCAGTATCTGTCAGTACGACACTGATTGGTCACACATTAGAGTTACTGGACAGAAAGGATTGCTTGCCTCTCCAGACTAATGCTTGCGGCGAAGTCAAACTGAAACTCGCAAGATCAGGGTGGACCTCGCGGCATGTTTTTATATTGAGCGACACTAATTTCAGTTGTACGTGGTAAATCCAAAGCAGAGATGTTGTGAATATTGCTGCTACATCGAACCTTTATTCCAATTAATCCACCAGTAACTAGTAACTTCAAGTCCTTGACCACTCTAAAGGCATTGAAGCATGCCACTCCTGACTCCACTATGCCTTAACAGCGTTTCAAATGCAGCCAGGGAGAGACTGACATTGGAAAAAGTAGGCTACTACTTAAACAAATGTTTACCAAACTAGTATTTCTGGTGCCGACTAGCGAAGGTAGCAGAGTTTAATAGGCTTGTTGACTTCAGTAACCACCACATCCCTAGTCATAGGTCTGTATCCCTACAGTATACCTATGCAAACATGGTGGTTAGGAGCTGAAATTGCGATCAAATTTAGATGAACTGCACAGCCCTAGCTGCGATTATAGTCTGGAAGGCGTTTTCACAGCCGCCCAGCCGGGGGACCAGTCATGGTGACTTAAGTGCAATGATGTTGAAGTCAGGTGTGTTTCAAAATGGAGGTAGAGCGAGATGAAGTGAATCAAAACAGTTGTAGCAACACCGATCTTGGTTAAAGGCTGTCCAATAGATTCACAATTAACCAGGTATCTACACCAGCTAGAAGGCAAAAACACTTCCCAATGGAGCGTGTCCTATTCATCAAGTGACTTTTGAGACTGATTGCACCAGGCTACCAAACTCACATTAACTTCCATACGTGTGAACCGTAAGCAGAGATGGTCAAAATGGAGTGCATTCCTCTACTAACCCTCCTGTTGTCATATGACATATTCGAGACATGACATATGATGCTGACACAACAAGTTGTGCGTTTAAAACCCAAGTACAACAGGAGGGTTAAAAGGCACGATCAAATGAACAAATACATAAGAAAATACACACAGCACTGACACTAAAGAGCAAAAATGAGACACACAATCACCCGAGGACAACAGGAGGGTTAAAGAGTCTGCCTTCTCTCTCTCCCTCTCTTCCCCATCCCTCAGGCCACTTCCGCCCAGAGTTCATCCGACCCCCCCCTCCTCTCCATGTGTGTGAGGACGAGCTGGCATGGCTGAACCCCACAGAGCCAGATCACTGCATCCAGTGGGACCGCTCCATGTGTGTGAAGAACAGCACAGGCGTGGAGGTCAAGCGACTCATGGCCAAGGCTTTCAAGAGCCCCCTGTCTGCCCAGCAGCAGTCACAGGTCTGTGCACGCGTGGCCAAGTCATGCTGTGTGTGTGAGAGAGAGAATGTGAGGCAATCCTATACAGTGCTTTGAGTGGCCGATAGCTAGGGAAAGTTCTCTATAAATGCAGATTTATTATGTAAATGTTCCATTTACAGTATCACATCACACCTGTGTTTACTTTCCTTTCCTCCATATCTCCATTTCCAGTATGCCTTTTAGTGTCCTGACTGTCTCTTCTCTCTTCCTGTAGCTGCTGTGTGAGTTGGAGAAGGACCCCAAGCTGGTGTACCACATCGGCCTGTCGCCTGCCAAGCTGCCTGACTTGGTGGAGAACAACCCCCTGGTGGCCATCGAGATGCTGCTGAAGCTGATGCAGAGCAGCCAGATCACAGAGTACTTCTCTGTGCTGGTCAACATGGACATGTCCCTGCACTCCATGGAGGTGGTCAACAGGTGAGGGAGTCCTTCTGCACCCTGTCTGCATACTAGGGATGGACAAATACTTAGGACAGCTATGTGTGTGTCCCAGGTTGACGACAGCCGTTGACCTTCCACCAGAGTTCATCCATCTGTACATCTCTAACTGTATCTCCACCTGTGAGCAGATCAAAGACAAATACATGCAGGTATGGGAATGAGAATGCATGCTAGTGACTATCTGACAAAGATTATTATTATTATTATTATTATTATTATTATTATTATTAAAAACATAGTATGTAATTCTGACCACTGGGAGGCACCATGATACAATCAACATTTGTGTTTACACATGTTGTGTGCATTAGATTATATTTCAATCCAAGCACAATGCTTTAATACTCCTGGCAGTGATTCTAGATCTTGCACACCATACCTTTTTTAATTGAGTCGCACATAATGCATAAGCTCTCCTTTTGTTTACAACAACTGTATCATTTTTTCTGGAATTGGTTGTTGTTATTTTTTCATTTCTTGTTTTCTTACCGCTGCTCGGTGACTGAACATATCGCCACTCTCTCTTCACCATTGCTTTTTGTTCTACCTCTGGGGAATGGAATAGCAGATATACGCAATTATCTTGACTAATTGAACCGGTCTCAAATTAGTCTGATCGTGTGAACTTAACCTTTATGGAACCGCTTTAGCAAACTCAGATTTCTGGTTAATTCAAGACCGGTTTTGGAATTTAATCCACATATTTCTTAGCTCGCTCTATGGAAAACGCCTCTGGTCTTTACACACCATCTTTTCATTGTTTTTGTTGTACCACATGTACATTTACATCTGGGTTCACTTAGGGAAAATTAATCAAAAATACACAGTTGAATTAGATTTTTGCGTTAATATTGTAAATTACTACTGTAGCTGGAAAGGCATACTTTTATTTATTTATGTATGTGTTTTTGTTTTTTGGTTTTTTATTGAATATCCACATTAGGTGTACAAAGGCTCATTTCTAGCAACCATAACTCCTGTGTTCCAATAGCACATTGTGTTAGCTAATACCAGTTTAACATTCAATTTAAAAAGGCTAATTGGTAATTAGAAAACAATTTTGCAATTATGTTAACGCACCTGAAAACTGGGCTGATTAAAGAAGCAATAAAAGTGGCCTTCTTGAGACTAGTTGAGTATGTGGCGCATCAGCGTTTATGGGTTTAATTACAGGCTCAAACTAAGCACATTCTACTGAAACTCATCAGTCTAATTGTTGTGAGAAAAGAAGTTGTTTAAAAATGACATTTCTAGGTGACCCCTAACTTTTAAATGTACAGCATTTAGCAGACCTATTTATTCAAAGCGACTTGTCACTTGCTAAATAGGTCATACGCAAGTTAACAAAAGCAAACTGTTCTGTGAATGTCATCAGGGCTAACTATCTTTTAGTGTTAGTCTATTATATGCATTCAGTCCTCATGTGCTAAGAGTCTAAATATACCTGTGTTGTGGGATAACTAAGGTAGCTCTCTAACCATAAACTGTCTTCCCTTTGACCCAGAACCGCTTGGTTCGACTAGTTTGCGTCTTCCTCCAGTCATTGATCCGCAACAAGATCATCAATGTCCAGGACCTCTTCATCGAGGTCCAGGCTTTCTGCATAGAGTTCAGCCGCATCCGTGAGGCTGCGGGCCTCTTCAGGCTGCTCAAGACCCTGGACACGGGAGAAAACACCACTGAGGCCAAGTCTGCTAAATAACTCTCCTGCACAGGAGAAAGCCTATAGATGCCTGCAATACAGCCCGATGTGACACCATTGGACAATACAGCACAGTGACACCACTGGATTCTCTACTGTCTAAACAGGACAACATACCCTGAATGTCTGTAGAGACCAATTTCAGGATTGTGATAAATATTTAAATGATACGATCTTCAGCCTCAAAACCTTCCTCCTGTCTGCACCTCTAGACATTATTTTCTTCAAACCAGTGTGTTTCTTGGTTAGTGAAGTGGTTGTCAAGGTGTATTTCATTAAACTACGGTAAGACTGCTGAAGTGAGTCATCCAGTTTGCCTGCTTGTGCATTTCTTGCTGGTTTAACTTAGTGGTTTCTAGTCACGTGCCACAAGGAGCACTAGAGGGCGCTGTCCTGTGTGTTTTCTATATGTAATCATCCACATGTGGGCAGAGGCTGGTGAACTGAAATGGTAATGAGCTGAATGAATACTATACATGTAAATGTGGTAAATAATCATTAAAAGACCCAGACACTTATTGATTTGTGTCTGCAAACCCCCTTGTGGTTGCAACAGTGTAATAAAAATAACTTTTCTTTTTAAAGTACATAGACATTTTAATATGCGAACAAATCAGGGGACACAGGTTGTTACAAGAATCATTTTATTTTGCTCATATTTGGCACATTACTGATTAGAAATGTATATTTAATAAAAAAAAATATAATGCCAATATTTTCTGGCTAATTTTACTACATATAAATTGATCCATGTTTAGGGTGTATCCACTTAAGAACTGTACCGTGCATGTGTTGTCATTGGTTAATGTCATCAGTGTCCCATTGAAACCTTGTTTCCAGTTACCCTCATTAAAATGGGACTTGTAGGGAGTTCTCCCAGACACTGGTAAGGTTGAGCTTTTCCATTCTACACTCTCTTCATGCCTCGGGCCATAAGGCATGCAAACACCGTCATCACCATCTTAGGTTTCACCTCCACCAGGTCTTCAGGTAAGGCATACACCCGTGCACCAATCTTCCTCGCCATGGAAATGGCATATCTGGAATAACCAGCACAGTAATTGTCTTAACAATCGCTGCACTAGTTTTGTTAACTGATTTAATAAAAAAAAATATTTAGCTTTTAAATAGACTAATTCTAATGGAAAACGGATAGCATGTATATACAGTAGTGCTTTTCCAACATACTGGCTGCTCAAGCTCTGTACATGATTCACACACTGATGGTGGTGTCAGCCAGGCAAGTTTCCATCTGACCACAGGGATTCATAATGATGTGAGAATTACTTTGAGATGGAAAATCTACATACTTTGCATTGTTGAGTTTTTCCTCTTCTGTCAGATCCTCAGTCTTCAACAGGTCATATCGGATGGAACCAGGCTGGATGGCATCAATTAGATCCAGAACTGGCATGCTGCTGCTTATCGACCCATCCTACACATATTAGTGATTATATGACAATAATGTGTGGACACATTGTTTAACCTTCGTAATGTACTCGTAATATAGTATTTAGCCACACGGCGGTGCCATCTGATTGTGTATGATTTGTGTGTTTTTCAATTGTTATTGCTGAGTGTATTTATTTCTTTATTAATTACTCCTCCTTCTCCTTGTTCCAGTATGAATGCCTACTCCTTATAATAACTATGCCCAAATCATGCTATAAAACCTTTTAAATAACCCTTATGATGTCCTCTGGGTCAAAATGACCCAAATCACTAGCTCTTTGTGGCAGATAGAAGGCGCTAAACCTAATTCTACCGCTTACACACAAATATGATGTGCACAACAAGGTGTGAGTTTAAAACCCGAGGACAACAGGAGGGTTCAAAGGCACACAAAAAACCACAAATACATAAATAAATAATTTATAAAGAAATAAATAAATACACATGCCAGTGACAATTAAAAAACTATACACAATCAGATGGCACCCTCTGGTGGCATAATTCAGTAAAATTAAAGACATCGAGGGTTAAGATATCTTACCTTGAAGCTGGAGACAGTGGGCTTGCCAGCCTGTCTGAGTGTATCATTGACCCAGGACACAATGGTGTCATCAGTCACTTTCTGACCATCACCCAGGTCCTCCAAGATTTTCAAAGTGTACCTGAGAACACAAAGAGGCATTCCACAGTGTTGGTAGAGGTCAGCAGAACACTACACAATAAACCACAACACTTTACAAGGTTAAAGTTGGAGACCACTGTTTTTGTCCATCACCCATATTATAGGATGTATGCCAGTGTTCCCTACAGCTACAGATACCTTCTCATGAGTTGCCAGAGCAGGGCCAAGGTGAGGGTTCTCTTTCCTTCATAGAGGTCCTGACCTGCGATGCCCACCAGGGAGAACTTGGCCCCTTTCTTCCCCAGTTCCACTGCATAGTTGCAGTTCTCCAGCTGAAACATGGGGGGCAACAGGCTTCCTTTTAGTTTAGGCCGCATTAGCTCACATTACACTTGCTTTTCTCCGTACAAAACCAATGAGTACCTTCTTCATGTTGCTGCTGAGCTTGGGGTACGGAGGCTTGTTGACTCTGTCCCAGTCTACTGGAACCCCAATCTTCTCATACAGCTGGAAGATGACCATGGCATCATCTATGTCCCTGCACCCACACACAATGTCATTGCATGCATACAGCATGGAGACTAAATGCTGTATGCATGATCAAATCTTAAATGTTTTCCATTTTGGTTTGATATTAATATGCCACCTTGATTGACTTCATGACTAATTGCTGATACAGAGAAAACGTAGATTATATAGAAAATTCTGTGTAAAATCTTGTGTATCAAATCAATGCAATATTATGGCAGGGTATTTCCAAATGTACTGTATTCATGCTAAGCAGAATTCCAGTTTGCCTCCAAATGAAATGAATGGGAAATCCTCAAAGGAACTGCATCCAGCAAAGTATGAGGGCCTCTGCACAAATGGGCATGCATTATACTTGCTGTTTGGATAATCACGACACCCTTGTGACCACAAATATCATGCTACTGCTACTAGCTTAGTACTTACACATAGAGGTGGTTGACACGAGGTTGAACCCCCAGTGAGTTCATCCAGTTTCTGAACGTACGTTCCTCTCTGGTTTCACCTGGGAGAAGAACACATCCGATCACAATCAATGGAACCGTATGGGCATTACAAATGTTGTGCGTGCATGCTCTGCCATCAGCATGCTGATTGGCTCACATTCTGTTCAACTCTCCCTGCAGCTCTCATAGGCTCCCACTGTTCTCTAGCCCTCCCCCTCAACAGCCTCATGGACAGCGTTTCAAACAGTGAGTTGGAGCACACCCTTGGAGCTCCAGCCTGGGAGCCCACCTTTTACAGTACCTCCATTGACACTATTAAACAACATGTTTCTATTTGGATTAGATCCGCTGTGACCTCATGCTAGATGCTCACCTTCGATAGAACTCCAGTCGATCTCCTGGTTCTCTGGTTTCTTCAGTGCTGGGTACTTGTTGAAGAGGTTAGCAATATAAGCCAGATTGAGTTTGGGGTTTCCACGGACAACATCTGTTGCGGTGACAAATTGCCTGCATCCCAACCGGTCGGCCTGCTCAAGCATGCATTCTGCTCTCTTCAGGTCTTCTTTCTCCTGTATAGAGGACAGGGTTGTAATATTGGCCAGATGTATACATCCAGTCTCCCATTTCACAGTATTCTAATGCTGTAAAATTAAGTAGATCAGCTAATGTCATCTATGTTATAATGTTATGTATTTATTTTTTATTCATTCACTTCATTCGTTTGAATTATAGTTACCCCAGAACACAAAATATCTTGTAGTTACACAGAAGTGTACATCAACCTGTGTGGCTGTAGAGTGTGTACCAGCCACACAGGTGAAGGAGTGGAGAAGTACACATGCTTTATATGAGGCCGTGGTAAGCCTGTCAGGCCTGCTAATAAGGCTCTTTACATATAAGCTAACTGTTCATTTTGCATTGTAACAATGAAAGAACAATATTATCTCTCTTCAGATTACAGTGAAAGGACAGCGTGAGAAGATGCACCTACCCTGAGACCAGTCATATCAATGGCAATAGGGGGTATGCCCTCCTCATCTCCCTTTGGTGCCACCTGGTTTAAGATGCTATAGTAGGCCTTGGAGTCCTGGAATACAAATCATGTTTAGTCTCCATTTAATGAACAGCTATGAAATGAACTTACTAAAAACCCTTGACTTTACTTTACTATCATGTGAAGACATATTGCTAGAAAATGCTTTGATTACAGTAGTGCTGAAGTGTTCATGAAATACATCAACCAAACTCAATATATGTATTGCGAGGTAAGGAAGCTATACTGTACACTACAGATTTAGTTCAATGTCATGCTAGTGTTCACCTTGATATCAGAGCTGAAGTTGTTTATCTTTGGGCATCCAGATGCTTCTAGATGGTAGTTGGCCCAACGCAGCAGCAGCTCTTCTGGGGAGAGTTTCATCAGGTCCTCCAGACTCTCCCCATCACGCAGCAAGGCAATCAGAGCTACACAGAAAGATGCAATTCACTATGTAATGAGGCAGGAGAGCTGAATGAATCAGTTACTGGGTTAATACACTTTGAGGCTAAAACTATGTATTTCTTGTGCTTAAGTTAACTAACAAAAGTTAACCAGCAGTATTATACAGAATAAAATAACAGCTACCGTTGTGGATAGACACAGTGTAATAATTAGCCTACTGATTCCTAATGCACATGTAGTCATGTTTCAGGTATTCATTTTAGTATTATTATGGGATCTTTGGTATTATTATGATGCATTTCCAATATTTTCACTGTGTAACAGGCATTATTGTGAATGGTGTATATACTGTAGAATATACAAGTAGCCATAGTTAGTAAGTTGTTAGTTATACAGCAGAAATTCAGAGTCCGAGCCCCATATTTATAATAGTAAAAAAAGAGAGTGCCCTTCTCTCTGCCCTTTTTCTTTATTTGTGAGTTCTCAAAATATTATCAATTTTACGACTCTGGCACAGCTGATCCCAGGTCGGCTCCGACATCACAACACTGAACACGCCAAAACAGGGAAGTGACCATTTCCTATTGTGTCTTTCCATCTCTCTGTTTTATCATTCATGTAATAGTTTGTTATTAATGTATTAGTAATGATCAAGATATGGTCCTTGGACCAACTCCTAGGTAGTCTTATTGGTCCTTTCAGACCAATGCTAAATATTAGTTTTGAAAATCTTATATTCCAGAAAGTGTAGACAAATCTATACTGTACTTCAAAATATAATTGATAATTGTATTCATCCTCCTAGGCTACAATTTCTACTTACATAGATGTACTATATACATTGTGTAAAATGTTTACCTGTATCTATCTTTTTGGGAATACATTTTTAGATTAACCACTGGTATTTTTATAAAAATAAAATGTTTTTTTCTACACTTGTACAATAAGATATAATATTTGAAATTTGTACTGTAATTCTTGTTATATTATTCGTTTTTTATACCCCTGAAAAATCTCAAATTAAATGTATTCCAGCAATACTTTCAGAACAACATTTCAGTGTAAACTGGTGCCTTGTTGTGGAATCATCCATCGTGTTTATAGAGCACACACACACACACACACACACACCTTCGTTCCTTGTGATTTCAATGTCAGCAAACAGGCCGATCTTGATGACCTGCCACAGCAGGCCAAGGACCAGGTGCTGCCTGCCCTCTTTCAGGTCCTCAGCTCCAATGTTCACCACACGACAGCCGATGGCCGAGGCTGAGTTAAGAGCGAGGTTCAGGTTTTCCTGATAGGGCACAAGTGTTGTCTCTCAATATACTGTATAATACAGACAATATACAATTACTCTATAATTACTCTCTGTAAAAGTCACTACAAAATAAACAATAGACAGAACAGGCGTTCTAATTAGCTGGGATCCATTTGTCATCTTAAAGGCTATAAAGACTAGACAGGCATTTGAGATAAGTTGCTTGATTAATCTTTTTACAGTGACCCACTTCTGGGTCACTATGAGGAGGGGCAAACTTTCCATTTGGTCTGTCCTGTCTTAAACCTCGTGACGCCCTTACAATATAGTCTTGAACCATCAGGTGGTGCCATCTGATTGTGTATGATTGTATGGTTCTTTTTATTGTGTATATATTTCTTTATTAATTATTTCTTTATGTATTTCTGTTGTTTTATGTGCCTTTTAACCCTCCTTATGTCCTCGGGTTTCAAACACACACCTTTTTGTGCCAGCAGTACACATCATACGTGTGTGTAAGCTGTAGAATTAGGTTTAGCAGCTTCTATCTGCTACAACTCTAACACCTGACCTTAACCACTGAGGTTAAACTAATCCCTGAAGTTAACCATTAATCTTAACCAAAGGGTAAATTAACCCCTGAACTGAACCACAATCTTAATTATGTGTTGAATCCTTGGTGTTGGGAGTTCATGTGGCTGACTAGACTTGGTATCAGATGCGGGCGTGTGGGCGCGTGCACACATTTTTGGTTTAATATTTTAGTATATGACCTTTTTGTGTCCTCATATGGGGACATTAGGTATTGGGCTTCCTGCACGGTATATTTCATTCAGCATAAGATAGACATATTGGCCTCATTAGTGGACAATTAGTGGTAGCAAAATCTAAATATACTAATTTGTATACTAAAAACAAGATCAATATCAACAAATGTCTTCTACATCTAGAGCTGACAGTAAAGTGAAGGAGAAAAAAGAAGAATAGTTAGAACTTTTTTTTGCTTAGTAACATGCACATTTGAAGTTTTTCAAAAGTAACAAGCTAAGATGCGGTTAATTAGGAAGCACTCGTTTGAGGACATGTCAAGAGGTTATTATAATCAAACTGACATTATAATCTGCCAAATAAAGTCAGAGTCAAAAGTTGCGTGAATAAAGACTTTCTCTGTTTACAGATTACATAGGTGGACATGGAAGTGGACATGCCCAATTTCTTTTATCTCACATCAGAGAGATAGGATGTGTTTGTGCATTTTATGTGTTGTTATGTTCGGTGAAGCTAAAACAGCAATGAACCAAACAACTTACCTGGATAGTGAAAGGTGTGAGTTTTTTTATGTTCATTGTTCTCTCATCAATGGTGTCAGGGACTGATAGGTTGATCATCTTACTGACAAGAAAGAGAAATGTCCATTAGTTCCTGTTAAAAGTGTACAGTCTAGTTTTCCCCCCACTCATAGCACTCATAAAAAATAAAACTGCACTCCTTGTAGACAATAAAATATGAGTGTGTATTTTTCATTCAAAACTGCTGCTTAGATTGTCTCACTGTTTGAACCTCCTGGTATTTTGACCATGTCCAATTCTCTGACTTTGGATGTTGATTTAAGATACCCCTTTTGGAAACTGATTTGTACAGATTCATATCAGTCCTGTGGTCTGGTTGGTTTTACAATTCTATCAGATCAGGTCCTCTCATATTACAGTAGCTTAGAATACATGAAGTGTACCATAGAAGGATGCCGTCGCCCACTGCAGTGAAGAGGTCGTTGGTGTTGGGATCCATGGGGAGAAGATGCTTACAGTCTGGGTCCTTCTCTAAGGCCTTGTTCACCCAATTCACAAATGCCACCTTCTCCTCCTCTATGAATGATATTTGTACTTATTACCTATTTACAGTACATACAGTATATACAGTATGTGTTGTACTGTATATCTTCAGGATAGTTGTGCTATGACTGATGATGTTGTTGGTCTTTCTTATTAGTGGGCTAACCATAAGGCCGTGTTGATATTGCTACCATTTATTATTGTGGGCTAGCATCAAGCTAGCCTACTTGGACTGTCCTCTATCTCCCAATCATCTATCTCCCAATATACAATACATCCCCTCCCATTTACGTAACCCCGCCTAACTTTACGCTGATTGGCTGATTTTCAAATGTTTAATACTCTTTTGGATACTTTCAATAGTTACTTGATTTAATACCTTACTTTCTTTCATCTTAAAGTACATAAATGTTTTAAAATGTACTTATAATATATTAGTTTAACATAATAAACTTAATATTTAAGTTTACTTTAAAACTTTGTAGTTCGTGGTACTTTGTAGTACTGTGTTATACATTTGAATACTGTTAATGTAGGCCTACACATTTTTAACACATGCCATACTACTGTAGATGAAGGTTACTTCATCTACATTTACTTTCAACATTTAAATACAATATTTTAAGGATAGGCTAACCCACACAGGTTCTTCAGGAACTGCACATCAACTAGTTGTATACAGTATTTTCCATAAGGAAGGGTTTTATTTTTTTTTGCTACATAAGGGATCTTTTTGCTATACAAATGTACTGTAGGCTGGCCTATACTACCTACATTTATCAAATTACTGTATATCCTCAAAATAAATTAGAACAATCTATCACAAATAAATACATGTAAATATTTCAAAATCATCTCTAGACCCTGCAGAAAGCATTCTGTGATCTGTTGGAAGGCTCTGACCTATGATTTTGGAAACAGTATTTGTAAATACAGTATGTGTAAATGTCTGTATACCGCGCGCGTGTGTGTCTTCTGACCTGAGTAGGAGTGCTGTGTTCCGGACTGTTCTGATGTTCCTGCCACAGCACAGATGCCCTCTTTCTTATTGATGGCTTTCCTGAAAGTCTTGCCCACTTCTGTGCTCTTCAGTCCATGGACAGTCTGTAATATATTTTTTAGATTGTTGCGATCACATCAGAGTGGCATGCTCAGGATCTGGAAATCAGAGATCTAAAATGATTTCTGACCTTAGATTTAGAGTTTGGCATTGGGATTAATTATTTCACCAAGGTGGATGCAGTCCAAAACAGACTGGAAACCTGCATTGGACTATCTAGCACAGTCCTAAACTCTATTGTTTGTGGTATAACACAATAATTACCTGTAACAATTACTGTTACTAGTAAATGTGTTCATTTGTTTTTCCCTTGGAAACTTGCTATCTGAACGAACCTACATAAATTGTTGTCATAATATGTTAATATATATTATAATTCTACTGTCCTACAACATGAATGATATTATGTATACTGCACAATGAGTGCAAAAGTTATCATGACCAACTTAACCCTCCTGTTGTCCGTAATTATATTGAATTGTGCCACCAGAGGGCACCATCTCATTTTGTATGATTTTGGGTGTTTTTTTATTGTCATTGCTGTGTGTATTCATTCATTTATTAATTATTTTTGTATGTATTTGTTTATTTTACTGTGCCTTTTAACCCTCCTGTTGTCCCCATTTCAAACACACACCTTGTTGTGCCAGCAGTGCAGATAATATGTCTGTGTAAGCTGTAGAATTAGGTTTAGCGCCTTCTATCTGCCACAAAGAGCTAGTGATTTGGGTCAATTTGACCCGAAGGACATCATGAGGGCTGAGGAATTGGCCTTAAGTTGGTCATAATAACCACGTGGAACAACGGACCAGCTCTTTACTCTCGGAAGGATCCTGGAGGGGGCCTGGGAGTATGCCCACCTGGTCTACATGTGTTTTGTGGATCTGGAGAAGACGTATGACCGAGTCCCCAACGGAGATACTGTGGGAGGTGCTGAGGGAGTATGGTGTGAGGGGTTCCCTTCTTAGGGCTATCCTATCATTGTATGCCCCTTGAAAATGCTGTGGAAAATAAATAAGGGCTTCTGGTGCAAACCGATATGGTTGCACCACTTATTCAGAGGCAGCATTGTCTCTGACAAACTCAACAGCAGCAAAGCTGTGGCCTTAAAGGAGCACACTATGAGGAAGAGGAAGTGGGGTGAGCAGTCATTGAACATGACTATTATACTATTATATAGAACATGAATAATGGGTAGAATACTATACTATACTATATGTATATATGTGTATTGGCAAATACCTTCCATTGAGAACTCAAGGAACTATGTCAACATGTGGAAAGGGGCATGGAATGTTGATATTTCATGTCCAAAGAAGACTTATAAAACCTTATTGATGCCTTTATTTCCTGTTGGTTATACTGCTCTCTCAGGCAGCTGCAGTTTGAGCTCTGACAAGAACAGGAAACTTGAGGATGTCAAACTTATTCTCAGGTCCCTGCACTGGCTGCACTGGCTTCCTGTTCATGAGAATGCTGCTTGTGTAGCATCACTCAACAGCATAGAGACAAAACAAAAGTGCATAGAAACACATTTCCAGATCTTACCTTAAATAATGCCCAGATAAAAGGTTTTATGTTCTTCAATGCCTTTTAGAGTTTAAGTATTGTGTTTGAATTGAGTGTATAAAAGATTATTTCACATATAACTTACCTTGGCTAATCTGGTTATGGTTAGAACAAGATATGGATAATCATGCATTTAGTAATTAGGCTTTGCCATTAGCAGGGATGGATTGGGACAGATGAGATGGATAGGCCCTTTTTTTGTTTGGGGGGTAGGGCGCTCGTATCAAACCTCAATATAAAAATGATTAGTTATTAGTTTGGCCCGGTCTGACTGTCTCCCAAACCTCCCTATGGCCAGTCCGTCCCTGGCCGTTAGCTCCCACCTAACCAGAGCATTGTAGTACAATGGTTTATATTCATTAGCTAATGTGACAGTTATCAACATCAACAAAGTGCTTGAAGGCAGAGCAACACATTACTGCACATACCAGGTGTTGCACTTCCCCAAGAGCCACGACAGGATTTGACCTTTGAACTCACATTAATGAAGTCATCAAAGCTGAGCTGATCTCCTGTCAAGGTCAACTCTTGGATAATCTCTCTGATTTTGTATCCTGGCAATGGGAGGTTGGCAGCTTTGAAAAGTTCATTGAGCTCATCTTTGCTGATGTAGCCACTGCTGTCCACATCTGGAGTATGGTCAATGATAAAAAGAAAGATAAAGAAGGTTAACTATGTTATAAAATGACACTAAGCAGTTTCCCCTGAAAACTGGTTCTGAATACTGACACATAATAGTAGCTGGTGAGCCTGCGTGAATTTTATCTTTAACCCTCCTGTTGTCGTCGGGTTTCAAACACTACCTTGCGTGCAGATGGTGCCCCTGATTGTGTCTGATTGTTTAGTTCTCTTTATATAAGTCGGTTTGAAAAGGAGCATTAAGCCATCTGACTATTAGTGTGAAAGCTGTGTGTATTTAGGGCCCGAGCACACACTGTGTGCGAAGCCCTCTTGAAACTGCTCGGATTCGTTTTCTTTTTCTGAGGTTTGATCGCACTTTCGACTGCCTTAACATGAACAAAAACTCATCAATCTTTATAGAGACAAATTCGCTCGCTAGCGCCCCCTTGTGGCACGCCTGATCACTTTTACCGAGATGTACAACATTTCTGTGGTGAATATAATACATTTTTTTTACCAAATAAAGTGTTATTTGGTATAAAAGTAATTATACTCCTTTTCAACAAGCTAATGTAGGCCTATGAGGACCTCAAAACATGTCTTTGCCACTCATACAGTATATGCATTCTAGCATGCCTCTATATACCCCCCCTCCCCCCACCTGACCCGCGGATTATGGGTTGGGCTGCTCATCACTACTACTCACCTTCTCTGCCCCACTCTAGGCTATCTCTCTGCACCTGATGGTACAATGTCTGTTTATTTATTAGCGTAGACCCAGATGTGCTAAGATGGCTTACAGGCTATGCAATTAATGTATTATGCTAATGTTGCTTAATGCTAACAGTAAAACAAAACAATCAAATAGTTTAGTAGGCCTAGTCACTCACTTTGCTGTAGCCTACTGTGGCATTGTCTACACCAGCCTGTCTTCCACTTAGAAACATGCATTTAAACATCTCTATCGCCATCGCAATACAGACTCAAGTTGGCGGTTTGCGGGTCAGGTTAAGATGGTTGATGAACGCATATTTCTGCGGGTCGGGTGGTGTGGGTTGGCTCTCATTGAGGGTGTGGGTTGTAGAAAACTTAATTGGGGGATCTTTAGATCATAATTTATGTTTAAAACACATGAAAAAGTGCATTTTGCATAATATGTAACCTTTAAGCAAAGGAAAAGGGAAATGAGTCAACCTCTCACCAATTTTGGCAAAAGCCTCTTTCAGCTCTTCTAGTTCCTCTGTAGATATTGGTGTTGCCATCTTTAGAGACTGTCAACACTATGAGAACAGTGAGACCTGAAAGCAGAAAATGTAAATTTGCTTTAATCTCACTAAACAAGGATGTTTAGTATAAATACTACATACTACATTCACAAAATAGTGGTGTAGCTATTGGTGTAACTCCTCAAATGAAGGATTTCATTGTGACCAGAAAAACACTTCTCAGGTATTATGTTCTACAATACCCTGATATACTATATCTTACAATGTTCTGTGTATGAATGGCTTGACATAGACAGAGACAGACAGTTTCAATATAATGATACATTTATGGTTGCTTAAGAGGAAACTCGCAAATAAAATATTTGTTTCTGTTAATACATACTTATTTCTCAACTGACAGATTTCCTGTTTCAACATTCTTGCATCTGACTACACTACCTTCATCTTTTGTCAAATCATTTACTACACCAAATAGTTGCATGATGCATTCCAAAATTTCAAAAGTGAGTGAGTGCAATTGTAATGCAATTAGGAGTCTAAGCAAATCTGACAAGTGTTGTCACGTGGCTAACTAAATCCACTTTAATCTACTTTTAATGCGATGATGATTCACATTTTGTGTGTGTATCACCCTTGAATATCAGGCCTGTCAGTCGGAAATATAAAGAGTTAATACCATGAAACTATTAAACAGAAAATAAAGCAGGAAACGGCCTACATACTTAGTTTCTGTGAAGTTTAAAAATTTGTTTAGAGTACAGTGCTTTGAGGAAGAGACATGACATGAGTTCCTAACACCATATAAAGTGAAATAGAATAGCACAATGAACAGTCAGAACACAATACAAGTTCTCTTTCCACTGTATTCTACATGGTAAAACGACAGAAATTAAACTTGCTAGGATCCTAATACCAACACTGTGAAAATTAACATTTTCAGTTGTCCAAATTATATCCTTGTCAGCTCAACCAGTGCAAATAACATCGATGACAAAAATAATGAGTAAAACTGAACTACACAACAATTTCACAACCGTATCTTACATGTTCTTCCTCTTTTGATGTTGGACTGAACAGATTTTTAGACAAAATCCATAATTATATTGCAGTTGCACACACTAATTTGACCTATTCAGCATAAGAATGTTATATAATAGTTCATAAATATATAATAATCAAGGTGTAACAGTGACCCTATGCACTACAAGGTGTGACCTACTTGTGGAATGCTTTCTTCCTTACATTTCCTTACATTTTATAATCAAATTGGGTGTTACAATGGTTAGTTTCCCCTATATCTGCCAATATTCATTTTTGAGAGAAATAGTTTAATTAACTGGAATTACATGGATTTATCAGTAGTGATGTATGGTGTTTGATCTTCCTGTAATGAACACTGCAAAATCTAATAACAGAAAAAGATACAAAACCATTTGTTGAAATGTTCAAAGTAAAAGCTGGAAAAATGCATGTAGGTTTTTAGTAACTGGTAACTTCCTTTAGCAGCAAACCACGCAAAAGATGGTTATATGTTTTCATCCACAGTAAGACATTGTCTACAACTGAAGAAAAATGTAAGAACATCTTAGCGTGCAAAGGTGAAGGATGTAAAAATAACCTTTGGGTAACATCAAAGGACTGGCAAGATTTACCTGAATTTGCTAAAATCTGAAACATAAAAACATGAGGATGGTATCCATCCATAAAAACCATTGCTGCATGTGTCAATACAACAACATTTCATAAATGATGTACAGTGGATGAATGAGACAAGAAATGTTAGCAATGCTGTAAAAAGCACTTCACAACACAAAAACCCCTATTTCCCCAGTTAAGCATTGTGAAGGGAAAAACATGGTTCAGGTCAGTTTGCTGCATGAGGCAACAATGACTTCAAAATTGGATTAAGACATTTTACAGCAGAATGTCAGGGTAGCATTCAGCCACTTTTTCGTATCAATCATTTTAAAAATTGTAGACGGAATTGTCAGGGTGAGATCTGACAAATGTGATCTGTATGCTGTGCACCTGCCTAAAAACTAATCCCTCCAAAGATTTTTATCAACAGGGTCCTTAATGCACTGTGGTAAATAAATGGGAGTTTTGTCTTCCCCACACAATGCTGTTGCTCTTGTAAAGAAGTGAAACTAACCACAAGCTTCCTTTTGAGAGAGAGAGGTTTGTTTTGTGCTCAAAATACACAAAAAACATGTATGTATATAACAGTGCTTCAAGGTTTTTGTGCTGTCCATATAAATGAGTAGGGATACATTTGACTAGTATTAGACTACTGTGGTATGATATCAGGATTATCATATCATGTTTTATTTGATAAGCTTGACCAAAATGTGTGCATAGATGTCCCTGAATGGTGTAATTTGCAGATAAATATTTACATATCTTCTATGTCCTTCGACCCAGCCTGCACAGTATAGAATTTTCAAACTGTTGAATTACCTTAGAGGAATGTTGAGGAGGCTTCTGAGTTCTGGGTGTGTTAGTGTGTACGCGTGTGTGTCTTCTCTCGTAGACCTATCTGATGGCAGGAGTGTTCACTGATTGACTGGCAGTTTGTTGAGCTTCCACCAAAAGCAGTGCAACTTCACATCTATTCAAATCGATGAGGAAGGAAGTGACATGTCATGCTTCAGAAACAGGAATGAAATAGGTTTTGTCTTTATATGGCCATGCACACTGATGGCAAGGTGAATCAGGCCAATGAGATTGAAAGTTAAGAGACCATTACTGTTTCATTTTGATTATGAATTTCAAAAACAGCCTATGTAGCCTAATATGAGTTGTATCTTGAGGCAATATGAGGCATTTATTCTAGGATTTCGACTTATGGGTCTATTTCAAAAACTCTGTCTAACTGATTGTTAGTTTAATAGTTGGTGACATTTTTAATGGCCTTTAGATTGGGACTTCCAATAAATTTTGACCTGTACCTAATTTTCCCTAAATCAAATTTATAATGTATTGCTATATGTACACTATGTCACAAAGTACAATGAAATTCTCATTCTCATTATTTTCAAAGGAAAATAAATGAATACATATAAATAAACTTAAACTTATAAATAACTTGTTGCATCACCATGGCCTTAAACAAAGTTGATATGCCCATTAACCCAGAGAGAATAATGAACAATATTATGATGAAATACCTTGACGGCCCCATTGTGACATGCATGGAACACTGGGTCATTCGGGTCTGCATAAAGGGTGAAACGTCCCACTCCTCTTTCCAAAACTTGAATGCGGAAGTACTGTCCGTTGAAACTTCTCTGTATTGCAGTTGCTCTGGCTGAGAGTGAATAGGTGACCTCATCTGAGGGCAGACTGCAATGTTGTGGGAAAAGGCAGTGGGTGAGTTATGTCCTGTGGATTGTTTCTCAGTATTGTAGACTTAGAATGCAGCCCTGTGGGAGGTTGCTGTCTTTATAGTTATGGTCAAAAGAGCAGACACCGGTTGATGCCCTTCTACAGACCTGTCCAGCTCTTGTGTTGTACCTGCCCATCTACTGGTATCTCCTCCATGCTCTTGAGACTGTGCTCGGAGGCACAGAAAACCTTTTGTAACAGTGTGGTATTAACACTTGTGATGTCCTCAGGGTCAAAATGACACAAATCACTAGCGGTTTGTGGCACATAAAGGGCACTAAACCTAATTCTTCAGCTTACACACATATGATGTGGACTGCTGGCACAAAAAAAGTGTGAATTTGAAACCCAAGGACAACAGGGGGGTTAAAAGGCAACAAACAAAAAAAATACATAAAGAAATAATGAATAAAGAAATAAATACACACAGCAAAAACAATTTAAAAAAAACATACAATCATACACAATCAAATGGTGCCGCCTGGTGGTTCAACACTATATTGTTAGAGCGTCACGAGGACTCTGTTAATATAAATAGATAATAGAGATCAACAGAATGATGTGACGTCATCGGAAAGCGAGAGCGACAGAGGTTGTATGATAGAGATGCGATAAAAGAGTAAAGTGAGTTATGTTTGACTTGAAAACGATGTTCAGCTCTTTATTGAAAGTATATACTACTTTTACACCTTGTGGTACTGCCTCATGCTACCAGTAATGACAAGGACACTAGCAAAACACAAAACTAGAGAAAACTCGGTCAGAAAGTAAAGAGCAGTTGTCTGTGGCGGCCATCTGCAAAACCATTTCTTTTTGGGGTGCTGTCTTGCTGTTGTCTCTCCAGTGCACCTGTTGTCACTTTTATTCGCACCAAATCAGGTGACATTGATGCACAATCGCATATGCGTCCCAACTGGACAGACCTCCTAACCCTCTCCCTTTAGTTTAATTGACATGGTGTGCTGTGATGATTAAGTGTATTTGTTTTTATGTATGTACATTAGCTACTGCATTTTATGGCCTGCATATTATATTGACTTATTTATTGCAAACTACTGCATTGTGGTTGAATGCGCAACGTGCAATGTGTGACCAACCATTTCATTATCTTGATGCTTTAAATTATTGCAAGGTTGCGTTCAGTCTTTTTGGACTTTGGGTTTAACAACGTTCACCACAACAACAACAATGCGTTATTTGTCTTTACTACTGCAAATTGTTGTTTTTCAGCTGTAAACATATGCACAAGATGATGGCACTGTAGATACAACCACCACGGTCTGTGCTTCTGTCTAGGAAACGTGTCGTTCAGTAAGTTCACTCAACGTAGCAAACCTTCAATCCATGAACGCACCCACGTGTACATAGTCACGTGTTGATGAGGTGGACGTAAACAACGACAACCAATCAGAAAAGTGCAACTCTGTCACGTGCCGAAGACTTCCTGGTTTAGTGGTTCTGTGCTGTGAACATGGACGGACACGATCATTACCACAACCATCATTTATCTATGTGTTTGTGTGATTTCATAAGGTAATTGCCAATATATGTACGTGCCCGTTGCACACACTATCTCTACCAAGTTCACGTAGCTTTTGACATCCATCTTAATTCACTTGATCTGTCGATTAATATTTGACCGTATGATCAATACCGCAGTCTCAGTGGTGAGATGTATCTTCTGCACTTTTGAAAGGTGCAGTCACTGTCTTCACTTTTTTTTTACCTAACAGACTCCTCTGGTCGTTAGTCCTGCCATGCATCTATCTGAGTCTGGTGCTGACTCTGCTTCTCGTCCTGTTGTTCCTGGGGATCCGTATGTGGCTTCAGGGAAGCAGAAAAGCCCGTCTGGCTCAAAACAGGTCGCCGACCGTGGCGTTCTTCCACCCGTACTGTAACGCCGGTGGGGGAGGAGAGCGGGTGCTTTGGTGCGCCATACGAGCCCTCCAGAACAGGTAGGATGGGTTATCGTACGCATTTTGCAGTTTTTACTTAGTCATGTTCTTTCAAAGCTCAAACATACACTGCTAAAAAAGAGACCACCCGTTTCATTTCAAACATTTCAAAAATGTTACCACTGCATTTCTTTTGGTTTGTCGTTTCGTTGTGACGCAGCATGACGCGGTTTTGTTGCACTACCTGGACTTCTCCAAGTAGAGGCGCTAGAGGTCTATTTTCCTGTGGGATGGCAGATGCGCATGCGCATACAAGGACGCTATAGAGAGGAGACTTATCTAGTAGTAATTTTATATGTTTTATTATGTTATAAAAGAATAATAAAATAAAATGGAAGTAGAGTAAATAACTGTTGGCAGCATACACATATGCTACTGTAGGCAGTAGCTCCTGTGGTTAGGCAGGAAAAGGCAGGAAAATATGGTTTCGATCTACTCCCAACTGGTTTTGGCGATAGTTTAGTTTCATACGTCATGTGGTTCATTGGTCAGAGTGGATGAAGTTACGGTGACAGACAAATGGTTTATCCAATCAAGTCACAAGATGTTTATGACAGACAAGCGCAAAGTTTTACTGGGTGAGCTACATTTAATGTCTCTGACTAATCTATATTCGAAGCCTTTTTACATTAGCTTATTAATTAGATATAAAAACAATATCTCAGTAATGCCAATATCAGAAAAACAGCAAGAAACAGGTATCTGATTTCAAATTGTATTGTAAACTGATTCTATTACAACTGATGTTGGTGAGCATGTTAAACACCTAGACTAATTGTCTGGGGATATGAATGTCTTTCATTCATTGCTCATGCTACACTAGAGACACAAAGCAGTAGCAAACTGCTCGAACTGTTTAAACGCCACCTGGCGGACTTTGCAAGACACTGCAGCCAAAACTCCAATACGTACAGCGTTGTGCCGCAACGCTAAGTAACAAAAGCTTACAAATGCTGTGGTTACAATTGTATGTCAGAAACGTTTTGTCAGCCATCTTTCATTGTTTTTTGGGTGTCTTGCCTTTAGTTTCCAACCATCCACCAATCCCAAAAAGTCCACAATACCTCCCAGTTTGGGTGTTTGGTTTTACAGAAACATCTGTGGAACTTTTACAGATCTGAAGCAAGAGAGAAGCATGTTGCTTTCTACTTTGTCTGTCTGCCTAATAGTGTATGGTTGCTAACCCTCATGATGTTTTCTTAAACGTAGGTTTCCTGCAATATTTTGTTACTAAAATATAGTATGTCTGTACTGAATGGCAATTTGAAAAGGGTGTTTATTCTGTGACTTTTGTACAGTAACCTACTAATAGCCTATGTATTTATATGTAAGCAGACTTTAGATGTAGACATTTTCCCTGTCCAACTCCAATGCCAGATACCCAGCAGCTTCCTTTGTGGTGTACACTGGAGACCAGCGTGTGACGGGGGAGCAGATCCTTGAGGGAGCCCGTCAGAGGTTCAACATAGTGTTACCTCGGAGGGTGACCTTCGTGTTCCTTCACCATAGGGTGCTGGTGGAGGCCAGCTCGTACCCTCACTTCACCCTGTTGGGCCAGAGCATGGGCTCCATGTTCCTGGGTGAGTCATCTGGGCCTTACAGTAATGGCATCAGAGCCACAGGGAATCGAACTACTGATTGTGAATTCAATGTAATATGGAAACGATGTGAAAGATGTAATGTAGCCCAGAAAATGTGTACGACCGTATTCTGCATGCCGCAGGCTTGTGATCTGACCCTGGATCTGTAAACGCCTAGATAAGTAGGTCAGCATGGTTCACATTCACATTATATTTTCAATAATCTTCTCTGGAAGTATAACCTCAGAGCTGGAACTGGGTTGTCATTGTGTTGCAGTACAATGTAATGTGACCATGTCTTTAGTAAAGATGGGAATGAATAAGTTAAGGACAACACCTTTTGTTGCTGTACTTCGTTACTACTTATTTCACCTAACCCTCCCGCTGACCTCGGGTTTCAGACTCACTACCTTGTTGTGCCAGGAAATTAGAATAAGGTCATTTAGTAGATGCTTTTATGCTGGAGGGTTAAGACATTTACATCACATTTAATCACTACATTTCAAAAGAAAAATCTCAGTCTGATTACTCTGCAATTTGCATACACTTCAAATCATCAGTTTAGTTTTTGTATCAGACAGCTTCTTTTAAGGCTCCTGATCAAAACCTCTTAGAATAAAGGAACCATTACTGTTCTTGTGATGTTTAATTTTGTGCACTGTTCATGCAGAAGCAGTATCATGACAGGAGATCAATAATGTATAGGCTAGCATTGCTAAGCTATAGTATGTATAATATAATATAATGTATTAACCACCAACCAGATGAATTTACCTATTTGTTCCTGTGTCATAGGCTGGCAGGCACTGACTGCATTTGTGCCCGATCTTTATGTGGATTCCATGGGCTATGCCTTCACTCTGCCTGTATTCCGCTATTTGGGCGGCTGCAAAGTGGCCAGTTATGTTCACTACCCGACTGTCAGCACCGACATGCTGTCTGTTGTCCGCGAGAGGAATCCCAGGTATGTATGGCAGGGGTCTGAATGGGGACTACTGCTATTTGCTGCTACTGCTGTTTCAAACACACACCTGTCTGCATAAGCTGTAGAATTAGGTTTAGTGCCTTCTATCTGCTACAAAGAGGTAGTGCTTTGGGTCATTTTGACCCAGAGGACATCACAAGGGTTAAACCATTATACGATTCAACTGACAGTTGGAGAGTGTTATTGTTGTTTTTAGTTAGGTCCCTGATACTTATTTGTCCCAATGTAACAAAATATGCCATAAAACATGAACATTATGTACAAATGTGCATAGACAAAGCAGGAAATGTGAAATAATACTTTATCATTAGGGCTTTGTTGTACATCGAACCCTAAACGCTGGCAGTGCCTGTTCAACTACATTAGCCATTCATTAAGAATACATTCTTAATTTATTCATTGATTGTGTCTGTGTTCTCTGAGCCCAGATTCAACAATGCGGACTACATCACTAGTAACCCTGTGCTGAGTGCAGCCAAGGTGCTGTACTACTGCTGCTTTGCTCTGCTTTACGGCCTGGCGGGCTCCTGCAGTGACCTCATCATGGTCAACTCCACCTGGACGCTGGGCCACATCGTGGCCCTGTGGCGAGCCCCCGGCCGCACCTGCGTGGTCTACCCCCCCTGCGACGTCAGGGCCTTCCTAGACATCCCTCTGGACGAGGGAGCGGTGGAGGATGGAGAGGACGGATGGGAGGAGCTTGGCCCTGAGCTGGCAAACAAAGAGCAGCAAGGAGGGCGAGGAAGGGGAGAGAAGTGCCACTCCATTGTGTCAGTGGGGCAGTTCCGTCCGGAGAAGGACCACCGCCTGCAGATCCGAGCCTTCCGGAACCTTCTGGATAGAAAAGGGGCAGGCCCCGAGAGACGGGCATCGCTGAGGCTGGTTCTGATTGGTGGCTGCAGGAACCAGGAAGATGAGGATAGGGTGCTGATGCTGAGGGGGCTGTGCCAGGAGCTGGGCGTGGCCGACAGGGTGGAGTTTAAACTCAATGTGCCCTTTGACCAGTTGAAGAGGGAGCTGGGGAATGCCACTATTGGCCTGCACACCATGTGGAATGAGCACTTTGGAATAGGTAAGATAGTACTTGAGGGGGAACACCAGCAGCCAATTGCACATCATGTGTCTGTAAGCTGTTGCTGGCACAAAGAGGTAGTGCGTGGGGTCAGTTTGACCCAGAGGACAGCAGGAGGGATATAGATATTGCCCTCTTACCAACTGTATTTGGCTTACCTGTTACATCATCAAAAATGTGGATGATTGTATTCAATTTAGTTCAGAATGGATTTATAGAGTTCAAACAGAAGGAAAATAAGATCTATAGGTTGAAATTAGCCAGTGTTCCCATTTTACCCAATTATCACATTCCCACGTGATAATTTGAGTGTACAGTATGTTTCTTACGTTAACACACTTGTCTATTATGAAGTCTGCCATCTATAAATATGAATATTTCTCTTAGGCGTAGTGGAGTGTATGGCGGCGGGCACAATAATCCTGGCCCACAAGTCTGGCGGTCCACAGATGGACATTGTGGTTCACTACGAGGGAAACCAGACAGGTTTTCTTGCTGACAGTGAGGACAGCTATGCTGCTGCCATGGAAACCATTCTTGGACTCTCACCTGCAGCACGGCTTGAAATCCGTCGGAATGCGCGGCGCTCTGTGGAACGCTTCTCTGACCAGGAGTTTGAGACCTGCTTCCTCGCTGCCATGGAGCCTCTTAGTGGCATCCTGGAGCTCAGATGAGTTGGACACACCACCTCACCAGGCTACGCCATGCTTCATCACACGCTTATTGCATATAATGCTGTTGCTGTATTGTCAGTGCTTAACCGTAGAGTTTATCTGTTTATATCTGCAGTTGTTGATTGTTATCTCTTTAGATTACAATATCACTGGGTTAATACTTAACAATGTTATTTGTATTCCATGAAATGGTAACATCTGAATAAATGTGACTATATTCTTTTTTTTTCTTTCCTAAAGCTACACTCAAACAAAATTGTTTCAAATACAAGAATAATTCCTCACAAACTGAGGTGTGTACATCTTTATTTATTTTGTGTAGTAACATGGAAGATTTTCTGATCTTTTTGCATTGGAAAGATTGGGTTACTGATAATCTGATTTAACTTTCACATTGCATATCTTGTGTGACAGGGACAAGGGCATGAAAATGTAAATAGGATTTTCAACATGTTAATATATGTAGCCTATTTGTCATTATAAAATGCATTCTGAACGTACTTTTCTTTAACGTTATATTAAAATGTTAAAGCCTCAACTATGTAGCCTCCTCAATATTAACCGTGTATATATAATACAGTATATTATAATCAGCCAATCTGGAGAAAGCTTAACCCTCGTAATGTACTCGTAATATAGTGTTTAGCCACACGGCGGCGCCATCTGATTGTGTATGATTTGTGTGT
>JAODUG010000014.1:1499037-1512442 GCA_027564795.1 Aphredoderus sayanus
GTCCTCGGCTTTCAAACACACACCTTGTTGTGCCAGCAGTGCACATCATATGTGTGTGTAAGCTGTAGAATTAGGTTCAGTGCCTTCTATCTGCCACAAAGTGCTAGTGATTTGGGTCATTTTGACCCAGAGGACATTACGAGGGTTAAACACCACAAGACATACAATTTGTAAAATAATGTAATATATACCTTGAATGTACAATGCTGCAGAATCCCTAATGCCATAGGCAATGAATGTAATCTCAGCTCCATTGTCTGTGTCACGCACCCCTCGGATGCGTAGAGATTGGTGTGTCCGTGAGCGTCTCATGAAGTAGCGCTCATCTTCTTGAAGCTGCGTACCATTTAAAAACCAAGTCCCAATGACTGAGGCCGACAGTTCAATGGAGAATATTGCGTCTTGCCCCTCTGGCACCAAGGCATCCTGGAGAGGGGCTTGTATTCGAGCTACAGGGACTGGATGACATAAATATCAGAGACGTTATAAAAGTGTCACAATTACATCAGACCAGCACAAAGGATTTTCTTTATCAGGATGATGTCCTTTACACTGTAAAAAATGTTTTGTTGAACTTAGGTCACCTTGTTGGCTTGGCTTACCTCTCCTACGTTCATTAAATAACCATTTTAATTTTAACATGCAATTCAATAAATATATTTTATTTCAGATAAATGCAACAGTTAAAACAGAAAGGAATATTACCCAAGCAAAATTGAACAACATATTATGTATATATATTATATATTGCTACAGTGAAGCAATACATAACTTCTGGGATCTTCCAATTGTAGTTTGCATCGTACCTAAATGAACTGCTCTTGGGAATTCCACATTGTTGCTCTTGCCATACTTGTTCACACTGCAAATGCGAAAGCGATAATCGGCTTCACAGGGAACACTGTCGCCAAGGATCTCCACAGAGGTGGCGGAGTCAGTGGTCAGACACTGCAGCCACTCCTGTGAACCAGTGCCAACTTCCTGTCTCTCCAGCACGTATCCAGAGGGAGGGTTCTTTCGCGTGTCCTGAGCAGGAACCCATGAAAGAAGAGCAGCGTTGGCACGTTCTGTGTTGATCTGTACACCCACCGGACAACTGGGCGGACAATGTCTGGCCGCTGAATAAAAAGAGAAAACAAACCAACTTACTGGTGCTGATTTTGTATTTATGTTATATGTTGCCTTGGAGACATGTTCACATGAATCTGAGAAACCCAGAAGCTCTCACAAAAAAGGGACAGGATAACCTACTTTATACAGGCAGTTGACTACCAGCCGACATATCCTAGATTTGATGCCCAACATGTTGGCCTGTAAGCATATTTGCAGAATATGGCTAAGCTCTATCTACTTCTTATTAAAGGCAATTGTACTCACTCTGTAAGATGCTTTGAAAAAAACGTGTCTGCTAAGGAGCCTAATTGAAAGGGTGTGTCACACAAGCTTCAGAACTCAAAATATTATATCCTGACGAGGAAAGTGGAAAAGGGGAGGAGTTGCAATGAAGAGTCACCGCAGTACACATTTCACTTAAACGTAATCTGTGACTTTTAATGTTTCAAAAGCAGTGGTTCTAAACATAAGCGCCCCCTTCTACAAAGAATAGATTACAAAGAATACATACACTGACATACCTTTTACCCTAAGCTGTGAGGAAGTCTTGGACCTGCCCACAAAAAAAGTCACAAGCCCAGAATCTTGTGGCATTGTGTTGACAAAAACCAGGATGTGAGTTCGACCGAAAGATTTCAGGATGGTTTGGTGTGTTTCACGTAGCTCTATGCCATCCTTGTACCAGTGTATGTCCATCTCCTCTTCCTCCACTTCAACACAAAAAGCAGCATTTTCCCCTTCTAAGACATCCACTTTTCTTGGAAGCTTCCGCACAATTGTGCCTGCAAGTAAAATTCTGTATCATAATTGGAAACACAGTAAAGTTTGCAGTTACTCTATGTGTTGTTGGAATGCCAAACGTCTGACCTTGCATGTATTCAAACATACCTTTCACAGCTACCTCTGCAATGCTTCTTCCTCCATCAGGCATCTCACAGAGGTAAATCCCATCATCATCCATTCCCATATCTCGGATAGTGAGACGTCGTTTTGTTCCCCACTCCTCCATCCCATATTTGGCCCCTGGTTGCAGTCGCCTGTCCTCCAGATACCATGTGATGGGGACTGAGTCCTCTGGAACCTCACACTCCAGAACAGCCAAGTCGCGTTCCCATACCTCTAGATCAATGAGGGGCTGCTTGAACCGCACAGGCGGCTCTGGTGTTAAGGGGAAGGAAGAATGTATTATAAGACTTATTATAAGATATAGAATACCTAATCTCTGATCTAATGTCAGTTGTCAGACTGCTGAAATTGCTGTAGTATAATATACAGTACTTTACATAGCTACCAGTAATCATTAACAATGTTTGTGCATATAATACTTCATACTGTATAAATTTAATGTTTAGGGAGTGTATATTTTTGCTTTCCCATTTCTTGAAGCACTTTGTTTACTATCAGCAATATACCATGTGTATATTCATATTACACTCAAATAAATGAGTGTACCTTTAATAACTAATATTAAATAATCACTCGGCTGACGGCTGTAGTGTACTGTGCCAGGACCGTCAATGCTTATAGGTGACTACTTGGGAAATACTTTGAGGAAATAGAGCACTAGGAAAAGGCTTTAGGAATCTAGAATCTAGCATATTACTTATGATTTAATATAATTTTGTTATTGCTTTTTTTCTCTACAGATGTTGCATGCAAAATTCAGAAATTAATTCATAAATGTACAACCTCTTTGCTCTTTAACTCTGCTATATAAATGTAAGAACATTTACTAGCAAATACCAGCAAAGCTAACAATATCACAATCATGAGGCAAGTGGCTCATTTAGATAAGGTATGTAAAGCTCATTATCACACTTAAGTGTTGGATAGGAAATAACCTGTTTATAAATGACACCACGTCCACATCAGACAGTACCAGACAGTTGTAAACTAAAGAATGTAGACTGTATTTAGTAGGCTGTGTGTGTGGGTTTCTCTATGTATTAATGTTTTAATGAACTGAGGCCAGAATTATTCAATCACACAATCTACAATACCCCACATCAATGTTACCTTGCATAGTGATATTTTATGTCTGTGATGCAATACTGTATCAATGTATTCGTGCCATACTGTATGTATAGAACCTCCCTGTCCCATGTGAGAAATCTGATTCATCCCAACATATTTTAATCCATTGGACACCTCTGGGCCTTTCAAAAGCTAAGTGCCTTTGCAGACATGAGTGCAGCTATTAGCATCCACTTCAAACTGATGAGCTTGGCCTGGCCTGGTTGTTCTCTTGGGTCAAATTTCTGATTAAGACATACAGTATATGGTATCGTCAATCCTCCAGGGGACCAGTGTTTGAAATGTTTTTGACATACTAGCTAGGGCCAAATCATTTGGTTATTGGTCACACTTGCAGCTAATTTCCTTATTAGCATGCCCCATAATCAATTTATGCCAGTTTAATTTTCTAAAACATTCATCACTAAAATAATATTTAATAATTTGATGTTAGATAACATGACGTATGATCCTTGATCTAAATTATGAACTAACTGTAGGATATCCTTGCATTTAAAGTGACCTATATTTGTTTATTTTCCCCGTGTATGTTTATGAATTTAAACAGTATGCTAAGGCAGATTTATTTATTTGGGGGTGTATTCATTTGTCTCAGTATTCATTCAGTATTAATTTCAGTGTAAATTTCAGACGGATTGTTAAAATTATGAAGGCATAATTGACTTACCCTTTACAGACAGGTGTACAGCACTGAGGGTTTGCCCTGCGGTATTGGATGCCGCACAAACATAAACTCCATTGTCTTTCTGCTTACAGTACAGCACTTTTAGAGTAAAGTATCCCTCCCTGTCCTCGTATAACAAATAACGCCTTCCAGAAAGTATCAGCCTGCCATCTTTCCTCCAGATGATTTCTGGTTTGGGCTTTCCAGTTACAAAGCAGCGGAATTTGGCGTGCTTGCCCTCTGTCACTGCAAACATTTTCACTTTGGTGGACTTGGCCATGGTATCATCTTTGAGACGATTTGACACCAGCCTTCCGCCGCGAGGTTTGCCCTGGTGAGCCTTCCAGTGGCCGTTTGTGTAACCGTTGCGATTTCCATCCTCCTCGTGTCCTGGGCCTGCATCAACCAGCAAGACGGCTCCCGCCAACGCCTCCCCAAACTCATTCCTAGCTTTGCATGTGTACACACCGCCGTCTGGTGCACGGGTCTTGAAGATCTTGAGTTGGAACCACCCACCATCCTGATGGCCCACGCTAAAGTGCGTACTTTCAAAAATTTCATTGAGCTTCCTTCCGTCCTTTTCCCAGACCACGTCTGGCCGTGGGTTACCCCACAGCTTACAGGAGAAGACAGCATCCTCTCCACGACCGACACGAGTGGAGAGGGGCTTGATGAGGAATCTCGGCTTGTTTTCCTCTCGCAGCTCCATCTCCTGGGCCTCCCCTTCCACCTTGAGCGTAGCTGCTGCATACGTCTCCCCGATGCTATTCTTTGCTTTGCATATGTACTGACCGGTATCTTCTGCGGTCACAGATGAAATAATGAGGTTGTAAACATTTCCGTCTTCAAAAACCCTGTATCGTCCCTGCGGGTCAATCTTTTCATTGTTCCGCTCCCAGATCACGGCAGGCCTAGGGTCGCCGCCGATCTGGCACTTGAGGACTGCGTCTGTGCCACTCTGTACCACGACAGGCCGCGGGTAGGCCAGAAAGCGTGGTGCACCTCCAAACACATCCATTTGTCGGTTGTTGCCAGCTTCTTAAGCAGGCGTGCAGGGTCTCAAGCAGTTAGAGCAAGACCGCCCAACTCTCCAGTGTGCAAGGTTCTAATGAAACAAATAAATAAAAGATAAATGTGAGAATTACTTAATGAATTCAACGCATGTTATTTCAATCTGCACTTTTCATACTTGTATGTGTGAGAGGTGGACACATAACTTTGACGGCTACATCTAAGTGAGTGTTTTGACTGCATATTAATCACATTATTATGATCTGATATGATTAGGATTTATTTGATCTGTCTGCATGAGAAATCACAACACTAGTTTTGGTGGGGACACAGCCCAGTCCTATTTCACTAGCAGCCATAACACATAGCCTATCCCACACAGCTGGTGCTGTATTTCAGTGGGAAAGTGCTTAATATAGCACGCCCTAAAAAAAGACCTGCAAGGGAGTGTGTGTCAGGTATCACAAAGAACGCCCTGATCCTGCATGCTCAAACAAACACATAGTGTGCCCACCCAGGAGACCTTGCAGTCAAAATATGCAAAGGCTCCATCACACCCTTTGTTGGCAGCTTCATGAAAGGACTCCGTCTCAAAATGTCTCCGTTATTATGCTATTCTTCATCATCCATTCCAAACGCATTCTCTCAAGAGTGTGATTTTGTGATTTTGTGTATAATTTAATGGCTTGCAGTACTTCTCAAGTTGGGCTGCAGGAGATAACATTTCCACTGATGGGCAGGTGAAATAACCAGAAGCCATCTATCAGCATGTGTGAGTCAGTAAGGGATTAATTATTTTGGGACAGCTCACACAAGTGTTGAAATTTTGTCCCCATGGAAGAAAGGATAGTCGACAGCTAATTTGAGGTTAGAATCTTTTCTGGCTGCCTTGTTGTCCATTACATGATAATTTAAGACATCATATAGGCTACATTCTCAAAAGATAAATCAAGGAACTGCAGTATACTATTACTCCACTTTAATAATTACTAAACAGATAATAACCGGTAAGTAGGGCTTAAGTATTTAGGCTACATGAGCCATACCATCAGAAATGTAAAACAGTTTTTTTCCAATTGTTCAAGTTAAACTGATGCCATCACATGTAATAATCTGTGAAAAATGCGCATTACTATTGAGGTTTGCTCATGTTTGTTTTAATGTTAGTATAGCTATAGGCCTATATTGTTGTTGTTGTTGTTGTTGTATAGGCCTACATATTGAATGGGTAGCATAGTCTACTGATCATACAATACTGTAAAAAACAATGTAGGCTATCGCCCAAACTACATATTTAGTCCTGATGTATTTTCTTCTAATTTTCTATTAGGCTATGCGTAGCCTATTACATTTCATGAAATACTGTTGAACGCTTCAATATTCCCCACGGATGTTTTAAGAGAAGAGATTAACCCCTGTGTGTACTTGCCTGGTTTAATTGGAATGGCCTTTGCCCCTTATGAAGCTGGGCCACGTACCCCTCACATGACCTACCTCGCTTTATTCCACAGGAACTATCGTCAACATACATTCCCCACGTGTAGACTTTCTTCAGGCTAAAGAATCGATGTTGCGTCCTCTCCAAAAGCTTGTTGATTTCAGATTACAAAATAATGCTCTCCTTGGTCTAGAGTGTTCTGCAAGTACATTGTGAAACACTTGCGTAAGACTGCATGAATAGTAAATACAACTTGAATATCTTCTACAGACTTCTACAGTGGTCCCACAATCTCGGTTGCGTTTAGCCCGTAGACACCTCGAGTGTCATTGTTCATAGAAGACCGTTAAATGCTTTTGCAGCTGCCGCTCTCCACTAAAAATACCGGCAGCCTCGATGACAGCAGTGAAGATAAGTCAGGCTCTTCCATTCACTTGCTATAGGCTAAAGATAGTTTCACTGGTCTATGGCGGCTGGCTGCTTATCTTACTTGAGACCTTGCAATAAAAACACTAAGGAGACGGTAGGCTTAGCCCTTAAATGTAAGTCAAAACTAAACTGTTCTCTCATTTTGACTTAATAGGCTACAGTAAATGAACAAAATGTTCACCCTAAGTGATGCTCAGCATCCGAAGCCATAATTCAAGCTACACCTCAGGACACGTGATTCACAGACGCAACCGATTCACAGTATTGCAGTAATTTTTGTGCAGACACTGTAGTCCAGTCCAAGGCCTGTGACAGTACTTTAAAAAAAAAAAAACTTTGAATGAAATGTGATTTTCATTTAGTTTAGGATACATAGATTGAATCATATGGAAACATGTCTATTTTATAGGAGAAAAGTTATGTTTTGGTTCAAGTTTCAGGGTAGTTTTTATCACATATACTGTCAGTCTGTTAAACAGACCTCAGAAACATAGAGCCAGCCCTGCAGCAGACACAGGACAAGGTATAACCATATAGAGTTATATGGGTATAACACATGAGGGGATTGTTACTGATTGGGGACAAAGACTTTTGATGAACATGATAAAAACAAAAACACCTCTTCTTTCAATTGACTGTGTAGACCCACTACAAATATTTCTGGTCATAAAAATGGCAGAATTGTCACATAATATAGGTTTCAGTAAATGCCTCTTTTCCACACTGTAAAAATAAACTTGATTTTACGGTTAAAAACCTGCTGCTGTGGTTGCCAAAACGTCACTGTAATTGAACTAAAAAGAACTAAGAATATAGCTTTTTTCTGCTATCACGTTAAAAATATATTTCTGATTTTACAGTTAATTGGAGTTTTATCCCATATTTTAACATATAAATATAAGATTTCACCATAGAAAGAAACACTTATTTGACATATACTGTATTTAACATTAAAATACTATAGCAGTACCATGCAGCCACACCAGCCTGGATGTGTGGTCTGTTGCTACAAACGTAAAGTCCGCTTCATTGCAGCCAATTAAAAATTGTTAATATTAAGTGCTACTGTATGTATTACAACGATGGTCTAGAAACCACAGCTATCAGTTGTTTATCCATAAAACAAAAAGTTTATTATTTACAGTGCAAGTGGGCAGATATGCATGATGATCATCTATGAAACAAGTGCAAAGTTGTTTTGCATTTCATTTTAATTTAATTAAAGACTAACTTACAATATTTATTTCTGACAAATAATGACATTGTGTCATGATGCAAACCATGGAACAGCTAACTTGATGCACATGGGCATGTGCTTTTCTCTGTGTGTGTGTGTGTGTGTGTGTGTGTGTGTGTGTGTGTGTGAGTGTATTTTGTAATTGTGAGACCTGGCCTTTCAGCTGCTTAATGCTTCATGTATTACAAACTCACACCATCTCCTCTCTCATTTCAGCTGTTGGAGAAATCTGATCTAGCCGCTTGCTTATGAAAAGCGTTGTGCCTGCATGGGTAAAAACTTGAGGTGGATTATCAAGCCCCTTTTTTAAAACTTTCACAAAGTCTAGGATATACAATGTCCTGGAATATACTGTATTGGCTAACATATTACTTTGGTGATTGTTTTAGATTTCTAGATGGGGGTTACTCAAGGCAGCTACTTCAGAACTGTAGGTTGGATAAGCTGTTGGACAGAAGTATTTTCTACAGTATAGGTTCACATTGTGCGTATGTGCTACTGTACAAAATGGTAAATATGTATACCATTAACAGCATGGAGATGATTCTAACTATAGGCGTAATTACAAATATTTTCCTAAATGTTACCAGTTTTCAGTTAAAGGCATCAAGGTGGTCATTAATACATTGTGTCTAATTCTGGGAGCAGAGAGCTTAACTAGTTCCTAGCTATCTTGCTATGTTTTTTAATGTTATTTTTGCATTAAAAATATATCCATAGTACTGTATGGAATTTTGACAGCAATAGGTTTAAATGCATGATATACACTTTTATTTGGTCGTGACATACAGCTGTTTTTAAGGGTATGTCTGCGTCATACAGCTTAACATCATGGCTCTAATAAAATAAAGGTTTGGTATTTTTATTTTTAATTGAATTGCACTGAAATTTGTTGGTCTGTTACATTGACACAGTGGATGCATATTGGTTGTTAGAGTTTTCACTTTGGGCCTAAGGCAACCATTATCAGAGGGCTGCCTTCTGTTTTATTTTATTGTGTTTATTTTTTATGCAAGCAAGCTTTATGAAGTGGGTGTATGAGTCTGTCAGTGTTCAACTCCAGAATATGGGCTCAAGGGGTATTGGGTAAACAATTAGAATGGATTTATATTTTAATTTAAAAAAATCTTATTACAATTCCACAGTTAAAATAAAGTATTTGCCAAATCACACAAAATCATGTATTTTTATTTTCTACCAGTCACCATTAAATAGGATTACAAATATGTCAAACAAAACCATGACAGGCTAATGAGCTCTGAATATAAAACAAATAAACAAAATAGGCTTCATTGGAAATCGGGAGTCATTAGATTATTACCAAACTTGTTTTCCAATACAAATTTAGTAGCCTACCAAATTACCTAACATAACAGTTAAGTAGTCACTATTTTGTTTTGTACAATACAGTACAGTATGCAACCTAACATTACCTCCCCCTGCTGTTAGATTGTGAAAATAGTGTTCCTTTCTTTCTTCGCTATGGAATGGAATGTGAGGAAACAGACATCCACAGATCAGTGGACATGTTCCGACAATGACTTTTACTGGGGATTTTAGACAGAATCTACAGCAGCGGACCACTGGAGCCACTGGTGTGTAATACAGTAGAAACACACTTGTGACGTACAGCTACTGCATACTGTAGTTACAAAGAAAATATATGGGCAGAATCATTAATCTATTGCATGTATTATGAAAGCAATGTAAAAAAAAAAAAAAAGAACATTCACTGACATTTCATGCATAAATTAGTTCAATTTCTGAAATATAAAACCATTTTATTTAAAGCTTTTGGAGTTTGTTTCCTGTAGGCAACATTGTGCAACAATGGAAATAAAACCAAAAGGACCTCATAATGCAACCAGAGCTTTATTCATCAAAATAACTGTATTGAATTGTAATAATATTTTATTAAATAATATAACGTCATATGTCATATAATATATACAATAATAAGTATATAGATCTGTAATATGAACATGTAGCTCTGTACCCACTGTACTGATTACTCAATACAGTGTAACAATAGCTGAATCACTTTATGAGACCATAACATTTCAGATCATAAAATAATATGTCCAAGGGTAATTTCCATTATTCAGAAATTCCCATTACATGTTTAACTTAATCATTCCATAGACCTCTAGCCATTTCTATCTTGACTGCTGTACACTTTCATGTACTCTTACTGCATGCCATGCCTCTGTAAAGGTGATGATTTCCAGGACAATCCTTGTCTTGTAAAAAACAAAGCACACTTCAAAGAACAAAGCATAAGATATTCACACAACATACAGCATAGCTGAAAATTCAAGAAAACTGTATTTTTCTCGCAAATCGTGAAGCACAGAGGTGTCGTCCACCTGCTACACCATGCAAGAACATTTGGAAATTGGCCACCTATGTGGTGTGACCCAGGAAAACAAATGTATTGGTTAATTTATACTCATCCTCCTATAAATATAACTTTCATTGGAAGTAAATATGCATCATATGATTGTACACAGAGAAAAATGGGTTTGTTGCCTAGAGGCAACATCTTGCAGTAGAGGGTTAACCCTGTTGCTGTCCTATAGATCAAACTGACCCAACTCTTTGTGCCAGAAGGCACCAATTATAATTCTACAGTTTACACAGATATGTGATGTGTACTGCTGGCACAACAAGGTAGAGAGAGTTTGAAACCTGAGAAGAACATAAGGGTTAAAAGGCACGGAAATAAAACCCAAACAGGCCTACATAAAGAAATAAAGAAATAAAGAAATGAATCACACAGTATTGACACTAAAGAGAACTATCAGACACAATCAGATGGCACCATCTGCTGGCAAAACAAAATAGTGCGTTTGAAACCTGAGAACAACAGGAGAGTTAACAGTAAGCAAACACTAAATGGGGCAGTACCATTTCTGGTAATACTTACCAGTAAGTATTACAGTAAATCATTCAACTAAAATGTATAGGTTCATTGTGAACATGAAATGGTCAAAATATAAATTACAAAAATAGACAAATGAGGAACATGGGATTTGCAAAATAGGTTGGGGAACCCATTGGAGGAACACCAAAGTGAAACCTAAACTTACCAGAAACAAGATATTGTGTTTGGTGACATACATTTGTTTTGATATTTCAAATAACAAATTCATTCAATAGGCAACTGTAATTATATGATGTTGTAGGTATATAAACAAGTATTTTAGCCATAACCTGAAAATTAAAGACACTTTTAAGAATGCACCTTTGGCAGCGAGAGCCCCTGTTAGTTGTATATTCTGTGTTATTAACGCAAAATGCTCAACTGCAAAGGCATACTTATTAACCCTCCTGTTGTCCTACAAGTCAAACTGACCCAATGCACTAGCTCTTTGTGGAAGATATAAGGCGCAAATCCTAATTCTACAGCTTACACATACATATGATGTGCACTGCTGGCACAACAAATTGTGTGTTTGAAACCCGAGGACAACAGGAGTTTTAAAAGGCACAAAAAACAAAATAAACATAAAGAAATTATCAATAAATAAATAAATACACAGACCAGTGACAATAAAGAGAACCACACAATCATACACAATCAGACGGCGCCGCCTGGTGGCCCAATACAACATTAAAAGGACAACAGGAGGGTTAACAGACTGGGTTCATTGCACATGTGCGGCATCAGCAAAGAAGAACAATTACATCCTCTACTGGCCATGTTTTGTAACTGAACCATACCACAATCCATTTGATGTCTACAGCAACTGTCAAATCATGAATGACCACATCAATTTACCACTGCTGGATTATAAAGTTGACCTTTATAATCATATCCTTATCAATATTATTTGTAATTTGTAGCACTTGAATTTACTTACAATCAGGAATGCATTATTACATAGTTCCTGAATCATCATACAAGATAATAGAAAGTCTGACCATGGCACAGGGAGCACTGTTGACAGCTATTCTGTTATAGAGTCTGAATGCTGACAAATCATTTTGGTTATTAAGTGGGCACAGTCCCGGACCAATAATTGAAACAGGCCCACAAAACCTCAAGCTGGCAAAACGACTAATTCTAGTGGTTTGAAACCATTCCCATCCCTACCCACTCAGACTCAAAGTTTGATACGGTCTTCTATTCACAGCTCTGTTTTCAGTAGAATTAGAAGAAGTGTCTAGATGTCAATTAGTCTCCTTTCTCTCTCTGACAGAAATAATATATTCTCACTACACTCTGCAAACCAGAGAGCATAAACTTGCATTGTACGTTCATTTTTGAATAAGTTAATAAGCCTATAGTTCATAGATTTAAAAGGCTTTTATTGTCCTGGTACTCTATTGTCACAGTGTAGACCTAAAAGATTATTGTCCCAATTTGGAAAGCTGAATGTGAGTGGTAAGCTTTAAACCTATACAAACATACTGTTGGTTTACAGTGTCTGACATTTTGCAATTACTAACATATTGTTAGCAAGACGATACATGCTTAATTCTGTGCTTACTGTTTTTTTTACCCTCGTAAACCATCGTAAACCCTCGTAACCCTTCTATAGTCTCACACTTTACAAATATTTTATTATTTATCATTCCAATTTGTTTTTATGACTCAAATGCAATTCCACCAGCAGTTAAATGAAATGTATCATATCTTAATAAAGTAAAGTTTAAACTACAGTGTGTAACATCTTGACTTAATTGAATAGTGGTTACCCAATAGTGAACCGTGGTCTTACTCAAGAGGGTCTAACCTTTCTTTGACCTCTCAGTGAGATAGACCAAAGCAAATAAACCTTGACTGAGACAACATGGACTCAATACCTTTTCAAGTTTATGCAAGCCCACAAGAACAAAAGGTACTGAGAATGAATCTTGACAAGGGATTTTCCAGTGGAAAACTAGAATTTACACAGTTCATCTTTTACCACCTAAACTGGAACTATGTCAAGAACATGTTGCAGTATTGCAGACCACAGCACTGGCAATGCAGATAAGATCTAATTTACACATGTAGCTAAATGTTTATTTAAAGAAAATACATGTGCAGATCAAAGAATAAAATAATGAATCATTTATTAGGATTTATTATAAGTTAATACCATTTTATAAGAATAAAATAATACACAACACCCAACATAGGTTTGTAAAAAAAATTACAAAAATAAAGACATCAAGATACTTTGCATTAATAGACAAATATAATTATATTAGATCAGAGTTAATTGTATGCTATTAGGGGTGGAGTTACTTGAATGTTTATTTTAACCCTCGTAAGCTTGTATTTGGTCACAAGGCGCCGCCATCTGATTGTGTATGATTTGTGTGTTTTTCAGTTGGCATTGATGTGTGTATTTATTTATTAATTCATTATTTCTTTATGTTTTTATGTGGTTTTTTGTGCCTTTTAACCCTCTTGTTGTCCTCGGGTTACAAAGTCACACCTTGTTATGCCAGCAGTGCACATCATATGTGTGTGTAAGCTGTAGAATTA
>JAODUG010000014.1:1526542-1538173 GCA_027564795.1 Aphredoderus sayanus
ATATAATACAGGCTAGTGCATCTCATATTATTAAACAAATGTTGTGCTCCGATACATTCCCAGCTGAAATGATTCCAAAGTTAATGTAAATGACTGCTTTTAACTTCTGTCCAAAAGTATTACCACATCTAATTGACTTTGCTTTATGAACTTACTGTACATAATGTGTGCCAATAGTAACTTACCAGGCAATTAATCATTACGTGGACTAAATTAAGTAATCTCATTTCCCCTTTCTTTCTTTCTTTCTTTCTTTCTTTCTTTCTTTCTTTCTTTCTTTCTATCTTATTTTTTTCTTTCTGCGTAATTGTAATTGTAATTGTAAAAAAAAAAAAAAAAAAAAAAAACTTATTGTTTAGTTTTATTGAATAAATAATAATAATAATAATAATAATAATAATAATAATAATAATTTGGTTATTAAATAATTTCCCAAATGTGGCTTCCTATAGAGCTTAGTGGTGAATACATTTCTCAAAACATAGAACAGGGACTAAAAAGTTAAAAGATTTGGTATGTTTTGAATTGTCCATTTGCAAATCTCTCTTAACTACCTCTTTCCGACTTTGGTTTTATTCAGACTAAACATCTTCTGTGTGTTACCTCTTTTCCATTCAAGGAAAAACTTTTTTCACTTGGGAAGTCCCTCATTCCAGAACTAGCATCACAAACATACTGGGTACAAGTCTGAGACTTTCTCTACTTTCTCTACTGTATTCAAAGACTAAACACATTATAAGGTAAAGCCTTAAAGGAACTAGGTACTATGTCCATCATGGTTAGTTGCATTTGCTAAACACACAGCTCTGTTCCACATAGTCACATCCGCCTCACAGAACTCTACATCTGGGATTCCAGATCTAAGCCCATCGTTGATGAAAGGGCTTGGATGAAAACTAGCAGACACTTGTCTGTTGTCTCCTACCGCCAGCATTGGAGGATCCCACTACTAAATCATTTACTCCCAACTGCTGTGCATTCTTTCAAATATCCTTTCATCTCTATCCCAGTGATAAAAAAGACCACCATTAGCCCTTTAAGAGATAGCATTATACTAGAACACAAGCAGTGATTTGCAAAGATCCCTATTTTGCAGTGTAAACAGCTGCATGCCATTTGTACGTTTATGCCATTAAATACCCCATCAGTGGTCCTTGGAGTCACGTGCAAGGGTATGAGCTGCAGTACAACTAAGGCACGTAACAAAGGAGACACAAAAGCTAGCGAAACCGACCCCCGATGTGTGTTTTTGACACTTTACTGACAATGAATGACGCCATACCATCGCACACTTGAAACCAGGGCAAGACATGGGTCTGTGTGCACCATCTCCTTGAGTAAGAGGCTGCGCGTCAGCGTTGCACCACAGAGATGCTGCTCCGCTATACGGCTGGCTCGTAGGCCTACATACTGCAGGGCGATAACTCATAAGGGGTGAGGTGTGCGCGTTGGGATTAGACGTGGCTATGCCAAGTTGTCCGCCTAATTATGCAATAAAAGGGGCATGAATGCTTTGAAGTCCAAAGTGCAGTTGTCAGTTCCTTTGAAGGTAAATAGTAATTGTTATGTTCACTACCTCACAAATCAAATCCCCTACACATGTTTCTTCCTCCTCAAAGTGGAAGTATTTTACCCCGTGCAGCACCCCTCCCCAACCTCCTGACACACACACACACACACACACACACACAACACTCCTCCTTAAGGGGGCCTTGAGCTGCTTGCTATATGAGATCTTTCGGGGCACTCCATTGCTTTTTTCTTACCCGGCGTCAATCACCCACATCTGGTGTTGATCTGCGACCACAGGTTCCCTAGGGGTTAAGGTTTCGGTTGTGCCCATCAGTCCTAACCTGTCACTTCATAGAGCTCATTGAAGGGTAAGGATGGCCAGACATACTGTACCATGAAGGACTAATTTTACTACACGCATGCAGAACAGTTTGTGTGTGAGAGAAATAGATGGTGAGAATGGACATACAGTATATAGTACCTATTACGTTACCAAGTAGGACAGAGAGAGAGAGAGGAGAGAAAAACATACTATAGCATTAATGTTGTGTTAAGAGTGCCTACTGTATGTGCCACATACAGCCACACATGTCAGTGTGGGCGTGTGTGTGTGGGCGTGCGTGTGTGTGTGTGTGTGTGACACTTCAGTGGGCCTGTGTGTCTCAGAGTCAATTCCGCCTTTAAGTGGTGATAAAGGCAAGTTTTCCATAAGATGATGAGGGCTGCTTCAGGCTATAGAGCCCCTTCTCCCCGCTATTTGAATGGTGAGCCAGTCCCACTGGAGTTTATTCCCTCTTGAAGTTCAAGTTCACGTTAAATGACTTCCTTGCTCCTGTGCAATCTTTTTTGACTATAGTGTTGAAAACCAGGTGACTTGCCCTTGGGGTGCGCTTTACAAAGTCACATCCTGTGCACTATGGAGATCCTGTGGGCAGCACGAGTGTCTCTTTCTCTGCCCCCTGTCATCGGCATTTATCTAAGGATCGCTGGGAGATCGGTTTATACTAAACATCAGTGGGAACTTACTTTTGACACTTTAGGGTGTAGTCATTGACTGTATAGTGCTAGTACATGTTGTCAAATTCAGCAATTATCTACTCGCGGTCTGCTAGTTGCCCTTTGTGTGTACATGTGATGATCGGATAAATGGGAACACAAACAATAGTGCAGACTGTATCACACAACACAGGAGTCTATGGCATTTCGGGGAGAGGTGTTTTTGTTTTGATCACGTTCAAATATCAACAAGCTTTGTCCTGATTGACTGACAAATGCCTTTTTTAATGTTCATTGTTGCTAAGAAGTCAAAGGCAATCACATTCATTAAGTCCTGATACTGTATGTGTGCACAGCGTTTGATTAAGCTGCTGTATTTATCAGAATTGTCTCGAAATCTGAATCCCAACGGCAAAAATACAACATGCAAGAGTGCTTAAATGAATACATAACTTTATTTAAATAAATGCTTTGTCATAACAAAAACAAAAAAAGACAAAGGTTAAAAGAGTACATAAATTACAAGTTGAATAAATATTACACAGTGATATTCACTTTAATAATTTGAGATTTTTTTTTGTTTGTTTTGTTTTATGCAGTTCCAAATGCTGACCTTTTTATATTTTTTCCCACTATCTGCCACCAATGGGTTGATTTCACAAGCCAGTGAACACCACGTTATGATAACCAATTATGCGGTCTAGTTTCAGTTCCAGTAAAAAAAAAGTTATGCATTCAGGAAATAAAAACCTGTAGCTACTGTACTACCATAGTATGAAATGTGATAATGAGTTTAAACCAAGTCGGAGAACAGGAATCAGAGGAATGCAGTACACCCAAACAGGTAAAATTCAAACCTTTGTTTTGACTCTGAACAAACTGCCAACCAAACAACGGCAAAAATCAAAGGTATTAGGGTATTCATATCTTTATACTATGTTTAAATACACTTTTCTTCTCACAAAGTTATGAGAACATCTATTTAAGGCGACCGCATATGCTCCACCTAACGTTGTGATAGACTTGTCCCTGTTTGAAGTATTGCGTTCCCTAGATTGCTAAGAGTCCAGGTAACTGTATCTGTAATATTAACTGTATCTACTGTTATGCGATTGGTGACCCCATACTGGGGAAGTGGCTAGGCTAGGCCCTGATTATAACCACTGCCCATGGTGCTGACTCATTTAATTTCCCTCCGTTTTATTCCACAGACTTGTATATGCTTTTTTCTGTGAGCGCATCTGCCACGGCTAGTGTATATGTTAACTTTCTAGCTAATTTCCCTAAAGGATGTTCTTGTAGGGGAGGTCCCAGGCAATAGGCTGCACAGCCCCTGCCAACAAAAAAATGAGCTCAAAGCACCTCCTATTTAACGGTTAAAACAAGATAACACAACATTTAGCTTGGTGGTGTTTTCTTTCCCCCCCTCATTAACTTCATGACACCACATCTTAGGACGTTGTCGTGTTTCAGTAACAATGTTGAATAAGTGAAATAAGTGCAAACTGCTTTTTTTGTTCGAACGTGGTGGTTGGGAATTGGTGAAGGAAGTGGGACCACGGGCCTTGATTTTTACCTTCACAACCAGAAAGCTGTTTTGAAAGCCATTTTCTGTCTTGTTGTTATTATTAAGGAAATGGTTTCTCTCCTACAAAGGAGAGCAGCTCGCTAACCCAAGAAGCGAGGTGCAGTCCGCCTACCCACCACCACCCAACCCTCTGTGATAATTTTTACGTCCTTTGGCTTCCACCCTCTGGCAATCATATACATTGGCAGTCACACGAAAACGCAGTTATCTTAGCTTATTGGTTGTTGAAGGAAGAGAAGAGAGAGGTTAAAATGGCTGCAGTTACACAGCCGTTCCTCGCAAATCACTCTTGTCCAGAATTGCCCTGAGGGTTCAGGGAAGGATTGTAACGGATTCGCAATGCATCTGTGACACCATTTGTAGGACATACAACATTCATCGTTCTTTTCTATGTCAGAACTCTCTTATTTCCATAAAAAGGGAACAATCGAATCGCGATATCTTCACCATGTCACTTTCACGTCACTATTTAAGCATACAGTATGTGCATGTAGGAAGGCACTGTGACTTGACTGTTTAAAGGGTAACCATGTTATCAACTGTCACCTCTCTGTTTTAACCCAGCCCCCTTTAATGGAAGAAAACCTGCTTACACCTTCCCAATGCAATATTTGTATTTTTTTAAGAAGTTTTATCGAAAAGTCAATGTCATAGACACACACGTCACATGCAAGCAGACGGACATAGCTCATCCAAATGTCCTGTTTTCAAATGATTTCTGCCTACGGGGACTTGTCAAATTGTTTACATGCTACAAACATTTTGCTTTTCACTCAAGCATCAATAAATTGCCGTCGTTTGTTTGTTTCTAGAGGCAAAACATTTAGTAACTATAGTTAAATGTAATGCGCCACAGTTACACTGTAGTGGCAGTATTGAGGAAAAAACACTTGGAAAATGAACATGGCTCAAAAGTGGGCAAGTCGTTACTTCACTGAAGGCAAAGAAAACAGCACAAACAATACCATACACAACTACACTTCACACAACTGAAGCAGAGAAACGACTGGTCTTACTGGTGAACAAGCTCAACTTAATATATCTGACAACGATACATAGTGTAAAATATAGTGTTTGTTGACTGGCCAATGTTATTAACATTTCCCGTCATCATAGTCTTCGGAGTTGAGCGAGCCAGGTCACTTCCATGAAATCAATTTAACATTTATTTCACCAGCAGTGTCAACGCTCTCCGTTAAGCTCTGTGTCGCCCTGCATGGCAGTGTCTGTTCAAATAGGCACAGTTGGCATATCAGGCTAGCTACATGTCAAAGAGCCACTCGCAAAGGTGATAATCTGCTTACCCTTTTTGCTCTCTCTGTCCCGAGACAAACATACATATACATTGGCTAGTAAGAGAAGACCAGCCCCGCGCCCGATTCAAGCTCTAGCAGTTATTGTTGTGACCAAAAAATTTTTTTAAACAAAGAGAAAAGGACATTCTTTTGTAATAGGCTCCATAGTACAAATACACAGGCTCACACATACTGTACATACATACTGTACACACACATACGTTCACACATACATATTTTGTGAAGTTACACATATCTAAGCAGGTTCCCCTATTCATAAGTGCTCTGATAGAACTGGGTTGTCCACTATAATAGCAGACCCCTATTCCATGCTTCTAATGTTTTTCTTTTGAAAAATAAAAAGAAATAATAAAAAAAAGACAAATTAACCAGCCAATCATCAAAAGCTATCTCCTCAGAAATTGGTTCAGTGTCACGATTTGAAAGCCTACCATAATCCATGTGTTTTATGAATCTGTGGTGTGGGCAGGGTGGGGAGTTACCCAAGGAAGCATCCCCCTATAGTTTAAAATTTGTTTTGTGCTCCCCCTCTCATTTGAAGGCAACATTTTTGTCAACAACAGCAAAATAATAAAAATCAACTCTCATTTGGATGTTTTTTGTTCCTTAAAAAAATAAAATAAAATAAAATAAACACAACAAGTGATTGGAGGGCAGAGCAGACAAGTGTGGTGTTGGAGAGGAGGTTGTTTGGGCCTTGGGTCAGTTGGTTGGGGTGAGCTGCAGGGGGGTGGGGCTTGTTGGTGTTAGGGGAGAGTTCGTCCCACTGCCAATCACTCATTGTTGTTATTGCTGCTCTCCAGATCTTTACACTGAATGTCCCCACCGCTGTACTCTGTGCCAGGGAGCTGGACGCCATACTTGTCCACACACCAGCATATGCCTCGCTTGCGGCCGCGGGAGGGCTTGCACTGTAGGCCAACAAACAGGCTGGGTGAGGTGGAGCAATACGTTTAAAACATCACCCTATGCAAACTCTTAACATGGCCTTCACACTGTTATATTATATTATATAGAAAAATAAAACCACCTGATCCCAAAATGGTGGTCGTAAACTGGCTAAGGCTTTGGTATTTCTAGTGTAGAAAATTCAAACTCACCTGCTTGCGCTTGAAGAATCCCTTTCTGTCACAGTTGGGGAGGTACAAAGATAGCGCCATTACACGAGAGGTATCCTTCATGCTCTGAATGATCCCATCTAACTTTCTCCTGCAAGGGCCCTTTAAAGGAAAGATTACTTCATTGCATTATTATTGCAGATGTAATGTACTGTACTGTAAAATGCTGTCAATAAAAACACGTTTAAGACAGAGCATGCATGTATTGGCCAGATGGGGCAGAAGAGAGTCAACAGCTTGCACGACAAAATTAGTTTCTCCTAAATTATGGAGTGAATATACTGCCATGATTCACAACTGAAAATATACGTTTTGAAAGGTCGAAATTCAGTGTTTTGCATGTACACAACTGCAGTCCTCGTTTTACAGTGTTTCGCAAACACATTTTCAGAGTTTCAAACTTGGCACTCCAGGCACATTTGTTGGTTTTCCGAGTTTGAAACCTTTACGCAAATGTCTGAAAAGTGGGTGATGTAAACACAGCTCTGAAAGCTTTGCACTTTGAACCGCAAGTTTCAACGTTTCAAAACTTCTTTTGCCCACAGAAATGTAGAGATTTTCACTTTCTAACTGCAGGTTTCAACATTTTAAAACCTTGTTGCGAACATATGCATCCCATTTTTAGATCACAATTTACAAGGTTTCGAACTCGGAAAACCAAACAAATTTGACTATAGAATAGTGCCAAGTTTGAATCTCTGAAAATGTGTTGGCGAAACACTGTCAAATGAGGGCTGCAGTAAATTCACTCCATACTAAATGAGGTCTCTTGTGACGATTAGATGCAAAGCACTACTGGTGTATAAGATAGTGTATATCTGCAAATACACCGATGCAAAAAAGTGGTGCTTTAACACTCGTGATATCCTCCGGGTCAAAATGACCCAAATCACTAGTTCTTTGAGGCCGATAGAAGACGCTAAACCTAATTCTACAATTTACACAGACATACAGTATGATCTGTATTGCTGGCACAACAAGGTGTGAGTTTGAAACCGAGGACAACAGGAGGGTTTAAAGGCACAAAAATAAATTCATAAAGAAATAAACACCCACAGCAATGACAATAAAAATAATCATACAATCAAACACAATCCGATGGCGCCACAAGGGTTTAGGTAAATCACACTAAAATTGACATTGTGTTATAGCATGTCCATTTGAATACTTACAAACTCAGGCTCGTGCTTGTCGATGGGTAGTGGGGAATAATCCAGGGGGGAGCCCACTACGCGCTGCCTGCCCTTGTTCCTCTGCTTCTCTTTGTGTAAGGCCAGGGCTTTCTTGCTGTTCATAATGTCTTTAGGGAGGAGCAGTATTTTAGGTGGCTGTTGGTCCTCTGTGATCTCTGTGGTCATGGTGTCTTCGTGTTCCCGGGACTCTTGATCTAGACAAGAATTAAATCAAAGGGTTGATTATTTCTATATGTCTCAACTCAAACATTGCACCTATATTTCAATTAATCCAAAAAGTTGCTATAGACTGGATTAAGAGAATACACAATTTGTAGTTTGAAACTGTAATAAATTATTGAAATTGAATTAATAATAATTTGTTCACATCTACCGTAATCAGACAATATCCTGAGTGCTAGGGTCAGTCTCGCCAGATGTGCATGTTATTCATGTTGTGTCATCTCAAGATGCAAGAGCACTGGCACATAAAAGGTTCTTAGAAGCACAAAAAACTGACATTTTTTTTCATTCTCTTGAGCAAAGTCTTAACCACCACACTTGAATGAGAAAAACGGAACAGATCGCCTTCATTCTTTCCTCACCACATAAAATGTAAAGTATCCTACAGCTTGTTATTTTAGTGCTTGAAATAAATGAATGGCCAGATGCTTTTCCCATGGGTTTTTTTATCCACAAAATGTTGCTGTACCATTTGTTTACAGAGGTGGGGGGCAGGGACAAAGATCAACAGCTGATGAACTGGTACTCAGTGGTGACTGTGGTAGCAGAACACAAATGCATACTATAAAGTGTGTAAAGGATTAGTATAAAGGATTGTTACTCATAGCTGTCAACGCGAAAACATGTTTAAATGTCATCTGGTTAAATTCATAAACACGGCAAAGCAGACACTGGACAGGGCATTTGCGTGCCCTGTATATCTAGGGAAAATTACATCCGATATTGCAGGCCTGCCAGAGTCGTGCCTGGAATATGAGCTGACATGGTAACTGGGCAGGCAAAGCTCAATGAGCACCGAAGGCATCTGACTGACTGCAACTCATCGGACATACACAGCGTCTGTCGTTGCACATTTTTTGGATTTTGTGCCATTCATAGTCAAGAGATTTTATCTCCCCCAGGGGGCACTACAGTCTCAGCGATCCAACATCTCCTTGACAGGATATTTGGGGGTTTGAGATCCCTTATCCCCCAACTACCCCCTTACCCACCGCCTCCTATCTTTGGGAGCTCAGCCCTAAGCCTGAACCCCTAGCCAGAGGTTCTTTGAGGCCACCACCCCACCCCCCGGCTTAGCTGTACCATAAGTACAGAGGTATTGTGGGGACTTTGCCAGGTCCCAATTGGCAGAAGCTGTGGTGCCAGTGGATGACCCTGGTTATATTTATCTGACAAGGAAACCCGCCGCGGTACACAGGGCCAGACGCACTGAACCAGAGTGGAATGTTGGCTGGGAGATACTGTATGCCAACTGCTGTTGAAAGAAAAAATCCAGCCAACCAACTAGTGTATTGACAAAGAGCTGAGAGAAGGAGTTATGAGAAAAGCTTTAATCGGTAGTCCATGTCTCTAACTGCACTGCTTGCACATGGCCTCGGTCTTGGAGCAAAGCACGGAGATAAAACAACAACGCAGGCTCCCAGGAACTGATGTTCAAAGAGCCTGACACAGCATGAGTGTCTGCAGCCTATGGGAGAGGGGCGGAGTGATTACCAGAATTGGGTCTCTGGCTTCTACGCTGCACTGTCGTCTCTTTGAAATTAATCTCACAACTCATGACTTGGCAGGCCCTAGTTTGTGTTTGGATCTGTCCTCCAGTCTACCCGCTCAGACTACGAGGCTATAAACTGCTATAAATAAATATGTCAAACAAGCAATCCTGTGTACATGATGCCTGCAACCATAGTGGAAAAACTCTTTACAATTTCTGCTGTTCGGTTTACTGGTCAGAGTGATAAGGAAAAAATGGTTGGTTATTGAATCAGTTTAAATAAAATCTGGTCTGTTGCATCATCTTTTTTCTAATGGAATATAAACCTAGAATTGCATTCATTTCAGAGCATGTTTTATGTAGAGGCATGTGGTAGCATAATCTATAAATTGTAAATAGTTGGAATATAATACATATACTATATACTACCTTCCAAATGAAAATGTATTTTACATGTAAACAATAAGTTTACATGACAGTGACACAGGTTGTGTCATCGCCAGCAAAACAACACAAAGTGTGTGCAGATACTGACGAGACATGCGGTGTTTGTCTCATTTGCTAAACCACCAAAATCATCTTTCCTGAAGTGGGTGCTTCAGCGTAGCCGCAGAAAACTTTTCCATGCTCACGGTCCCATATGTCCCCTTGTAAAGGAGGCTTAGAGGGTCTGTGTTTAACTACTGAAACTCAGCCAAGACACTGGATGGGAGCCAAGCAAGTCAAAGTCACGTGCAATTCTTCCATTCGGCCGATACCGAAAGCTAGCGCTCTCTCTCTCTCTCTCTCTCTCTCTCTCTCTCTCTCTCTCTCTCTCTCTCTCTCTCTCTCTCTGCTCAAGCTAAGGATTTCATTAGGAGAAGAGGAACTGCGTAGCCAACGGAGGTGCACCTGATACTTCTCTGTTTAAAAATTAACATCTGTGCACAATTATGCTTCATGAATATCCCAGGTTTCTTACAGGCTGGAGCCTGGCCATAAAAGATAAGCCAAGCCTCCTTCAAGCATCTTGCTGTGCTGGGTCTTTATAAGTATACTGTGCATTAATAGCGTTCGATTAGCGGGGTGATGTTACCTCAACATTTAATAGTGTTACCAACATTACATTACGCATGTTACACTTGCCTTCAATTAAGCAAATCCACACAGGATCTGAAATTACATCTGTACAAGACCCTGGCCATTTAACCCTTGTTACTTGGCAGCATTCACTCGCAGGTCTGGTTTTGTAACTCTGAAAATGAAGGTTCATAACACCGTAAGACTGAAAAAAAAGCAAGGCTCTTTGGGGAGGGTCATTGTGCATATTGGTCACTCTCTGGATGTACAGGCGTCGAATTTATCCTTCGGGTCAAGATGACCCAAATCACTAGCTCTTTGTGGCAGATAGAAGGCGCTAAACCTAATTCTACAGCTTACACAGACATATGATGTGCACTGCTGGCACAACACGCTGTGTGTTTGAAACCCGAGGACAACAGGAGGGTTAAAAGGGCACAAAAAAACAAAATAATAAAAGAAATCATTAATAAAGAAATAAATACACACAGCAATGCCAATAAAAAAAAACACAAACTCAACCACAATCAGCTGGAGCTGCCGTGTGGCCAAATACAATATTTTTAAGGACATCACGAGGGTTAAGGCAAATAGATGCTGTTTAGTCTCGACAGGGAGGTAGGACAGGATAATCGCGGGGATAAGTGAGCGGAAGAGTTTCTGTCACATAAAGTCTAACACCAGTAACCTATCCTTCAAGCTTGGAGCCTTGATCAACTGCTTAATATTTGAAAGCTTGGCCTTGGCCTGATAACCCTAGACTTTCTAGAGCAGAAAGGGAGGTGTGAACAAGCCAGGCTTACAGCTGTGCAGAGTCAGAAAGGACACGCTACAGCGCTCCAAAACTCTTTGATTTGCTTTCAAACTGACACATTACTGTTATTAGTTACTCCATTCTTTTTCAGTATAGACTGTTATTATATTGCTATTAAAGCAAAGATATGAGTTGCAGTTTCTTTCAATATAACAAAAAGTAAATTAACAACTCATACAGTACAACCATGGGCGGCTTTAAATAATTATGATCTGACTTGTAAAATACATCTAATGTGTCTGGTGTAGCAGCCAATGTAGAGGTTTATAGCTAAGCAGGCATTAAGGGTTAACCCTTGTGATCTCCATCGGGTCAAAATGA
>JAODUG010000014.1:1538273-1552132 GCA_027564795.1 Aphredoderus sayanus
GGTTTAGCGCCTTCTATCTGCCACAAAGAGCTAGTGATTTGGGTCAGTTTGACCCAGAGGACATTACGAGGGTTAATTGATTTCAAGAACAGGATAACTTGTTCAGGTTGTTTGTAAACACCTTACAAACGATGTATTGTCTGATATGGTACTAACAGTACTGTATCAGACAATACTTCCTGTAGATGTCTCAGTGTAGACCTCTTGAAATGCTTATTTATTTAAGGATAGTTGTCAATGGGGATCAAGAGGAGACATTAACAATTTCTACTGATATTGCTTTTCTTTCAAAAACAAGGACATTTTGTTGACCCCAAACTCTTGAATGCTACAGTATACAGAATAATTCTGTCTATTAGGCTAATTATACCTGCAGATTATTCTAATACTGTACTCTGTATAGTACTGTAATCTACGTACTAAGATTTTTACCGATGTGTTTCTAAACAAGATCAATTTAATGTCTGGGTTGCCATTAAAACATAATATAACCTTGAACAGTCTTTTGAAACTGTACTTTCTTAATTAGTGGTCATGGAAACCATTGGCCGGAGAATCAGAGCAGCGTGAGCGGTATTACAATCGCTTTACCGCACCGTTGTGACAAAACGAGAGCTGAGCCGGAACGCAAAGCTCTTGATCTACCGGGCAATTTTCGTTCCTACCACTCACCTATGGTCATGAAGGTTGGGTCATCACCGAAAGAACTAGATCGCGGGTACAAGCGGCCGAAATGGGTTTCCTCAGGAGGGTGGCTGGCATCTCCCTTAGAGATAAGGTGAGAAGCTCAGCTATTCGAGAGGAACTCAGAGTAGAGCCGCTCCTCCTTCACGTTGAAAGGAGCCAGTTGAGGTGGTTTGTGCATCTGGTAAGGATGCCACCTGGGCGCCTCCCTAGGGAGGTGTTCCAGGCACGTCCAACTGGGAGGAGGCCTCGGAGAAGACCTGGCTAATGTGGCTCGGGAAAGGGAAGTTTGGGGTTCCCTGCTGGAGCTGCCGCCCGTGCGACCTGACCTCGAATAAGTGGTTATGGATGGATGGATGGATGGATGGATGGATGGAAACCATTGTAACACATGTGACTGGACTGTAATACCGCCAGGGAATTATGTGGCTGTAGATTCAGTAGATTCAGTAACTGCCGCTTTCCTCATTTCATGTACTTAATTGGGCTACCTGGGCTAGGAATGTGTGTTAGCTAGATGAAAGAAACTGACCAACATACATTATAATGTGTGTGTGCTTTCCAACAGTCAGCAATAATAGTCAAATATACAGTATTTCAGATAACCGATAACACGGTTAGTATTACTAATATTGGCCTTTGGAAAATGGAGACTGTAATAGAGGATGCATGTGCATGAAAACATGCAGTATCCAGATAGAAGCCACAACAGTCCTGTTCTGTCCAGTCCTTAAATAGGCTGTGTGAAACATGCATCCCATCTGTGTGCAATTACACCCAGTAGAGCAGATATCAGACATGGGGCAGATGTCAGGTGTGTGAACCAGACCATACTGCAGCTTTTTCTCCTCTCTTCTCTCTTTCCCCACTTTGAGTGCTCAAAGTCTACTGCAGAGTTAACACGCCCCACTATAAACACCAGCTCTTAATGTTTGCCTCCACTTCATTCTGTTTACTTAATATTGTTATCTCCAGCACTTGGTTTTATGTGCCCAATTTTTATGTTGTTTTGAAAGGAACACTCCTTGATTTGTGGCTGGAAATGACTTTGTGGCAGAAACCAGTGGGACAAAAATGTTGCAGTTTAGGTTGGAAGACCCTGCTTCTCCTGAATGCCCAGTGATTGGCACTCCATTCTGGCCCTGCCTTACAGCCACTTGCATAGTTGTTTCACACAGCAGCAGTGAGCTAGTGTAAACATCCTGTGTTCCCAAAATTCACTTTCTGTATAGGGTCTGGACACGCTCTATTGGGGATTGTTTACAGTTGTTGCATCATAATGGGTGTAGAGCTCTGTTTTATTTTGTATTGGACAGCTTTTAACCAGTCAGCGTTGCTACAACAGTTTTCTAGCAGTATCCAGCTCTACCACCATTTCAGGTGGATCCAGGCTGGTGTTTTGAGGGAACTAAAAGAAATATATAAAAACATATACACATCAATCAACATTATGGACCTGTTAATAGCAACATTAAATCACCTCTTTCTCAAGTTGTAATAAAATATGTATGTGCTCAGGATAGATTAGTGGATAGAGGCATCTGCTAAATGACCCTATTGTAATAAAAGGACCTTTTCCACACATCCCAGACAACAGGGATGTACAGTACAACAAAGCAAATGGAGCATAAACATCTCTGAACTGTAGCCAACCATGTGATTAGCAGCACAGAGTATTTTCTAAAAGCCCTAAGTCTAAGAGTCCCACACTAGATATTGGTACACACTGCACAGTCCAGACTGTTATGGACCCCTCTTCTCTTCCAGACTCTGTCCAAGATGTCTCCCATGTCTCTGAAGATCACCTACAAGCAGCTGCAGGCCGGTGCATCTCTCAGTCTGCAGGACGTGCTGGTCATGGAGTACAGACTAAGCCAGGCCTGCATGGTAGCACTCACATCAACACATTACACAACACATGCACCCACTTCACCTGACTGCTTTACAATTGGAGCACACTGCTTTCTGCTAGATGTCCTTAACATGTCATGTCCCACTATGTCTTCATGTTGTTTTGCAGAATGGATCAGACTTCCACGAAGGCGTGAGAGCAGGTGAGGGGAAGAGAATAAAGTGAATAGAATGGTACAAATGCCAATGCTTGTCTGGTTTGTTCTGTATTGTATGAGACGTGTTTTAGATGCAGCATCTACTGTACCAGTGGAATCGTTGTGTAGGTTGGGGCCACCAAATGTGTTTGCCGTTAAATCAGCATTTACTGTACATGGTTATGTACAGTAATAACATTGTTTTTAGGGGAGAACATTATGTACAGCCCCTGACTATACTGTGCTTATGTTTGTCACCAGTGGAATATGGCCATCTACAACATTTTAAGAGAAATTTGTTTAAGAATTTACTTAATATATCGTAATATACTGCCTGTCTTGCCCTTCCTGAGCATTCTTGTATACCATATTGGACATTTTTTATTTACTCTTATTTGATTTTTCATTGAATCTGAGACTGAATTTAAATAGTTACAATTATTGTTTATATTACCATTTTATAATAAATTGAAATCCTGTCCACTTTACATTTGCACAACTGAACACATCTTGGTGTGTCGGAAGACATTACGACTGCAGGCTCTGTACAGTGGGCATTTTCTGATGCATTTTAGCTGATGTAATCAGCAATTATTGCCCATTAATACAAAAAAGATGGCCTGGAATATTTTCTCTTATCAAATTAACTGTGCATCACTGGCTTTTAACGTGGAAGTTGGGACCCAAGGGGTCGCAGGGTGATTTTTGTTTTTGGTTGGGTGGGGTGACATATCCCCCCTGCCCCCCAATTATTGGTCTATTGTCTGAGCATTCGTGTCTGTGTGTTGTCAGTGCTGATCGATAAGGACCAGAATCCCAAGTGGAAGCCTTCATCACTGGAAGACATTTCTCAGGAGAGTGTAGACAAATGCTTCTCCTCGCTGGGAGACAAAGACCTTGCTCTGTGAGGAGGAGAGACTGTCACCAAGCTGACACCCCCTGTCCCTCCAGGCATCACTGCAGTAACAGGACTTTATAATAAGGATGTGGGCTGGCTGTGTCTGACTCAGATAACATAAGACTTCTATTACTCCCTGAGGAGTCACTGGCCGACAACAGACATTAGGCCTATGTCTGTCACACTCTATGGTGTGTTGTTGTTTAATATAACTTAAACATAATAGTTTTGTGAAACCTTTTTAGCTTTTCAACTGCAAAATATTGTACGTCTGCTGGTAGAACAGTATGTATTATCACGTGAATTCTGTATGGAAAATGCTATTTGTATATATGTTTCATGTTCTCCATTTTGGATTATCATTTGAAATGTGTTAAAATAAATCTGAATTTCAGAAATAGAAGGATGTTTTTGAGTCATTCAAACTGGAATATGGGATGACTTCTTGAGGCAAGAATGGTGACTTCTTGAGGCAAGAATGGTGAAGTCTTGTCACCTTTTCTTTAAAGCTTTTACTCCAGATTATTTAGTAGAACTAGTTTGGAAAATTGTCCCCTCTAACTCTGATACCTGCAGTTACAGTATGTGCAAAGGTATTGTACTGTAATAAACACTGTCTCTGGGCTAGACTGTATCTGTGTATTCTCTTTCACTCTGGCCTGAGGGAAAATATTGGATCATAGTCAGAAAAGGAAAAAAACTAGTAGCTGAGAGACACTAACACAAAATGTGTCTTTTAGTGTAAACCTCTTACTCCTCAGTGGAAATTAATATTTTTCTTCATTGTTTTTCCTTATAATCTCCCTGTAAATCAAAATAGTTTGCCATCCAGTAGCTAAGATTTACATAATCTCAGGCTTTTCTGGTCTGTGAAAGCTTGATGTCCAATGAATTTGTTACTGGAATGAGTGTGTAATGTGTTACTTTTTTTTCAGGATGATAGTAAATACTGATGCCTGTCAACTTGCCTAGAAGGCTTGCCATAAAGTGATACTCCTTGATTTGTGTTTGGAATTCCCCTTTTATTTGAAACCAAACCATCATTACACTCAGTGCTGAGTTTACTCAGAGCAAACTTTACTGTAGAATTGTTTAAAATGTAAACATAAAATTTGGACATGTATTTGTGGTTCAGGGATGCTGTTTTGAAGGAATGTACTTTGAACTTCATTCCTAGTGGGTGTAATTTTTATTTTTTATTTTATATTCAGTAATTTGATACCTCATGTTCATTTTGTTAGACTCATTTAATGACTAACCTTATTACCAGTTCATCCATATGTGTATATCGTATTTGCATTCCACATGCTGTCAGGCACACAGTTCCAAGCACATGAAGCTCTCCAGAACCTCTTAATAAGTAATCAGCCCTGCAGTGTAAACAGCTGCTCCAAATGTTCTACTGGGAAAACAATGTAATTGTCCTGGACTCTATTTCCAGGTTTGGAACATAAGAGAATAAATGTATCTCCCTGTGTGCTGAGTGAATGGGACTCTGCTCTAACCCTCAGAGTTAGGCTCCCATCTACTACCCCTTACCCTACAGCATGTGTTCCAAGCATAACAGTGAGCTGTTTGCTAAACACTATCTAGGAGTGGACCTTTTAAGGCTAGGCTAAGGCTTGCTCTTAACACACAAGGACATGAACCAGGTGTTATCTTTGTTTGCTTTTCATTTAGCTGAACTTTTAACCTGCTTGTATAAACACTATGGTCCTGCTTTAACACATCTGTGTGAAAGAAAATGCATCTGTGCTGCTTGTTTTGTTAACAAGTAATGGTTAAAATATATTTGGAAAAGGTCATGGTTATGTGTTTTAGTTTTTAAAAATGAAACATTTGGTATTGCAATAATGTTACATAATTAGGCCAGGCCTGGCAGATCTTTATAAAGCAAACAATGGAATTTGTTATCTTAGAAGGCATAAAACTTTTATTGTCATTATTTATCAGCTTTTACATCATGGTGTACAGTTGACATGAATATTATACTCAAAGGAGACTACTGTAATTTGTCAGTTATGTAGTAACAGCAAGTGACCCATCTGGATTCTTATTTGTGTTAGGCAGTAGGATACGCTTTATAAAGCTAACTAAGAAATTGATGAGATTAATTTGTTTTTTTCATTTAAACTGACTATAGACAAGAGACTAATCTTGAAGGAAAGCTGTATCTGTTGTAACCACATTTGGAGATTATGTTAATGATTGACATGTATTTTTAAAGCCACATTCATTTATGTTGATTGACAACTGTGAGAGTGCAGAAGAAGCACTCAGGCGCTCTCATTGCTTTCAACCAATTAGCTGATGTGGCCCCTTTGGAATCCTATGAAAGGAAACTGGCGTCTACAAATGAGTGTGTAGTGTGGAGCTGGAAGACATGCTGCATTACATATGATAATGTTCTTACAGTATGTGACCTTTGTCACATGAATAGTTCTTTTTTTTCCCAGAGTTAAAAATGAGATCTCTTATGTCTGTGTAAATTCTTAATATCACATTTGATGTAACATCTAAAATAGAAATTATCACCCAGATTGGAGTTACTTTTTCAGAAATTCAATTAAATTACTCATCTTAATAGTAAAAAAAATATCCAAGATATTTTTGATGGTCAAACAATTTAAAAATAATCTGACAGTAATCTGGCCCAAACATTGTCTACGTTTACAGGCACACTAATGCTCCACTAACATTTGATATATGGCAATATTATTCAGAATTTTGCATGGATCTTGAAATGTATATTTTCTGAATAAGGCCATATTCCAAATAAGGCATGTGGGATATGTTGATAATATTCTGGTTTTAGGAGCTTAATAGGCAGAGCCTTTTGATGAGGGCAATTGGCCTACTAAAATGTGTGCATGTAAACGTAATCATTGATCCACATCAGTTCAGTTCACACAGCATTTGCAGAGTGCACATTGAAACTAGCCTTCTGGTATAAAAGGCCCAGCTCCACGAGAAACCACTTTCAAACAAACTCTGTCTGCAGCTGATGTATGCAACTCTGGCAGAAAATAATGAATATCATCCAATTACATCTACTGTATGGCATGGATGACAGTTGTGACATCACTAAATCTTTTCTGTGTTTACAGCATGTTTGGGAAGGCCACTGAAGATTAAACTCCTTATGCAGATACGTGCAAGTTATCTTATGAGTCGCTTTTTAGTTGTGTAATATTACCACACCATAGCATATTATAGCACACTGAGAATACTCAAAGCAGCCCTTTTTAATAAATTAACACCATCTAGATTATTTGAACAATATAGTTTGTAGCTTGACACTTTGATATGCCATGCCATTGCTAAAAAGTACAATGCTGTGGGTGAAATGACTGTGGTTGGAACCAACATTAGAAAAAAGCGAGTATTTTAATTAGATGGAGAAAGATTGTTGATATTTGAACTTCCACCCCCCAGATGGGACACATTGCCAATGTTGTAGGATTGTGTTGTGTGCACCACTTTTTTTGTGTTCCCATTTACAGAGCCAGGGCTGTGTATAAAAGTCAGTTTTGTTTTCAGTGTGCACATATAATAGTTAATAGTTAACGAATATGTACTCATGGTACATGAGTACATATTCGCTGATTTTGAAAAATATGTATAAATTTACAATCACTGACCCCACCTTTAATTGAAGTCAGCCAATTCAGGTGTGGGGTGGGCATGCACTCTGAGATTCTAACAAAACAACATTTTTGTGATGCTGGTTTCAACCACAAGGGCAATTCCGGACACAGGAGTTCCCCTTTTAAGGAAATTACATTGTTAAAATAAATATATTACATTTGTCAAAGCCAATGGCTTTAGGTGTTGCCATGTTTTCTATGGCTCAGTGCATTTTGCACTATGACACTGCATTTTTCGTTAATCCTGCTGACATCAGTACTAATCCCAGTGGACGCTCTTGATTATGTTTTAAATTATTGAGTACAAACTTCTGTAAATAAAAAGAAACCCTTATGATCTGAACCCTTAATATCATGTCATGAAAAATAATAAACAGAATGTAGAAATAATAAACAGAATGTATTGTGCTTAGAGTACATTTCATTAAGGACTTTGGAGGTTTAAAACCCTTTCCAAAATGTTCACCGGCTCTCCCTCCCCCTGCTTAGTTTACAGGGCTCTCAAAAGATTTAGCATCTAGGAAAATATTTATTTTAGGAACCATGAACACTAGATTTAAACATCATGGCCTCCGTATATTTTTGCTTCTATTCTCTGTTAGGCTGATGGCAGTAATAATAATAATAAGTCTTGGTCAAGAATTTTACAATGACACACTTTACAGAGACACAATAAAACACACTGGGAGATCCTAGCACATTTTGAGTGAGAGGGGCTTTATGCAAGTCCAGATCTACTAAGGGACAAATCCCATTGAAAAAGTGTGTCACTCGTGTCCTAGTTTCTGTGTATTGCAGAGACCAACAGGCATGCATGCTGGGGACCCATTGATAGCTGGTATGCAGAGCTGTTGCCTCAGTCTTTGCAACACATAGGCGACAGAAAATCACTCAGTCAAGGTCGACCTACTTTCCTTGTCGGGTGGAGGCAGCCTAGCAGGGCAGAGGAGATGCTCATCGTTGTGGTTGAACCACAGATTCTACAGGGAGGCCATTAGAGGGAACATTTAAGAAGCGGCCACTTCCTGTCAAAGCTGGGAAGCTGGCTGTGTTTTCTGGCCTGCTGAGAAAGGGTTTCCAAGCGAGACCATTTTTCAAACGAAGACTAATCATTTTAATTACAAATGTGGCCTAGCATTGATGAGGTCGATACACAAGGTTGGCTACTACCAGAAATACGGCAGTATTGTCAGCTCTGTCTCTGACTGGACATAGTTGTGATGTGAGACAGATAATGTCCAAGGCCGTTGTCGATTGGAAAACATCTTAATGTGGCCAGGACGTGACCTTGGTTTGCTCCAAGGTCAGTGGATTATGAGACCAGCTAGACTGACTCCAGGTATAATTAGGCCACTCAGATCACTGAGACTGGAATGGGAGAAAGATCAGGCTGCGGTAGCAGACCTAAGGTTGTGTGTTTATGGCTTCTAGAACTGTCCAAACACGCTTGCACGTTTGAACTGAACACGCCCCGATAACGTGGCTGTGGTGGATCTACTGCATCCATTGACTATATGTATTCCTATAGATCTCCTCCCACCAATCTTCTCATGGTACATCACATTCAATGTAGGGGATATCACTGTATCTGCTGTCAACCTCCACCCACTGCTGCACCGCCCGAGACACGATCTCCTCAGACAGCCTCTGGGCGTAGTCGAGCAGCACCGGGTCCACCCGAGGAGACCCGTCGACAGAGCACGTCTCGGACTGGACCAGGCAGGCATTTTCCCCCCGCCAATTCATGGCTCTGCCATCGGCCCCCTCTAGAGAGTTCTCCTTTTTTCCTGTCGAGCTCCTCTGCTTGGATTTGACACACCCCATATTCCGGGAATGTTGGCATGGAGTTGGACTTTGAGGACGGGTATGTTAGAGTGAGCTGCTGAGATGGCTTAGCTTCGCCTGGAAATCTGACACAAAAAGCAGGGCGCCTTCCTCTTTGACCACGTCATTTTGATTCTAAGAACAAGACGACAACCTCTCAACTTTCTGGCTTTTTTGCATTGACGGTGGGCTATTATCCATTTACAGATGCATGCAAACATGAACATCTGTCAGGGGGCACTACTAATGTAGAGGTTGGTGCTGAAGGAGGCATGCAGGACTCGTGAACAGATCCATGCCTGTGTGGGTCTGGCAGTACCCAGTCAGCCCTTCATCAGTCCTGAATCAGTTCGGAGTAGCCCTGCTTTGTAGCTGGCCTGGACTCACTCCTCCTGTGGATAGATAAACAGGGGATTGGGGGGTGGGTGAGGGAGATTTCAGTTATTTATTTTCCAGAGTGTGTTTAAAAATACCATATGGTGGGGTGTAGAGAGGGTTGAACCTCTGGCATCTAATATAAGACTGAGGCTCTCCAGTAACATGGATAGGTCCCCCCTTTAGGTGTACTGTCAGGGAGTTTAATTTATATCTGAGAAGCTATTGTGCTTTACAGATCTCCTATCCTCAAGCCTGGGTGGGGGCATGGGTGACTCATATGTCTGTCCAGTAGGACATGAGTGACTTTAGTAATCTGATTCCAGTAGTTGTTAAGACCATGTCCGGCTGTTCAACAGTCGCACAGCATGATTCAATACCGCAGGTAGTTTTCTCAGACGTGGACGTCATCAATCACAAGGGGAAACGTGTCTCATTGAGAAAACACACACACACACACACACACACACACACACACACACACACACACACATACACACTCACTCATTGTAGAATTAATGGGGGCGTATTCCCAATGAATGTCCGCGCACAACTGATATAATCATTGATTAAATTGCTAAATGAATTTGAGGCATCCAAACGCCCAATACGATAATACAAACTGTACATCAAATGCACTGTGAATAAACGCAGTTGAATGACATAGCTCGTGTGGGATGATTTGGGGGTGGGTAACAGTTAAGTAGTTAAGTATCACCGTGTTAAGTATATATCGTATACATTCATATAGTAAAGAGTGATTTCAGTATTAACTGTGTGCATTATTCAATTCTTGTCTTACCTCTGACGTTATACATTCTTTAAAAAAACATAAAACAGTAACATTACAAAGTATGTTGGTCATTATGCTAGAATTAACAAATCCGGAAAACCCAAGGTCGTTTTAAATAATCCAGTCGAGGTTGGTACTCGCATTCTGCTGGCCTCTACATCCGAGCATCCAAGAAATTCAACTTAAAACGTGTATCTGTCATGCAGTGTTCACGAAACAACGTATTCTCCAAGTTGCTGCTCACATGTAACCTGAATGTAGGCTACAGATTGTTGCGCACCAGACGGTTGATGAACTATAATCCTAGATCGGCCCGTATAGATGGAATACCCTTGATGAATTAGTAAAATAATATTTCAGTCCTAACAAACGTGACCGCATTGGTTAATTCATTACTCTACATAAAATCGGAGATTGTATACCTTTCACTTCAATGACCCTCAACGGATGTGAAGTGAAGCATTGTGCAGCAGTGGCTTTGGCGAGGAGAGACTGCCAGTGCGCATAACGCATGTTTCCTCGTACCCTGTACAATAGCGCCACCTCGTGGCTACATGTTGTTCGACTGCAACTGTCATAGAACCCCTACAGTATGAGACAACTTACACTAGGTGTCAGTTAATGTTTTTTTAGGCTATTTTTATTCATCTATAAACAACTGCAAATAGATTGGAGAACCACATAGACATATATGCCTTATGGGTTCTAGAAACTTCCGAGCTTTAAAAGTTGTAACCCTAACCCAACCCAGCAAAGTGGGCTGAACATTTAACCCAACCGTTGGGTTGGGTGTCCAACCCACCTGTATTTACATCTGGGTTACGACATCTGGGTTATAAACTACCCAATTTGGATTGTTTTCCACCCAGCACTTTTTTGTGTGAATCAATAGGTTTAACGCCATTTAGAAAAGTCACCTTCCTATAGCTTCAGTTCAGGCCAGTGTTAAGAATAGCAATGCAATAATCGTCGATATTTTTTTTATGTGGAGAGCTGAGCCCCTGTGTTCTTATCTTGAACCATACATGTGTCTGAATGGATACCGCACGATGTCGCTAAACGTCTTCTGTTAAAAAAGCACTAAGATAGCCTACATGTTACTTTTGGTGTAGCCTATGATTTTATATAATATGGCATGTCACATTGGTATTTCAGACTTGAAGACTAGAGATTAACTTTTGTTGCAACAAATTGTAGATTTAAGATTCAATGTAGTGTTTAATAAAATTAGCATACGTGTATTATATTTTACATATATTCAGAACTATATTTAGAACTATTTTCAGAACTATATATATATATATATATATATATATATATATATATATATATATATAATTCTATCTTTAAATTAAAAAAAATGTATTTACATTTCATACAAACGATCAGGTGTAATGTACTTATCTCAGTATTTATTTGAACGCTTATATTTTCTATCTTTTCCTACACATTCCATGTATAAAAATGCATTCAAGCATGCCTGTCACAGCAGCTTAGGCTATTAGCCTATTAGACAGACAGCGGGGTCGATTGCGTAATCGCTGCTGGAAATATTAATGCATCTGCAGACACGTTTAACATATGCTTGTAGTCTTAACAGTTCGCTCTCCCTGTACGGATTGACAGAGAAGAAAAAAACGTTCATGTCAGTCTGTTAAATTCATTGTTGCCAGCCCAGCCAATCATAGAATTTGACGACACAAAAGAGGCTAAAGTTGGAGTATATAAAGGTGTGCACTAATCAGGTATGATGCTTATCTGTGTGGGACATAATTTCAAGCCAGCACTACAACACGCAACAGGGGACTCTTGTGTACCAAACGTTGGCCGCCAGATCATGCATCTGTCCCGGGTTGTGGTGTATGTCAGCCTGTTGATCGCCTTGTGTCCAGTGGGTTTGGGAGACCAGACAACGCAACAGCAGCCGCCAGACGCCGTCATGGAAGAAACGGAGCAGTGTTCGACTTGCGAGGTTCGGCAGCAAATTAAAAACATGCGAATAAACGCAATCAAATCCCAGATTTTAAGCAAACTGCGCCTCAAAAACCCTCCAAATATCAGCCGAGACGTGGTGATGCAGCTGCTGCCCAAAGCACCACCGCTGCAGCAACTTCTCGACCAGTACGACGTGCTGGGAGACGACAATAAAGACGGTCTTCTGGAGGAAGACGACGAGCACGCGACCACGGAGACGATCATGCTGATGGCGACCGAGCGTAAGTTGAGCACAGCTGCTTTTGTGGTTTTGAGTTTATTCGCGCGCCACGAGCCGAGAAGCGCAAGGGTTTTACGCACAGGAGTAAAACGCTCATCTACGCGTTTCCTAAGAACAACCATATAGCCGTTTTGGTAGGATTTTATTTCAAATATGGTTACACAGGAAAACAGAATAATATTACGTCGGTCTTGCAACAGTATGATTCATAAACATGATGCGTAATGCCAGACGCGTGGCTTTTACGCACGAGCAGACAATGAATTATAAAGCACATAACTTGTAAGACGTTATACGTTTACGAGTACGTCACATTAGTTTATGCTATATATTGTTTTGTTTTCGTAGAGGCCGTCTCAATATCGCCATGTCGTTAAACACGTTTTCCCCCTGTCTCTCCCCAGCTGAATCTGTCGTCCAGGTGGATCGGATACCGAAGTGTTGCCTTTTCTCCTTGACCCAGAAGACCCAAGCCACTCGCGTCATCCGTGCGCAGCTGTGGGTCCACCTGCGGCCGGTGGACGAAGCGACCACGGTGTTCCTGCAGATATCTCGCTTGATGCCGGTCACGGACGGGAACAGGCACATTCGGATTCGATCGCTGAAGTTAGACGTGGACGCAGGGGTCAGCTCCTGGCAAAGTATAGACGTCAAACAAGTATTGACTGTGTGGCTGCGACAGCCTGAGACCAACTGGGGCATAGAAATAAATGCGTTCGATTTGAGGGGGAACGACCTTGCCGTGACCTCCACGGAGCCGGGAGAGGAAGGATTGGTGAGTTAATTTGTATTATTGTATTCCACTCAGTTGGAACCACAGATCAGAACAATACTAATGTATAGCCTAAAACTGTACCTCCAGTGCATTAGACCTTTTGGGCAACTCATGCCAGAGTTGTAATGAAGGGGTCTAGAAATGTTTTATATGCCAAACATTCACTAAATTAGTAGCATATTTATTGGCCTGCATCAATGCAACATCTAATTGGTTTGATTGTATATAACATCATTTTAAACTTGAGGATGAAAAGAAAGTGCCCTTTAAAGTGTTCATCAGCACCAAATTGTCCAACATTATATCTGCCAAACAATCCCAACTTCATTATCCGTATGACCGGTATTCAGTGCTGCAGAAACAGCAAGGGGTGAAACATGAATGTGTTTCACCAGGGGAAAGAGGAATTAACATTTATAATACCATGAAAACAAAACAGACGCCATGCAGTCACTCACTTGCCTTTGGACACATGCCCAGTACAACCAGTAATCTCAAATCTTATTGACTTATTACATAAAAGTTCACCTGCCTCAAATTCCTTAAAGTCTTCTGTGTGACTGTGCAAATCAGAGTAATTACTTACACACACACACACAC
>JAODUG010000014.1:1552232-1577171 GCA_027564795.1 Aphredoderus sayanus
TTCACCTGCCTCAAATTCCTTAAAGTCTTCTGTGTGACTGTGCAAATCAGAGTAATTACTTACACACACACACACACACACACACACACACGCACACACACGCACACACACGCACGCACGCACGCGCGCACGCTTGTGTTGAGTTCGGCAGATGAAGTCATTGAAACCCATCGCTTCCACTGAGCGGATGTTTTTCGGCGCATTCACCCACACACACTAATGTCCTTCCTTCCAGCAACCCTTCATGGAGGTGGAGGTATCGGAAGGCCCCCGGCGCTCCAGGAGGGACTCGGGGCTGGACTGCGACGAGAACTCCCCCGAGTCTCGGTGCTGCCGCTACCCTCTCACCGTGGACTTCGAGGACTTCGGCTGGGACTGGATTATTGCCCCAAAGCGCTACAAGGCCAACTACTGCTCTGGGGAGTGTGAGTACATGTACCTGCAGAAGTACCCCCACACCCACCTGGTGAACAAGGCCAACCCCAGAGGCACCGCGGGACCCTGTTGCACCCCCACCAAGATGTCGCCCATCAACATGCTCTACTTTAACCGCAAGGAGCAGATCATCTACGGCAAGATCCCCTCTATGGTGGTGGACCGCTGTGGGTGCTCGTGAGCGGGGAAGAACGCCCCTGTACGAGGGAGGGGTGGGGGTGGGGGTGGGGGGGGGGGGTAGGTTGAGGGTTTGGGGGGGGGGCGCAGAGAGGGGTGACCCCACTTGAGACTTGTTGACAGAACCCGTTCACCATCACCGTGTGCTTTCCCGCAGAACACGGCGCAATAGAGCCAGAATAGAACCCCACCTTTGCCCGCTCAGATGCACGTTCACAGACGACAGTGTTCCATTGTGTCGATATCACGTTGTGTTGTATTTCTCCTTCCGTATCTCCAGATGCATCGAGGTCAGACCAGATCCAGGAACACACCAGTGTGTTGGACTTTGAAGTGGATGCAGACAGCTATTCTGAAATGATCTCAGTGCTCTGTACATTTATCCCTTCTGTACGGACAGGAAACATGCTTGACTTTCATGTATAACCGCACATAAACGTAAACATCTCACGCTCATCCGTTTGTCATCTCCAGCTCAACTCAGAGCAGCTTCAGCTAAACTAACTAAACTTGTTTTTTTTGTTTCTTTTTTTATAATAATTTTGAGAATTTTGGTTGTCAGTGTGAAACCAGGATCTCATGGACTCTATGAAAGTTTTTGGGAAATGACAGCTGAGGACTCCTAAAGTGATATTTCACATTTGTAGAACAGTTAAAAGGACATTTTGTGTTATTTTAGCACGCTTAACTACAGGAACTCCTCAACGTCAGCCACCTAAAATATGGCTTGTTTGGGGACCGATAGTCAACACCACTTTATATTTTGATAAGCTAGTTTAAAAGGTGTAACCGCTAACATTAGAAAAACTGGACACTTAGACCTGGGTTTATTTGATCACGTCCTTGATTCAAATTATATATTAATATCTGTTGACTCAATAAGCCTGATGATTTTCACAATAAAACTTGAAAACTTAGGAACTTGACTAAATGTCAGTGGTGTTTGGGTTGTCCCTGACAACCCAAGTGACTGATTCATTGCTTCTGAACTATGTCGGTGTGTAGAATGAATTCTTGAAGTGTCTTTCCAGTGTGAAATATTGCTCTCAAATGGTCTTTACATACAGTGCCATACATAAACAAACTCACTTAACCAAAGACTCTGTCATGTTACTCTGTCATAAAAGCTCTACACTATCCAACAAAACATCTTGACCTGCCCGACACACTTGAATTATTCTGATTGTAAATCCACATTCGTGGACAAAAGGACTTGAACTGAATACATGATGTGTTTAAGATGGAGAACCTTCTTATGGAGATGAGTGAATGTTGAAAATACACTTAAACAACACAGTTTGCACTATGGCATACCAATAGAAAGAGTTGGTTGCTACAACAGTTGTAAAAGCTGATTTTGATATGTTTGCTGATTTGTATTGTATACAAATGCCATTTTCCATTGCCTTCCGTTGCCTTTTCTAAACCACTGTTGGTAAATGTATCACACCACAAACTAACAAGAAAAATGTACAACAGCAACTCTATATACCTGTTTAACAATAAAGTTTCTATCGTATTTGTTAAGTTCCATTTCTTTGTGGAGTTTTAAAGCTCACAAGCTTATTTCCTGCTGATTGTGCTTTGCTATTACATAACATTTGTAGTTATTTGGACAAGAACCAAGGCTTGTCTCTTATATCAACATATTCATATTATGAATTGTTCATTTATTTGTGACTAGTTTTAACATACCTTTACTAAACATTTATTTCAAAACTAAGCAAAACCAAGAGCATGTGGATGGTTTAGTTACAGAAGTCATAGCCGATGTTACATTGCTTTGTATAATATAAGAACACCGGCTTGCTAAGCCTGCTAAGCCACATCACATTCCCACAAGAACAACAGCTTTAGGACTTAATCTGGCAGGCATAGACATTAGGTGACATCGGTGGGTATCATAGGCGCCTGATGAAGTCCGGCAGATACGTACAAAATTGAGGCCAAATTGTGCATTTTGTTTGAGAAATCTATCAAATTAGCATCTGTTTATAATTTGACCTGAACAATATGTAATGCTTTACCCAGCCTCTGGAAAGGATTAATAAAATTCAATGACATACATTCCATTAAGTTAAACAACTTGACAAATGTAATTTCAAGTGAATATCAAATACTGTAATGCAGCATCATGCTCATGACCCAGTCCTCTAATTCCCTCATAGAGGGAATACCGTAATACGTGTCAGCCTTGCTTGGGAAAGCCTATGCCAAGATCCTGGAAAGTACAGTGGACATCAGAGTATTTCCTTGGCAGCAACATCTAAAAATGAATCAACACTTCCTTTCCAAATAGGTTACATTGTGGTGGTCTGATATTATGGGATGTCCAAAACCTATATCCAGATGCAACATGATTACTGTGATGACCTCCACTTACTATATTCCACTTCTTCTAGCATGACATTGGTTTCTATGGCCACTGTATTGATAATTTGAACTGTAAGTAAGGTACTTACTACTAGAGTTAAGGGATCTAGTCAATGTGTACCTATTGGGAAGTCAGTCGAATCTTAATGACTATGTTTACAATTAAAAGCTAGTAGCATAAATGTGTGCATGTTTGCTAATAAAAGATTATAAATGGGAGTGGGCTAATTAAATGTCACAATACATTGACCCATAATGACTGTGTCGTCTACAGGCTCATATTGTACAGTGATCGCTTTATAGCATAGTTTTTATTGTGAAATTTGGTACATTGGTTCTTCTTCTTAAAAGGAACAAAATGTCCTTGATGACCCAAATTGACTATAAATAATCCAATAGAACTCAGAAAATGTATTGGTAACCGTTATGTCACTATAGGAGCCCAATGGGCACACAATTCTTCAATATCTGTCCTTGGTCCTTGAGCCAAACTGGAAGAGAAATGTATTGGGCCAGGGCATGCAGACATACAAAAAAATGCAATCACAGAACCTCCTGCATATTCTTCACACATATATTCTTTATAATTATTATTCTAACACACACACACACACATATATATATATATATATATGTGTGTGTTACATATATAGATTCAGGGACAACAAAGGCATCGCTGTCTAATGAGAGGATGTGACCTCTGGCACTCTCCACTCTGGCACAAACCCATGGAGGCTTGACTTCCGCCCAGTAGAGGGCGAACTGCCCCTGAAAGCTACTTCCTTTCCTGCTGAGAGCGGGAGCGTCGCCATGGTGATCAGTTGCAGCATACCCTAGGTGAAGTAGATTCAAAAGGCTTCTGTTGAATCTTCTGTGGTAGATGACTCTACTGATCTCTACACTGTAGAGGCCATTACATGTTATATGATACTGATGAAAATTTAGTAATGTCTTAAAAGTGAATGTTATAATATAACAGCCAAATAGTCTATATCTTTATATATATCTGTGAGTAACACATTTGTCAATAGAAACATGTCAGTCACCATGTTCAGCCCTAACTGCCTGTTTCAAGAGGAAATACAACAAAAGAAGATACATTTAATGAAGAATAGACCCATGAATTTTCTCCAAACAAGCTGAATTCACTACCTTGTCCTAGGCTGCTTTTGAGATATTATCGTATCACATTAGCTTGCATTACATTAGTTGTTGTTATAGAGAGTTACATAAACACTTATACGGTAGAGAGGGCGTAGACAGGGACAGTTGTGAATAAACAGTGTTGTTTCTTTTATTAGCATAGGAAGGTGAACCTGTATTCTGTATCTCTTCTGGGCCATTGGGGAAAATGCCTCTATGTTAAAGAGTGTTAGTTAAGTTTAAACCATGTTGAATAATCTTATATTATTCATGTGTTTTGTATCTCTCTAAGTGTGTTTGGAGGGACTGGAGACAGAGTGATGCACAAGAGGATAACATTTGTGCGTCGTCCAAACATTTGCTTTCACTTTGAATTCAAGCACAATCTATTAACACACTCTATATGCTGTTCTGTTAGGCAGCCATTTGGACCCAGGCAAGGGTCTAGTCTGGAGGTCTGCCTCAGCCAGCAACATCCCACCTGACAGGTGAAGGGATGCACTGAGGAGGTCAACAAGAAGGTGAATGAGGCAGCTGGTGAGCCTGTTATCCCATTCTTCAGGTTTGGCATCATCAAAATGTAGTTTTCTCGTATTTAGGCCATGCCCTTTGTTAGTAGGTCATGTATAAAATGTATAGCAGCCCGATGACATGCTGTTAATATTGGACCAGATTGTTGTTTGTTTACAATGACAGGTGTATGTATCAATTCAACTATTGACGCATTTGGATATAAGCATCTTTTATATTCTGTAAATGTGAGTGTATAGAATAGTCAGCTCTGTCAAAGTCAACGTTCTATAATGGTCAGCTGTGGATGTCAGTCAAAACGACACGTGGTTTGATAATGTTGCTATGGAAATGAGCATAGTTGGAGGTTATATTTATTCTATCTGAATGATCTATATAAAGTTATACGCAATCATACGCACACAAAACCCAGTGTGTATGAGGAATATGGAGTTAGTCTTGAAGAGCAATGCACCATGTTTAGATTGCCATACTTTACCATGGCTAAAGCTCCATATTCATTCATTCTAATGCAATGGCACAACCATATCTGTACAAATGAGGGATGCCCTTACAACTGCAATGGCGTAGAGAGGGGCTTGCCAGGTGTGTTCAAAAACATCTGGAGTCTTCAGCAGATGTGTAAACGATCCCATCTGTCTGGAGAAGTGCTGTCGATGACAGGTTCCTCAGCAGGGAGGAGCTTCCCTGACAACAACATGGTCCAGGACTCAGACGCATGTCACAAATGAAGCTGTCAAAACATACAAGACTGGAATATACGTGGTCATCTAGCATAGCATGATAACCAGCTCCTGGTGTCTAAATTGTCTAGAGACTCTGGATATGAGTTTTGTTATTAACCAAAAGGTTACATTTTTACCACACAGAATTAAACCAATGTATTTTAATACTGCTTGGATTGTGCAAGTTCTTTCTATAGGCAACTCCTGGTAAAAACATTTATAGCCAGATACCTCAAATTGCCATGATATTTGCTTTCCCCAAATTGCTTTTCTGCTACACAGAGCACATAGTATACAGGTATGTGGTGTTTATGCAGCATATACATTTACAGCATTTAGCATTTAGATGACTTTATCCAAAGCAACGTACAATTACAATAGATTTTGTCAATAGCTGAGTAGCTTATACACCAGCAATCAGACCTCAGAGAGTTAAACAAACAACATTCTGTTAGAATAATGACCGCATCATGTCATCATGGCTAACATACATTACTAATATATCATTCAATCCTCAAAGATTATCGCTCACATTTTATGACATATGACACAAACCCACAAAATTAGTTTTTATACTGAAATAATTTTTATACATGCAAAGGTTTACACACATTGACCACTACTTGAACATGGTGTGTAAATCAGGCATGCATATTATGAGCGCATGATGTTCCAGATAGCTGTATTCATACTGTAATCAATTAAACACACAGTGGAAGATGATTATCTCAGGCCAGATGACAAGATGTTCGTGAAAGTCTCTCCTGGGTCCAGGGAAACCAATGAAAGGGTGATGGGCCAGATGGCTCTGTAGGAGGCAAACTGTCTTCACTCTGGGAGTGATTTATCCTTTCCGTCTGCACGCCACTTGCTTTTCCACTTAGGGAAGAGAAATCATAATTCCTATCCCAAAAAATGAGAGCAACCTCTGGGAAATGATTACATGATTAATGACTTAGCATAGCTACTGGAAGTTTGGAGTCGAGACAAATTTGGTGTCCAGTCCAGAGGTATGTTTACAAAAATGCTGTAATACTAATGTTTGTTTCATAGGGAGCAGCTGGTGACAAACAGAAAAAAGGCAGCTGAGATCCAGGGTAATGAAGCATGTTTTCTCAGAGGATGAAGAGTTGACAGTGATAAAGAATAGATGTTCCTCGGAGGAGACAGAAAAGGCCAGTCGTGGAAACCTCCTGTCTCCTGGTAATGTACCGATGCGCCAACAAAACGGATGTTGTGTCCTATCAGGTATGTGTCAGGTGGCTGGACAGATTCTGACCATATTTATGGTACATTTTTACAGATTACAATTAATTACGCTAGAAGCTATGGTTGAGTGACAGTGATGTGACAAGCACGTTTTTCCAGAGCTAATGCTTGGTGAATGGGTCCAGGCAGACTGTCTGTATACGCAGGTTGGACATTTATTCATATGGTAGGAAATCCAACTTTTAAAATGCTTTAAAATGTTTATGGCATATTGATTTGAAAAGCACTCATGGCCTTGGCATTAACACGGACTAAGCAACTGTCAGCCATGGCATATGAATTTAATGTTTTAAAGGACACTGACATCAGGAAAACATAAACAACGCTAAACATGACTATAGATTATTTAAAAAACTGAAAATGTCTCTGTCTGCCTACAATGTTGGTATACACATACAGTACATGGTAGACTACAGCTCTGTACAGTACTTGTTGTCTGTTTGGGTATATACTGTCACACTGTGGTACTTAACATGTATTTTCAGTTGGGCTCATTGCCAGTTTGACTACTTTTCTCAATTACCAAATACCTTATCTATTAAAGGTATAAAGTAATTATGTAGAAAGATTGTTGATATTTGAACACAATCAAAACAAAAACACCTTTCTCTTCAATGCCAAAGGGTGCTTCCTCAGAAACTTTGCCCCATTGGAAACACATTGTTATGGCTATGATATTTTTGTGTGACTTTGTGTTCCCATTTACATAGCCAGGGCTTTGTAGAAACACAGGATTTTTTTTTCAGCACACACACAGAATGGGCAGCTAGCAAACCGTGAGATGTTGGATTATCTTGTATTAGCTTACAAATGCTCACTAACTTAATTTTTTAATTTAAATGATTTGTGACAATTATGGCTTTACACTATAGGGTACATTAATATTTCAATATCAATCCTTTTACCTGAGCAGAATTAGCAGTTTGCCTCTTGATTAAGACAAACTATTTTAAACAGAAACTGTGCGACTATTCTCTTGAAATGCGTTAAGTGTTATGGAGTTAACAGGGACTTTTAGTCTTTTCACTGTTTTGGTGAAAAGTTATTCATGCTTTATAAATACCCTGTTACACAAACAATAGTATATAATTATCTATAACTGTTTAGTATATATAAATTTATACAAACATTTACAGGTTTTGTTTTGCTGCATAGCACCTACTGGTAGCATCAAAAACATTTATTTATACATAGTTTCAGTGATGGAATGGGAAGCCATATGTCTAATTTCTGCAACTCCCTATAATGCATGTGTGCAAGCAGCATCAAAACTTCTTGCAAACGTCTGGTAATTGCTGACAGGTGATTAAACATTCAAATCAGTAGAGATAATGACCCCTCTACAGATGCTTGTGACCCATGAAATTGAATGTAGTGTGGCTGTAAATTTCTCTTACTTGTGAACCCCCTGCCTGTTTAACACCCATCACACCTGAGGCCCATAAAAGTCTCTAAGTGGCTCTTCTGTGGAAAGCTAAAAAACTGTGGAGTCACAGCATGCCACAACCAATTACCAGTTGAAAAAAACTATACATTTAAAAAAACATAGATGCAGCAAACCTTTTAAAGTGGCCTTCCTGTCGATGTATATTTTTGTGTTTAAAGCTTCTTGATGGTGTCCTTGTGTGGCTTGTACTTTTTATGGCTTCTTTCGTGTTTTAGTGACAATTTTATTCACATCTAAATCAAATAATAATTTGTTTAATGTGTTGGTTTTAAACTCACAATAAAAGATTTATTCTGTCACATCTTTTTAAAACTTTATTAGAAGTGTGTCAGATTTTTACCCTCTTTCCATTGAACTGAATACTATCTAATGTGTTAAAATAGGTAAAGTTTATGTTCCCTTGTAAAATAAAACTGTATGTAATAAATATACGTTTTGGAACCTTACAGTACTGTTTATACAAACATGATCACAGATAACTACAGAAACTCGAAGTAGATGTTTCATAAATTAAACAAGGTGGGTTCTGTGCCAATTGATGCCTGTTATATTACCGTTGTTGCCTGCATGGAAAGTTAACTTATTGGTTGTAGCTTCTTACAATTATTGGTTGTAGCTTCTTACAATTGTTGTTAAGTGGTGAGTTTATGACCAAGTGGAACAAGAACAGTACCATAGATTTAACTAATCCATGTTGACACAATTTTGGTTAATGAATACCCATGTACTGCCATAATGTAGCGATTCTAATTGTAAGGCATTTAGTATTAGTATTAGTATTTAGTATTAGTTATTTAGTACCATTAGATTAGATTGCATTTAAAGAGTCCCACAGGGCATTCTGGGTAAACAGGGCCTGCTACAGTCTAAAACATTTAAAGGATGGTAACACTACAAACCAACTTAATGTGTAAGGGTAGTTTGCTTGCAAACATATAGACTACAGTCTGCATATCAGATGTGGTTCTGTTGTTGTGATGTGATTATAATATCATAACTTTTTTTGTGTTTTAAAGGTACACCATTCACTTTGTTGTTTTGGTTTGAAACTCAGTGGAGGAGTGGAGGAGGCTAACTCCCTCTCAACTCCTCCCCCTACCGCTGAGCCTCAGCAAATAGACAATGAGCTGGGGGGATTTTGGGCTCTGTGGGCATTGTAACACTATTGATGAATGCACCTTTAATATGTTTTGACTACACTGTTGTGTAGTGTAGACACAGAGCATTTCTGGAAACAAGAAAAATGTCAGGAATTTGGCAAATATTTCTCCCCACGCTGTTTTCTATTGAAAGTGATGGACAATCCAGATTGTTAAGCACATATATGACATGATTAAGATTCAGAATATATTGGTTATGGAATATATTGGACAACATGGGAAACATAATATCCCATATGATGGAATATTATGTATATGAGCAATTGGTACAACCCATTTAAATTCTAATAAGATAAGCATTGAAGTAGAAATGCCAATGGACTTTGATTTGAAAGCGGTAGGTATCTACCTTCAGCAGCTGGAATTGCCAACATCGCTAGAAGGCTGATACCTGGTCTTTCTCAGTGTCTCATATAGCAGAAGTGTATTTAAATAATGCTACAGTATGTACATGTATTTTACAATGTAGTTCATTTTCTATTAAGGGTCAAAATTGTTGTTGCAACCCCACCTATCCTTGAAGGAAATAAAAATTGTGTCATTCTCTACATCCAGTTTCCTGTTTCTAAACAGAAACAGGTGCTGCTTTGCCCAAACTACTGGCCAAGGTACTGTATGTGACGACTAGACAAAAATAGAGTGAAGACGGGGTTAAATATAGTTCATGTCATTTTATTTTGGATTTGATGACTTTGTTAACGGTGTTTGGTTACTCTTGGGGAGAGAGGTATAGAGTTGCTCTGTTGGCTGAATATGACCTGAGAACCTGTGGCTTTGCACATTAGGACACTAATACACTTCAGAAAATATTATATTAATGAGTCATTTAATCTGGCTCTAGTCTTGAAATTGGAGTATTGATTCTTCCATTTTGCATGTTTTCAGAGTTTGAAGTTTTGTAATATATCAGTATTGAACATTGTTGTTGATCATATGAAATAATCCCTCATTCAATACATAAAACCAAATTGTTGTACTGCTTTTATTTCAAGTTTCACATCAATTTTATATTTAATCGCATTGAAAACATTTAATGTCATGCATTTTACACAATTTGGTTTAGGTTTTCCCAGTGTCAGGCTGCATTTAAAGAGCTTTAAGGATGCTTTGTGTAGCCTATGGGGACTTATGGTAATGTTGAGGAAATACATTCTGCAAGTCCCATCTACACACAACAGGCACAGTTCCTAATTTTAGAGTTTGCTTGATTAAATTATCTTTTCTGTCAGAAAAGATGTGTTGTTGCCACTTATTTAAAGAAATAAATGATCTGTAAGACAGATATACCATACTTAAGTTGGATGGCTAGAAACCACTGCCTTGATTATCATAAACATAAGGTATTTTCAGCGGTAAAATAAGTGTCAAAAAGAGTGAGACAGGTGGTTTGAATGACAGCTGGGAAAATGAACCAATTGCTGACCTTTTAAACGGTGTGGTCACATGATGGTCATCAGTTAATCCTCCACAATTAGTGTGATACGCCCCTTGGGACACCGGGCTGCACGTACGAGTGGCATTCTGCTGCGCACACAGTTTCTGCATGTGTGCGCACGAGGGAATGCACAGCCAGCAACGAAAGTTTTCAGACTAGGGTTCAGGGAGAGGAAAGTGTTTCGGGGCAGGGGGGTCGTCACGGGCAATCATACGCTCCTGAAGCCCACAGGCACTTACAGACTCGCTGCCTTGCGGCAATGATGCAGCCATCTGTGGATTCGCAGCTAGAGGCTGTAAAAAAACAAGTCGTGCGCTGCGGTGTGACCTTTCAGCTGTCCTAACTATAATATTATCTTAGGGAAAGAGATTGGATTACACTTTGCCCCTCGGTGGCTGACAACCATATGTAGTTGTATAGGTCTACTTATTACATGAGTGAGTCTGAAGTATTTATTAATGACCTCATTTAGGTTGAAACAGGATGGAATAAGTAACGGTGCACAGTAGGTAGGCCTACAACATCAAACAGTTATGAATAATGACGTTTTTTATGTAGGCTATGATGCCTGTTTGATTGTTAATGCCTTCTTTGATAGATGCCTTGTGACCATGACACAATGTTTCCCAAATCTTACAATATGTTAGGGTAGGGCCTAAGGGCCAAAGGTTACATGTGATGGGCTTGTTGATGTAACCTTAAGTTGAATGAGATACACCTACATATTTCTGCCCTGCAATAGCTGCCTGAACATGCACCCTGAGCATAGAGAGAAGATATAGTGATATTCCTCGCTGGAGATATAATATCAACTATTTCTTAACACGAGATTCAGGCAAAGTCTAGTTCAATTCTCAAAGGCTAAGAGGGAAAACTAAGACATGATTTACAGATCAAAAAACTGTTGCAGTCAATAGAACTCTGGTTAGAACTGGTTATAAGCTAATGTCTTGTGGAAGTGGCAACACTATGAGTTAGCAGTGTCAAGGATTTGCTAAACTTTGTGGTTAAAATTACAGTGCAAATCTCTGAAGCATTTAATGCATCCAGGGATAATATACAACTATCTGTCAGAACCACAGACCGAGCAGCTGGCACTAATTGAGGCAAAGGAATTATGGGTAGTAGCTGGCACAAGGCACCATTTAGCCTTGGCGCTTGCCAGCTAACAGCCATTCATTCCAACAGAGCCACAATGAGACTAAGGGTGCTGAGATACTGTAGCTTTTGGACAGGCCTCAAGACAGAGTCAGATGTCACTCTGTAATTCAAAGAGCATAAGGCATTTCTAAGACCATCAGCCACGAAAATGCTAATAACAGCAGCTGTGTTAAATAACAGCTAAATCACAATTTATGTACGGTATTCGATGATTATTCGTACAATTAAAATATAGCAATGTTCAATTAAAGTATAGCAGTAATTACTGATTTCTTAAATATGGAAACCTTATTGTAAGGTCTCTACAGAGAATAATAATGTGTTGCACGCCACAGCTATGGCTACAATTATACACCTGAAAGAAACATCAACTACAAAAACATTTCTGAAATTGATTTATTTATGACTCAATAACAAACATTATCAAAACGTTTATACATGTACTGATATTTGTGCTCCAATTTTAATATACTGTACATTTGGAGTCATTGACTTATTGATATTGCTTGGTTCAGTCAAACCCAGTGACATTATTTTTACCATAAAAATCCTGAATATTATTTGGTATGCCCCCTTCCCCACCCCACCTCCACGTGAAATGTTCACAACTCCAGGGGCTGCAGCAGAGCTACAGCTTCCTGCTCGGTCACAGGGATGTCTGTCAGTTCCTGGAGAAATGGCCGTCCGTGGAGACACACCTGGCTGCTCTCTCCGAGCTGTCTCTCCATCCGTAGGAGGGTTTCCTCTACATCCTTTCTGCTTAGGTTTGTAGGCAACTGACGGGCAAGACGAACAGCTTCCCCCTGTGCCAGAGAAGTGAACTAGTATCATCCAATCACGGGAAACGTAATCATTGAAATGACAGCCCTTTTTGACCTGACTATCAATTTACACTGTGCAATAAGAAACTGTACTGTATTCTGTATACCTAGTTGTATAGTGAATGTTTTGGAAAGCCCCTTTAGCCTTTTATCTTATTATGTTAATTAAGTTAATTAATATGTTTACTTAATTGTTTCATTTGTTGTAAATGTTTCTCAAAGTTAAATTCCTATTTGTTAAATATGGTTCTCATGCATTTACTGCTAAAAATACACTCCTCAATCGTGTTACTGTGCCACCAGAACCCCATATTTCCTCATAGAACTGTATATATTTCCTCCACAGCTTACTGTAAACTCAGGGTGTAGGGAGAGGTGGACAGAATCGTAAGAATCTGTTACGAGCAACTGTGGGAGGAGTTCAGGTTTGTTCAAGTCAAATGTAAAATTCCCTAACTTTTCCCTGACTTTCAATGACTAAAAATATTAATTTACATTATCTGTATTAATGAACGGAAAAATTGGCCATGTCTGTGTAAAGGACAACTAGCATGGCAAAAATAAACAAATTGAAAATCAATGCGATGCTATTTTGTGTAGGTACTAAATATTCAGACCAATAGTTTGGAGATATGTTGAGACATTTCAAAAGATAATACCACATCCAGTAACATTTTGATGAACATGCCGAATCCCTGATATTTCATGATTTGCCACAAAAAATAAAACATTCCTTGACTTTTCATATCTGGAATAGACGTTTTAAAACTCCACAACCAGAAGGAACCCTGTGAGTTTCAAAGCGAAACAATGCATCTGTAACACTGGTTTCAGCCACAACAGAGGTGACCCTTCATAGGGTTCAACAGATTTCTCACTTGAAGATAGTTTGTGACTTTGAGCGGCCGGCAGTCGTGCACCGTCATCGCCTTCTTGTGCACGATGGCGCTAAGGAGCTCCCTGAGGTCCCCCACACCAAGGAAAGGTACACAATCTGCCATGGCTGTCATGACCAGATGTCTCTTAGCCGATGGGAGGCCTGGCCAAAACAAGCAGAAAACAAGGATTAATATACTCCAGACACTCGTACTATCTCCAGGAAAGAATAATAAATAAATACTGGGGTTTTACGCCCGGACTGGGGACCAAGTCAAACAAGCGACGAGCCAAATGGAGTGTTAAATGACTGTTACAAGCTCTCAGTAGGCTGGGAGGAAGTCATCCTGTTGTGAGGGAGAATGATAGCTTCTCTCCTTGTGAGGAATTACTCCAAATAGCACACAATTCATAGCTCTGATATATGGCTCTGGGATGCTAAATTAATTCAGAGTTGTTGTTTTTTTAATGTAAGATGCAGAAACGGTTAGTGTTTCTTGCTCAGTCTGGCACCATGCGTAAGAGGAATTCGGACTGGCTTGGTACAGGGCTTTTATTGCTGAAGAGATTTTATTGTTATATTCACGACCAGTATACAAACAACATAATAAATTATGGAATGTATGCTTTATATTAGCAAGTTTACACCATGGAGGAACATTTCAGTAGAATTTGTTTACCAATTCATTCATTTTATGACTATTCAATTTTTGAAATTGCATGAAATATTCACCAGAAAGATGATGAACTTCAATAATGTCATTTTAATTGTTACAGTACATATTGTCAACCTCTTGTCCTATTCACACCCACCTGCTGATACTGGCAGTGGTGACTAAAAATGCCTTGAATTTCCTAAAGGTCACCCATTCCTCTCACCTGTACCCTGTGGTACACACCTGCTGCAACACCACAGCTGCTGGTGGTGTGCCACCGTCAACTCAGGTGACACAGAACAGTACCAAGAACCACCAACATCCACGGACGACCTTGTGTGCCCTTCACAGGTCAACGCAGAATGTTGTGGAAAATGGTAGCAGTTGGAATGATGGCTGCAAATTTTGGCAAATGAGTCTAATCAATTTGAGATATTTGTCTGTGGTTTATCGCCGTTTGTCCCTAATCCTCCTGTTGTCCTTGGGTTTTCTAATTGTGCCACCAGATGGCGCCACCTGATTATGTCCGATTGTGTAGTTCTCTTTATTATCAGTGCTGTGTGTATTGATTTCTTTAGGAATTATTTCTTTATGTATTTGTGTTGTTTTTCATGCCTTTTAACGCTCGTGTTGTCCTCGGGTTTCAAACACACACCTTGTTGTGCCAGCAGTGCACAACATATGTCTGTGTAAGATGTAGAATTAGGATTCGTGCCTTCTATCTGCCACAAAGAGCTTGTGATTTGGGTCATTTTGACCCAGAGGATAACAGGATGGCTAATCAGGGCACTATTAAATATTACTGCTTTAATATCCATAAACTTCCATCCAAATCAAATCATTTATAATACCTTTAAATTATATTCCCAATAAGTATGATTTATGAATTTCCAGTGTGGAGCGTGGCCCAGTAGGGAGACTGGAAGGCATTTCAAGTGACCTTTAAACATACTGTATCTCTCCCACATAATCAGTATCTCTTAGGTAGACAATTGAAACTGAAATATTTTGGAGGTAGTTGAACAACATCTAAATTCTGACCTGCTTTGATATCTCTTACAATGTGACTTAATAAGTGTACTTAAACCCTATGGGTAAATTGTGACCTCTGTTAGCCTTCCCACTCAACAGCATGTAGCTAAGAATACATAGAGTTCTGATTCTGCACCTACAAAATTACTTGAACATCTATCTCACGCCAGGGTGCATGGTTTAAATCGTATTTAACATATAGTCATTAGCTATTAGAGTTCTGTTTGTTCTTATTTATACAGAAAGAAATACAGAATGACATATAAGGATCAACAATATAAACATTAATATATCTATGCTTGAGCAAGGACGTCACAAACTTAGTGTCGGATGCCAAAGTGAAGATTCAAAACTATTATGACCCTGACATAGCAAATCTTTTGGAAGTCATTTATATATATATAATCCTATTCATGAAGATATGTTTGACATTTCTAAGTCATCGGTGAACCTTGAGATTAATGATAACCAGTGACTCCAACCTTTTTTGAGCAATGCTGGACAATCCACAAGACCTTTAAACAGCATGAAAGAAGGAATATTAAAGCCTTATTTAATTTCTGGCGGCTGTGGACTTGCATAAACACAACTAGGTTTTTATCCAACAGAATGTGTCATTTTGAAAAAGGATGGAACAAAATGGGGAGGGGTGGAATTACACTCAGAGTATAATAAACTGCTTCGATGAACAACTGGGGTTTCAAGTTAATACGAGATATTACTTTACCTGGGGTGAAGCGGATTTTGAACCCATTTGCCACGAGTCTGGAATCAGAGATTAAGACTTCTCCATCGAGGGCAGGGCTTCCCTGCTCCATGTTGCATACAACCTGAACATATTCAGTCCCTCCTAGAATACTAGACAGAACAAATTACATTGCGTTGTAGAACTGATCATCTCAACACAGTTGTTCTAAAACTCTGGGTCAGGGAGCCCCAAAGGGATCACAACATGCTTTTACAGGGACTATGATATTTTTTCAGCACGAAATACTAAATTTCTTCTCGTTATTCCCCTTATCTAATTAGGTTTGTCTTTGTAAAATGTTTAATTGTTTCATTTCTCAGTGTTATTTGTTACGGGTCATAAAGAGAACATCTGATCTGACTTGATAGAAACATAGCAATAAAAATGACTTGTGCATTTCCAGACATGTTTGCAACATAAACACATGCAAAGTACATTAATGGCGCTTGTGACATAAATGGACAGTCAGCAGTGGCATGCTAGTGAGAGGTGAGTGATATGTTACCCATCTGTTAGCTGTATGGGGTTCTGCAGAGTCACGGCTGGAAGTATACTATTCTCCAGAAGTCTCTTAAACAGCAAGACCTCCTCTACCCGAAATGGGTTTAACAACATGAGCTTTGGTCCACATGAAACGACCCAGGCGCTCTGAGAGGCCAGCCGGTTTACGAGGCGGAGGCCCTGCGTTGCCGGGCACGCCGGGAGGTGAAGCCGTCGTCGCAGGCTGGCTATGCTGAAGGGGAGGGGGCGTGAAGGCTTGGCCTCCTCAGGGGGCTTTGCCTTCCTCTGGCGGGGCTGTGCGGAGAAGAGCTGGTCCAGCAGCTGCTGGTTGGACAGCGGGGACTTGCGTTTCAGGCCGTGCGGGCGGCTCTGTGGGGGCGTGGCCGCGCTGCAGGCCAGCTTGGTGCGCCGATCGTGGGCCTCCTGGTGCCTCCTTGCCTTCTCCTCAAACCTGCAGGGTTCACACAGGCCAGCGCTGGTAGCAATTACAACAACAAGAGGTTGTGTTGACCTCCGCATAGCCATGTGTATGTTAGCAAACACTACTATTCAAAGCCAATTACAATAAATATACATGTACTGTGTCTGCGCCAACAGCTATATCTCACCATATAGTAAGGAAGTGAGTCCTGAAATACATATTATGTATTATATAGATGCAGAGATGTTACTAGATACAACACTGTGTGTTACTACAGTATGTACAGTACCTAAAGTTACATTGCAAAGATCATCAACAGTTACAATAATGGAGCGGGATTAATGAGTAGAAAAGAGCTTGTTTTTCTTTCTTCATAAATATTTGACAGCTTTGACAGGCCATACATTTCATTTCATAAACAATGTACTAAGTTGTCACATGTGCTAAGTTGTCACATGCTCCTTACATACTGTGTAAGGAGCCATTATCCCGTCTACTAATTACATTGACATCATACAGATGACACTGAGTACTGTCAGCTTATGGGCCTGAGAAGGTTTAAACTTGTATCTAACCAAAGATAAATGGGGGCGGGAGGAAAGGGTTTTAAACTCTCAAAGCACAGCATAAAATATATATAAATATATAAAACAGTTATTGAAAGAAGCATGGAACTTGAAAATGTAGAAAATAAAACCATTCTCCTCATGCAACACATTAGAGGATACCTACATGTGAAAACCGCTGTCGTACAACATGATACTTATCTGGAGGGTGCGCTCTCATCCATATTCATATGTTAGGCTTTAAGGCTTACACTTCAACACCCCATCACTCAACTGACCTGTTTGATGAAACGCTGTTAGGGCGCTTCCTAGAAATGCTTTGCCACTTAACAGTGGCGGTGAAAGCAGCCAAATATTTGCTGCATCTTATTTCATGTTTAAGACGGGCTGAAGTAACGAAAGGCAGGATTCTAAACAGATGTCTTTTTCCATATGCTTGTCCATACCTTATATAAGGCCCCCAAGTATTGCTGAATCACATTTTCCACTCTTGCAATTACTTTAAATTGGTATGCAGTAATCTAATATAATTGGTTTGAAGGGCTCTCGGTGCAGTGTAATGACTTTATTCCATGATGCTAGCTGAACAGTCCAGTAGACAGGGATCAGAAGATAGCACAGTTTGTGCTGGCGTGTCCGCATGCATCTGGATTCTGTTAAAGAGTATCTTGATAATGACTGCATGACAAGAGTATTACAATGCCTTATAGGCCTGTCTGAGATGGGATGGGATACAATCTATGCAGTGAAAACAGAGTGGCACGTGCCACACAAAGTGTGTAGAGCTGCAATGCTCTACACACTTTGTAGCTCCTGTAATTCGCAAACCTCCTGTCCTTAATTGCATTATAGCACACCCAGAAGCAGACTTGCACCAGCTCACTGTTTATGTTTCCAAACAAAACTGTGCAGAAAAGGTGCACAAGGCATGTGATAGGTAGAGGAGATCCTGGGGGAGGTGTAGAGAGGAATGCAAGTCGCTCAGAGGAGCATGCACTCAGTTTCAAACTTAACAACACTTCATGTAACACTGGTTTCATCACATACGAGAATCCCAGACACAAACAGAAGAGTTTAAAGATAAGGATGGATGGACAGATATAGATAGACAGACAGACTCCCAAATTTAACCCCTTGAAGCCATGTGGTCATTTAGGGGTTAAATGTTATGTTATGTGAAAGCTAAATGGAACCAGCGCTGTGCGAGGAGCTTCAAATGCTGTGGATACATGGCATACTTTGGAAACACAGGCGATATTTTATCAGCCGGAATACCTGTTTTATGGCGGAAAATATTGACTACCTGACTTAATATTAGACACAGTTGTCTGGAAAATATAAACACGACTCACGCCTACCAAATTTCCAGCCAACATTTTACACGTACATCACCCCCTGCCCCCTCTTCCCCCCCCCCCACACCTTCCCTAATGCCCATCTCGCTCGGCCTTGCGAATAACAAGACGTGGAAACAAGCCGTGTTGGAACACCGCGGGTCTGGAAACTCACTTGCTCCGTTCTTCCGCTCCAAGGTTTTTCCATCTGTGGTGGAGGGCGGCGCTGACGTCCTGCAGGCCCGCACTGGGATTCTCCCTCAGGACGTCCGCCCGGGCCTCCTCCTCAAACAGGGCGGCGGGGGTGGGCGGGGCACGCAGGGCCTGGCTGCTGATCAGGTCGTAGGCCGCCAGGGACGCGCGTTTCCCCGCGATGACGTTGTGCCTCTCGGGGTTGGGTTGTGGGCCGGGGCCTGGTGGGGGCTGACCTCCGACCTCCGGCGAGCTGGTGGTCTCATTCCTCGCCGCGGGTCGGAGGACCGCCACCGGCTGCAGGGGTTGGCCTGACGCGGGGTCCGTCAGCGCGGTGCCCCTGCTCCAGTCCTCAGCCGAGAGCCCGCCCCTGCACTCGACCGACTCCTCTTTGTCCTCCAAGAGGGGCAGATGGTGGTCAGCCCCTCCCGGGATCTGGTTGACGATCCAGTCGTCCGCTATGGACGAAGACGAGCTGCTGTTTGCCCCATGCTGGTCCGGGGAGGTGTGGAGGCGGATGTCGTTGTTGTCTCCGCCGACAACGCCTCCGTCGTCCTGGCCGAGGGGGGGCTGGGCGAAAAGGGGGCTGTCTCTCCCCAGGCTGCTCCCACCATGCAGAGGTGCGGCCACAGGGGGGAGCTGCTCTGCTGCAGGCCGGTAGCCGTAGAGAGACACCAGCAAAGCTTCCACAGCGGTCAACACAGCCTCCTGCCAATCAGAAGGACACGCCCGTCATTAACTGAAGACCCTCAGAGATTAGTTATTGGTGCGCTTGAGGATCACGACTGCATTCATAAACATTTATTTCTATCAAATGTGTATGATAACTAGTTATTATAATTATGTGATACAGCACCTCCGGCTCACATTTGCTACTTTACAACACAATTATATTTGTGGCTGAGATGATAAAATAATTGTGATTCACCACCCCATAAAAGCCTGTCCATGTGGTTATCTACTGTATATTTAAAATCTAGTGTCCTTACCTGGAATATTTCAGGCAGCGTTCGTTTCACACACCACAAAGACTCGATTTGGGCGGGAATACGAGGTCCAAGTCAAAATGACACAGAATTCCCCTGTAACTGATCTACAGAGATACTGATAGTCACCTTGTTGTGAAGAAGCACCTGGGTCTTGTCCGGTGTCAGATTGACATCCACAGAGGATGGCGGCACGGTAATCCTGAGCATGAGGATAGGGTAGCGGTTTCGGGTCGTTTCGTCTGGGTACTGAGCAATGTAATGTTGCCGCAACAACTGAAGGTAAAATTGAGTCATTGTGATGGTCAAAAAGACCATTGTGAAGGGAAAACATAGAAGAGATTTGTGTTAGGTTCCATTGAAGAAGAAACCTCAGTCACATCATTTATTCTATTGATTTAGCCTAAATCTTTACCTTCATTATTTCTTTCAGGTGGACAGGCCGATTGTTGACAAATAGAAATGTTTTGTCATAGCTGGTTGAGCTTGTAGAACAGAATTCCGCCCCAGGCTTGGGGAAAAACCCATCTAATGAAATCTAAAATGAACAAATAATTTAAAAACAAAGCTTGATACATTTACAGTATACTGTATGAAGTGCTTTTCATCTTTTAGATTGATACCCAACATACTGTATGGTACAACTGATATGAATATGATAAGCAAGAGACATACTTAAACTTTAAATTAATATTCTAAAAAGTATTACCACAGCAATTATTTTGTTGTGATAATAGGTATTCAACAACGACTGTATACCGTTTTGTTACTATCATTGTTGATACCCTATTATTATATACTATACAATATAATTGCTCGATGTGGCAAATTCATGGTTAATATCGGTATTATTTTGAATTTCTCTAGATTGGACCTCTAATTCTGGAAATAAAAAAACCTGCATTTAATTTTCTATATATATATATATATATAGACAGGTTTACAACAAGTAATACGCATCCAGTAACAAGTTGTCTACAACAAGGCATTTTTGTTACAACAGATGATGACTGGACACAAAATGAAACCGTAAGAATTTAACTGTTATGATGTCAACGACTGTTAAAACATGGCTATTTGGACGTTATAATGGAAGACTGTAATTTTCTACAGATTCCAGGGGGTGCGTAACCCCGCAATCTTTCACATGGCCCGGGGCTCATTATTAGCAGCAATGCAAGCCAATGAAGTTAATAAATGCTTTGCTGTTTAAGGTTGGGGCACATATGCTTCCCTCTATTTCTGCTCATTAGGGTCACTTTATGAGAGCACGAATGGCACCTTTGCCCTCCAGAGAGCCACAGTTGAGTGTACCAACGCTGTACCAAATGAGTGTCACATTTTGTTCTGCTGAAGAATGGCTCTTACAACAAGCTCTCCCCAAAAGAGGCCCCTGCGGAATTGTCAACCTGGATTGTGTGATTGCTGGGGGGTGGGGGTGTTGAGGGAGAGAAACACTTCTTCATTGCTCCGGGTAGTGAAGGGGGAAAGGTGAGAGGTCATTCTCATAACCGGGTACCAAAGTCCTGAAGCAAAATAACAACAACAAGGACAGAAAGGGAGAGGGACACGGGGTGGAAAGACCTGCTCCATATCTGTCACAGCAGATTATCTGGGAGCTGTGCGGCAGGTATAAGAGCCTGCATGAAGCCCATCGTATGCAATCAAAAATAGTCAAAAATAGTGACCACTCAATTACCTTCTGGCTGAGAAACCCTTTATCAGGAGAAAACACATGAGAAAAGAGAAAGGATGTTGTTGGCTCGCTGCCAACTGAGCACATTTACTGGCTTGAGACCAGCCTTTGGTCGTGCAGTTAGCTCACAGCCGAGTGGAACCTGCATTTTCTCATTCTATGAGGGACGGGGTGCTGACTTTTGCACCCCAGCTGATTTAACTGGTGTAGGAGTAGGGATGTGTGCTGAGTTAAATGCCACTTGGAGGTCCTTAATAATACAAGTAGGACATACACAAACCCTGAGAATTGGCTTCAATGTGGATCTTATGACCAACTAAAAACATGGAGAAGTTAACTTATTGTCGAAAAGCAAACGTAGGTGCGTTGAAAAGCAAACACTTTTTTACTACCAACAATAAAAGCTTAGCATGTTTTCTGCATGTTGTGAGTTTCAGAGTTGGAGGAGAGTTCATTTTTTCAGAAGTCAGAGGTTATTTTTTTTACCATTTCGGAGATGTCTTGAATGCAGCATTGGTCTGGAGAGTGAAGGTGATTTCAAGAAGGGGTCACACATGTGTTATGCGATGCCCCTGACGGTCATCGATGGAGTTCATGGAATTTCACACAGTCATTCCTAATACACTGTTACAATGTTGAAGGTGACTCAGCTGGGTGATTTATGGTTCATATGAAGAGATAATAGAAGATAAATATAAAACCTGATCTGTATATATCTGCCCAGTCAAGGAAGGATAAACACATTTAAGTATCTGGCAAATATGTTATCCTAGCCCAGTTAAATCAGACTTTTTATGCATGTTCCTAAATACTTTTTTATTTATTTGATCTCGGCAATGCTCTAGTTAGGTGAGCTTTTACTTGAAAAGCTCAAAATGAAATTCACCTTATAAAAGTTACTTGATTATTTTTTTTTATGTTTTACACGCTATACTATTTAGACCTTAATAATAACCTGCACGTGAAGTAAGAAATAGCAGTGTTTCTCATTGAAGTCCTGACACCCTTCAGATGTTTTGTGGGAAGGATGAAATTATTTAAAGATTTGATTTTGAAATAATCTTTTTAATAATGTTATATTGTATATGAATTAGTAATGTCTACTGTTCTGTTTTCAATACTTTTTTATATTTATGTGTACTCCCTTCAGATAATTGTTTTTGTAATGTCTTAACTAACCTCTGGTTGCTCATGGTGATGGTGGCAGGGGAGAAGATTGGCAAAGGTACCAGATCCAAGTGTGGCAAGGAGGGCACTTCTGTGATCCGTCACCTTGGCCTTCTGCCAAAGCACCACCTGGCACAAGACAAGTCCACCTCAGTCACCCCATATCAGGAAAACCATCTGCATACCCACCTGTGAGACAGTTATTTAGGCCACCGATCGTTGGTCTTATGCTTTATATCGTTCCTCTGTGATGATTTCATATTGTACGTAGTTAGTCACTAATTACTAGTTACTTAGTTTAGAACGTTTTCTAATAATGCATCATTCCATCGAAGGTAAATCAACAAAGACAAAGCTATAAACAATATAGCTTAAACAACTGTTTAAACAATAGCTTAACAATAATGTATGTTCCTGAATAATTTTTTAAAATATGTTTACTGTTAGTAAACTTTTACAAACAGAAGCAAGAGATGTTTATCTAATTAGGCATCTGTGTTATAATAAAGTATAAGTCAATACAGTATGTTTGTACACCCAATTAGTATGATACGATGTAAGCACATATTTATCATAGTACATTAAAACATATCGCATAGTATATTATCATCAATAGTATAATTCTTGTAAAATGCATGGTACTGTAGTACTGTGCTAGTAGTAATATTCAAGGACAATACCATACGAGAGATGTACAAACAAACCAGAGGTTCTCATTGTATTAGCACAGTGAGGTCATAAGAACAATCATTACACTGATTCCTGTTTATATTGTAATATATACTTTATCTTGTTTTTTGATTTTTATATTTTACTGTTACTTTTTTTAACCACCGCTAATTATTTGTTGATTGACTTGTGTCTGATCAAGACACATACACACACATCATGAGCGCATCATAATTAGTGGGAGGAACCCACAGGAAAACTACTTTTAAACTAATATGGCCTCATTCAAACAAAAGCATGTATAATAAATGCAAGACATTTTATACTAGTAATGGAGACTGCACATAAGATGCATATGTCAAAGCAGTTTAAAAAATATGTACCAACTCTACCACCATATGCAATTACCAAAATATTGTAACATTTCTCCTGCTTCCAAAAATTATGAAGCGTATTTACAAATGCGGGTGATTTTCAAGGCAGCATTAAGCAGGACACATATTTTCACACCTATGGGTGGGCTTGTCGATAGCGTCCTCCGGAGACCATATCTCTTGGGTGTTGATTTCTGAAAGCATGCACTCTGCAGTGAGGCACATCTCAGCTAGGTAATATGCAATTTGGTGCATGTAAACGGATCACTCCTGTAAACAGTTCCTGGAGAAGCTGTGAAACACGACACAGGCCGAAGAGCAAAGTTCGAGATACAGGATAGGGGCTACCAAGTGCTGATGGCACAAAATGGGGGCACCGTGCTCCCCTGACAAGCTTGAAATTGATGTGAACGAAAGGTATACTGTGGTCGTGTGCCCCCTAGCCCCTCCAACTCCTGACTAACCCCTGTCCCTCCTCTGACCCCATGTCATAAACTAGGATGCCAAGTAATGGACCAACAGAACAACCTGGTGGACTGTTTTCATTTTCAATGAGAAACCATGGGAGTGTAGTGTTTGGGAACTGTTGGTAGGTATTATGATATCAAACAGGTCACCTTACTGTAATAGCTCCCAGAAAGAGCTCAGCAAACCAAAACACATGTAGTCATATTGGGTTTTTACAGCACTGTATGGTAATATACAATGTGGTAAAGGTTGCATCGCATGACATAAATCCTCTTATGTGGTGGTTGAAAAAAAATAAAGAAACGTATGAATCTTATGGGAACAGCACTGTCAAGAAGTGATGCCCAAACGTGATTCTGTCAGCCCGCTACCTGAACATAATGGAGGTAACTGTAAGTAACCCAACCCTCCATTCAGCTTTCATATAGGCTTGTCTCTGGTGGACTTTCAGATGTCCACTTCTGTCTTTCTCTTTCTAATAGAGATATTTATATAGAAATAAGAGGCATCAATTATGTCATTACAGTAATATTTTCATTATTATTAAAACAACAAAAAAACTATATAACTATATAT
>JAODUG010000014.1:1584157-1598815 GCA_027564795.1 Aphredoderus sayanus
TGTATGTTTTTTTTATTTAATTTTTAATTTAATATTAATTTTTGTATTGCCTATAATGCGCTTAAATTAATATATTAATATGATTTGCAATACAATAAAATTCCGTTTCGTTTAAAATTCCCTTTTAGCTTTCCATAGAGCTAAACTCTTGCAAGAATACTGTTAAAGTATTGCGAGTTGTGACGCAATTTTAGCACAGATATTCATATTCACAAACCCTCACCCTGCTTCATAGTAGTACCTACATTATGGATGCTTGTAACACTCCTTCGAAGGAACTACCAGGCTGTCACATGCTGTGAAAGAAAAAGCAGGACCAATAGACTTTCCTACTTAATTATTAATGAGCCATGTATATTTCCCTGCAGTGTTTCCCCGAAGGAACTGACATGACGTCTGTCCTTGACTTCTACTTTCAAGTGAGTCTAACCTTTTTTATTTTTTATTTCTTTGAATCCTACTCAGGTTCTCTCTGATGCAGTTGGTTAATTGAAGTGAAGTGATCACCCTGACCCGAGGCTCTTTTGTTTGTTTCTAGTTGTGTTCTATTGAGGTGACCTGTGAGAGTGCCAGCGTCATGGCTGCCACTCTGGCCAATGGTGGCTTTTGTCCAATAACAGGCGAGCGTGTCCTGAGCCCTGAGGCTGTCAGAAACACCCTGAGTCTCATGCATTCCTGTGGAATGTACGACTTCTCGGGCCAGTTTGCCTTCCATGTAAGTTAAAGACACCAGAAACCATAATTATTGCAAATTTTTATTCAAACAAGAGCCTGGAGTTCTATTTCTATTATATTATATTTGTTCTATTCAAACAAAGTGTTTTATTTTAAGACATACTCAAATCTATGAACCTGCGTGAAGTTGACACCCCACCCAATGCAAAACTTCGGGAAAATTGTCTCAATTGTTTGTGCTGCAATTATTTTCATTTGTGCTGCGCACATTTTTAGATATTAAAGAATATTTAAAAGGTAAATCTAAGGCCACTCAGCCTACCTACAGTACCCAAAATGGACCCAAAATGGTTGCAATCATTTGTACTCCGTTTGTGCTGGTTAGTGCCACAAACGATTGCGACCATTTTCAGTCCATTTGGAGCAAGTGGAGGGGCTGGTGACGTCAATGGCCAGAATTAAATGTCTAATATAAAAAATACTATAACGGCACAAACCAGCACAAATGGAGCACAAACGATGGAGAAAATTTTCCCGACGTTTTGCTTTGGGTGGGGTGCCAACTTCACACAGGTACAGTAATATATGAACATCCATTAAACTGTCTATTACCAGCATGTGCTAAATCTGTGATATCCAGTTGTATACCTATTTAAAGCCCTACAGTAAAGTACACCCTACTTGTGGCAGTTTATTGTCCGGAACAATCATTATTTTGTATATCCCTCGTAATGTACTCAGATCTCGTATTTGGCCACACGGCAGCGCTATCTGATTGTGTATGATTTGTGTGTTTTTCAATTGGCATTGCTGTGTGTATTTATTTCTTTATTAATTATTTCTTCATGTATTTATGTTATTTTTTTGTACCTTTTAACCCTCCTGTTGTCCTCGGGTTTTAAAGTCACATCTTGTTGTGTCAGTAGTGCACATTATGTGTGTGTGTAAGCTGTAGAAATAGGTTTAGCGCCTTCTATCTGCCACAAAGAGCTAGTGACATGGGTCATTTTGACCCAGAGGACATCACAAGGGTTAAAATCCTAACTTAACCATTACCACTGACCGTGTTAATGTAGGGTAATGATTTGAGGCTTTTCCACTGGCACATTTGGCAATTCAAGCTGTTCCGCGCTGATCTGCATTTCCATTACTACTTTAACTGTACCAAGTCGTAGAAACATCAAAAGATCTCCTTTGAAAAAAGTTCTAGGTTCTAGGCTAGGTTTAATCCATGTCTGACAAAGACGTTTGTCAGGCATTTTCACAGTAGCATATAGGCTATGCCATAAGTAAAATATATATATATAGAAAATCCATGATGACAAATTGCTACCACTGTGCAACAATAGAATAAAGTGCGTTAAAGAGGGCACTACCGGTACTTTTAAATGTGACTGACTCTAGATGAGCACCCTCAAACGTCTAGCCCTGTTGTAATGGAAATGCAACACGTGCCAAACCATACTGTGCCGAGTTCAGCCTGCACATGCAATTGAAGAGGGCCAATTGTCTGATGTTGTCTAACATCTATTGCTGCAGGTGGGTCTGCCCGCTAAGTCTGGAGTAGCGGGAGGCATTCTGCTGGTCGTACCCAACGTGATGGGCATCATGTGCTGGTCACCCCCACTGGACAAACTGGGCAACTCTGTCAGAGGAATCCAGTTCTGCACAGTACGAAATCAGCCTCTGCATAGCGATTATTCAATTAGCATATATAGTGATACACTCTTCTATTTAAGGCCTTGGCGTCTGTGCTGTCTGCTAGGAGTTCTGTTTTGATAGTGGGTCTTTAGGTAGAGGGTACACAAACCAAAGTGACAGCTTATGAAATCAATGCTAGAAGCTAGCTAAATGTTGTCATATCAGGGGTCCCTCTATTTTGAGAACCGCTGAGCCTGTTTTAAGTTTATTGTTGCTAGATTAACAATGACCTGTTTTATCTGATCGTTGTCCTCTCATCTCGTGTCCTTGCAGGATCTTGTTGAGCTCTTCAACTTCCACAACTACGACAACCTGAGGCACTTCGCAAAGAAGCACGACCCCCGCAGGGAGGGAGGGGAACAGCGGGTAAGAGTGCTCTGACACACACACACTTGTGGTACTGATGAGACAAAGTCTTAAGCTACTAAACGGTAACCAACTGAATCAATGTTTGATGTGTGCACACACTTTGTACATTTTTAATGTTTGACTTTGAGAATAAATGAATTAACATTTCAAATCATTATGTGCGTGATGCACTTTGTAAAATTCCACAATTTGTTTTTGTTTTTGTTGTTTTCATTATCATATGTAGATTTTATTTTATGATTAACTATATTTGTGACTGAATTTTTTAGAGGTTTGTGGCTTGCAACTTATTTCTAGTGGTTTGTGTTGGAGGATGTTAAGAACTGCTGGGTTGGATCTGATATTGTAGATGCGAAATGACACAGAACATGCTGATCTATGCCAACAGTAATAATATGGGAAACATTTGTGTAGGGAGGACAGATAATGTTGCTGGTTTCCATCCTTGTTGTGCAAGCTACGTCTGTACGATTTGGTTCTGTTTTTAAGGATCAGTCTTCTTGAAAACCATTTGTCAGTGGTGGTGCCAATTAGGCATCAATGTAATCATTAGCAAGTGATTGGATTGCAACCAATCAGAAAAATATATATTTTTTGTCCTGATCCCAATCACTTAATTGCTGTTGGCACCAACTGAACAATAGCCTGGTTTAACCAGACACAAATAACTTTGTGAATAATAGGGTCTGTCCACGCTCTACTGGTAGTAGTCATTGCCTCTTGGCGTAGACCTCTGGTTCATTTTGAAACTATTGGATAGAGTTCATCTAGCTGTACCACCATTTAGAACCACGTTTGACTTCAACATCATCGCATTGACCAACCCTGATTGGTCCTTCAGCAGGGTGGCTTTGAGAACACTAATGCCAACAGGGTTTCCATTCCAAAATTAGCTGAGACTGTAATCTCAGCAATTTGTTGTTGTTGCTGAAAGCGAGGCTAACTGAACTACTCAGATGGATGCTGATTGGCCTGGCAATATCTTTTGTGTCTTTGTACTACATGTAGTAAGTGGTTAATTAATTAGTCAGTCATCAGTGTGAGGACTTCATATTGATGTAAGGGAGGTACAGAGTCAAACAAAAGTTCAGTTCCACTGAACTGAGTGTGGAAGCTGATGGAAGTAATTTAATTCTCATCCCACAAATTGTTCCTCATATCCCCGCCTCAATTTAGTATACATGCCAGCATAGTATACACACACCCACACCCACAGAATATGGTACGCTCTGACACCTAATGTGTTGCTCGTGTTGGTTTGAAAACAGCAGCAAACCTATGGACCCATGGATTACGAGAGTCTGCAGCAAGAGCTAGCTCTGAAAGCCCCTCTGTGGAAAAAGGTCTCCTCCACCGAATCTCAGCAGGACTGCTCCACAACTGTAGTCTATAGGATGGAGGGTGTTGAAGAACACAACTAGGAAGGAACCTTCTTCCCTTCCTCCCCTCATCTCAAAACCTTTTCCTCCTCCTCTCCTGATTTCCTCTGCCCTTAGCATGCTTCCTTAACCCTCCTGCTGTCCTATGGGTCAAAACGACCTGGTGCACTACCTTTTTTATACCAGCAGAGGGCGCCAACCACAACACGGATATGACATGCTGCCGTTGGCGCCCTCTGCTGGTATTGCGCTTGAAACCCAAGGACAGCCAGAGGGTATTATCAAGAGATTTAATTATTGTTTGAGACAAGGCACATGAGCTCCATGATGGCCTTGCTGATTGCTCTACTTAGGTTTGTAGAGCTGACCCATAAGGTGATATAAAGACAAAAAAAAACAATTAATGAAAATAGTGATGGAAGACATTAACATAGAGGAAATGGTTTTCTGCAGTTCATTCCTCATCTGACAGAAATGTAGTAGATGGCGTTGTGCCACTTGTACATCAACCAATAGAGCAAAACCATAATAATTTAGGCTTCCTCAGGGTTCACAGACCTTTTAAAATTAATATTGTGATAATTATTGATATTTACCTATATGGGAAATGATATTCTGAAAATGTCCTTATTGCCCCACCATATTGTTTTAAGTCCTTTTAACTTTTCTGATTGGATACACTGTCACAAATATTAGCTGTAGGGTCTATTTGTAAGTAAGTAGATGTGAAGAGGCAGTAGATATGTATTAATATACATGTTATCAAGGCAAAATCCAGGTGCTGATGGTACTATAGGCATGTAATTTGCACTAAATCTGACTAGATATCTCTTATTTTATTTGTATTGCCTAAAAATGATTATTTTTGTGACAATTAACCTTTTGAATAAGGCAAGCCAAACTGTCAGTCCAAAGCGTTTGGACCAGCCTCAATACCTGAGTTGATTTTCTGCTGCCACTCTGCTGGATATATGGGTATTGGTACAAGGTGAATCAACCAAAAATAAGAAATGCCTACCCCCTCTGCAAGGGAGTCCCCAATGGATTTATCATTCTCATACTACTGTAGTGTTCTGATGCACTGCAGGGATAACTGCTTAGAGCATTTTGAGCTGCAATTCAGTGTATTGTATTCTTGAGTAGTGGCTAGCTACTGTTTTTGTTGTAAATAGTCTATATTGCTTCTGTTAAGCATAATGGAACCTTACTGTATATTTTCTTACTGTATATTTTACAAAGGTGCAAAATCTATTTCTATTGTCATAAATCTTTCATTAACCAACATATTTCCTTATACTCATCTACTGGTGTCAGGAGCTGATACCAATAGAGTTTACCTGGGCCACATTCCCAGGTAAACTCACTTGGGAAGTTTCACCTTCCTAGTGTATGGTTCACATTTCACATGGGTTTGCAGGAAATTGCTGTTAATATAATACAGAAGAGTTATCTTGAAATACAAAGTGAGAGAGGGTTACAAGGAAATGGCATATCTTCTTGTTCATATCATAACACCAAATGGGTCTACAAGTCTTTGGATTTTCTTAAGTGTATGTATGTATGTATGTATGTATGTGTGTATGTGTATGTATAACATACAGTATCCAGGGATTTGGTTGGTGTGAACATACTGTACACATGTACTATACTTGCATTATTTAAATTGTAATTCTTTCTCATCAGTGAGGTACAGTACAGTACATATCATTGAGCAAGAGGTGAGATTTAGGCCAACTATATTTGTATAAAATGTACAAAATGTAGGTGTTAGGGAAATAAAAATATTTGCACATGCATGTCATGTCAGCAGATGCCTTAGACTAGCAGATGCCTTAGATGTCACTGAATTGTCTATGAGGCAGGTCTACCTGTTACGTATTCAATAACTTCTGAAATATACTCAACGGGTTTGTCTGACAATAGCTTTGATTTACCTCTTAAACTATAGCCTAGCTTAGCTGTCAGTTAGGTTTTGAAATGGAAATATATTAGGTTTTAGTGCAAGCTAGATTTTTAATGTAAAGTCTACTCAGAGATACCTCTGTCCTGACTTGGTCTGGGCACATGCTACTGTACCATTGGAACATGGACTAATGTAGTATGTGTCTTCTAAATGTACTATTATATTATACTCTCCATTCTACAGATCTTGGTTTTCCAAAACTATTGTGTTTATTATGTATTTATTTTTATAGTAGTTAGTGTGTTTGCTTTTGAAACAAGACATGTTCATTGTCATTCTGTTAATATAGCTACTATAATTTTTGACTATCTAGAAATGTTAATAGCAGTGAATGCTGTTGAAGCTAGTTTTAGTGGACAAACAAATGTACAGTAGACCAGAAAACTAACATTGTACTCTCTGACCAAACCCAGTCCGGTTTAAACCATGGTTCTGTAAATCCAGTCAATGAATCTCCAATGTTCCTCTATGTAGAATGTACTCCTCCTGGACTTGACTAGGACTGACCAAGCAGAACTTAGTATTAAAAAACAGAAGGGGTAATAGTTTATAGACAAACAACTAAATAACATTGCATTAACTGTGGTTTTGTTGTAATCCTATAATTCTCCCTTGCTTCTGGGGAGTTCTCTTGCTCTACGTCGGGGTTAATAAAGTTACTTGAAGACGCAAAGTGCTAGGAAGGCCTTCCTGCACTCTGAACATGTGATAATTTTACCAGTCAAACTTAGATGGGTCTTTTGAATGCAGTACCAGTATTTTCAATTATATTCTCCTTGGAAAATGTCTGTAATGTGTGTTTTCTGTTAAAATGTCAAAATGTTATGTTTCCCCCTTTTCATTCTTTCTTTGTTGTGTATATGTTAATTCAATATATTTAAGTTTGTTTTATTGTCATTTTCTAAACATGTCATAGGTGTAGTTTTGGCCCTTGCTGTGTAAAACAATTGCTAATAGGGTTGCAACTAATTAAATTAGGTGAAATTATTTCTGACCTTTTGGTCAATAATATTATTTTATGTGTTAATGGGGTATTAATACTAATCTGGGCTGAGACGGGCTATTGAGAAGACTGCTGCTCCTAGGGCAGACAGAACCTTGGACATCCCAGTTAAAGGGCGATCTGTTGATTAGAACCAGTGTGATGCTAGATCGCAACAAAGTGATGTTCACTGTGCATGAATCATCATGCATGAGTTTTCCCAGTGTGCATGCATGTATGTATGTTAATTATAAACTGTGACTTCAGATTTGCCGTTTTTCTTTTTTGATGTTCATGTAAATTTGAATTAAAAACCAATAAAGTATATTATCCATCAACCTGTATATATATGACATCAGCTTTTCATTCTTCACATACATATTTTTAACGCTCCTCTGTCCTCGGGTTTCAAACTTGGTGTGCCAACCACGGCACATCATATGTCCGTGCTGTTGTTGGCGCCTTCTGCTGGTGCAACAAGGTAGTGCGTTCGGTCAGTTTGACCTGGAGGACAGCGGGACGGTTAAAGGGACACCTCATATACGTTGGACCATCTTAAACCAAATATTCACTCTGACTTGTTTGGAAACAACTCCAGATGTGGGAGGGGCTTCCAAACCTGCTGGTTTCAATCAGTTAGCATTTTTTTGTTTGATTCTGACTCCAGGAGTGCCCCTCACAGTTGTGATTATTGGGGATTTTAACTTGCATTTGTGATTACTGGGCATTTGCGCTATTATGTGTTAATAGCGTGAATAGCGTGTACCCATAGGCTTGCTCATACTGTATACCCGATGCAGCTGCTGTGATCAGGACTAGTATAGCCTGTAGTGACCAGAATATAAATAGAAAAACAGAATGTTCTTGTCGGTTGGCAGTATCTACCGCTGTACCCAGTAAGGTCATTTTGCATGTTTATTTATTTCTAGGACATTTTTGGCAAATATTGCTTATTGCTGGTGGGGCCTGTTAAAAGGATGCTGGAGGATACTGAACAAAGATTGTTGCATTTTGAACTACCATATCAATGCCTTTAATGCCGTAGGGTGCTCCCTGAGAAGTTCCTATAACATACAGTATCCAAATCTTCTACGGTAGCAGCTTTGGTGTTAACTGTTGCAAACAAATTCCGGCATTATACCCTGCAGTTGAGATCCATTGTTAGTTGTACTGTAGTAGCCTATTTTAAAATGTTTTATTTATTTATTTTTTATTTTATTTTAGCAGTTAATGTATGTGTGTATGTATGTGTTCACCAAGTAAACATATTGTTGAACCACACAAAAACCAGGCATCTTACGACAAACCGTTGCTTACCTTATTCTTTTTCTCTTTTTTCCAACAAACAAATGCTCTAACAATAACCCAACCTGCTGTAAAGTTAATCGTTTGGATGTATTGCAGCTTTGGTTTCGACTTACATGCCTTTTGTCTTGTGGCAGTCTTGCACTATGAGCCCTATTTCACTGTTTTCTGTTTTTAAAAATGGATATCTATTTGTGAGATGGTTGTGGCTTTTCTGCAAGTTGATATAGGTTTTCTGCCATTGACATAGAGGTTCAGCATTTGGGACTTCATTAATGAATGATGTGGAATTTGATATAAAGCAAGGCTTTACTATTTTTATCTTGCTGTATTTAACATACAGTATGGCTGTTTTCTCCCTCTCTACTGTTTAACTTTCCTACAGTACAGTATATAGTTAAATGCTTTTTTGTGTGTGTGTGTGTGTGTTAACTACAAAAGTCCATGGTTTGTCTTTGTTTATACAACATCTCCACTTCATTTGGATGTTTTTATGGAGATGAAGCTTCCAACACTATTGTCAAATTTGGTGCAGTGCTTTACTGCATTCCTAAGTTGTGCAATATGATACATTATATTTTTTACTAATGCAGTTTCCTGATAATTGATGAAATATGGTACATTTAGATATATTTGCGTTTGCTAAAATGTGTAAGAGATGCAGTTGTTTTTATTACTTTATAACTTAGAATTATGCTTTTATTCAAAACGATAAAGTAGTAAGTACTATATTAAGTAACATAAAATAATGTAGGGACTACAGAAGGCTAATTAAATTTAGGGATATTTACATTTATTTAAATTGATTTAAATTGATTTAAATTATTTAAGTTTATAATTTACGAATGTTTTGATGATGGAGCAATATTACTTTTAATTTTCCCCATCAGCATCCCATTTACCATTTTTCTTCATGAGAAATCAGCGTTTGAAGTTTTGATTAGGAATTCCTTTTCCATGGTAAGTCTTGTGGGTCTTGTTGATGTGGGGATCTTAATTTCTCTTTTATTTAAATTAATCATGAATGACTTAAATTCTATACATTGTTTTAAACTATATTGCATGGTTGGTTCACTTTTATATGAAATGTCACTGAACTATGTTGGTTTGGTTTAATTCTCTGTAGAAATTAAGAGTTCACACCTTCAAAATGCACACATTATGCCTGCCTTTTTCAAATAAAACGTTTAAATAAAAAGTTTTTGTAAGAGCTCATATCCCTCCCACAACAAAGTGTTGCGGTGCATTACTCTCTACTGCTACTACAGCTCTTATAGCTAACACAGTTCTCTACCCCTCCCCCTACAGCCGTCCACTTGTTAGTGGATAGTTGTTTCAAACAAACAGTGAGTTGGGGCTGAAATTTGGGGTTCTGAGGATGCTATTATGCAGCGGAGGGTGTACCTTTTAATGAGAAGTAAGTGCTAATACAGTGTTTAATATTGTGAGGAACATAACTAACCTCAAAAGTGTGTGTGTGTCAAAATTTATGAAGCCACTAATTATTTGTGTATCTAACCCCGTGTGTTTTAAATTACGTGTTGACAATGCAGTAAAGCAAATTGTCATCTACTGGAGACATCTGCTTAGCTATCGTCTTGTTTGTTAGTACATGTTTTTGATCAATCACCATCTCTCTTTGTTTGGGCTCTCTCTCTCTGCAGGTGAAGTCTGTCATAAACCTTCTCTTTGCTGCGTATACTGGAGATGTATCAGCTCTGAGGAGGTGACGTTCTCTTTCTAATTCCCTCTAATTTGTTTTTGACTTAACAATATTAGTATTAGGAATAACTAATGTAGGATTCCAGTTAATGCCAATTAACTTGGAAGTGTGTGTGTAGGTTTGCTTTGTCCTCCATAGACATGGAACAGAGGGATTATGACTCCAGGACAGCTCTTCATGTGGCTGCAGCAGAAGGTAAATACAATATTTACCTTTTTTTGATGAAAACAAATAACTTAGTTTCCCAAATTAAAGCTGCATTGCATTAATTGGCAAACTGCATTGTATTTCTGTCTGTTACCATAGTAACTTCCGATAGGTGAAATACATCACTTTGTTGCCAGTATAAGAAAAGCCTAGCATTCACAAAGATGATGTATACGGGCCTGAAGATTTTCTTGATTGATACTAACATAATCAGTGGTTGTTTGGCAATGTCACAAAAGAATTTGTGGCCGTTACCGCTGATTCAGCATGTTAAATGTTCAGTTGTTGATAAACAGCGAGGTTGCATCGATAGCCAATAAGAGACCAACGAAAGTCGAGAGGAGAAGGAAGCTTAGCGCATATAAGCAGAAAAGGGCACACCATTCTGCAGTGCTATGTAAATGTATGTAATATACTTTGGCATTCGGTCTTGGGGTAGGATGGTCTAGTGGTGTTTGTTTCAAACCCAAACAGTCATTGGTGAACTCCTTAGGGTTGGTGTCAAACAATTCATTAGTATTAGTCTACCTGTAAGCATGCTTGAGCAAGATATCCAAGCCCTATCTGCTTACTGTACTCATTGTAAGTCACTATGGGTAAACATTTCTGCTAAATTATGTAAATATCATTTATTTATTTTTGGTGGGAAAAAAATAAACCCAACTACATAGTTATATAAAGTTTTATTTATAAGACTGCTGATTTATTCTGAATGAATTCCACTCACAGAGCATGCTTTCTTTTCCGAAGAAGCAGTAGAACATACAGTACATGTTCCAGTTGCAACTACAGGATTCCTTTAAGTGTTATCTTAGTTTATGTCAGTTAGTTTAGTCCTTCAGTAGAGGTCAGTGGAGTCAAACTCATTGTGACACCCCCATTGCGAGTCTTCCTTTGTCTTGTTGTGATATGCTGTCAGCTTTTATGCCTGGTGGAAGCTGGTGGAAGCTAGCCTTAAGGGGTTTGGTGTGTGTGTGTGTGTGCGTGCATGTGTGCGTGCGTGCGTGCGTGCGTGATTGCATGTCCGGAAATCAGGTCATGAAGAGGTGGTACGCTTCCTGCTAGAGGCCTGTAAGGTGAACCCTGTGCCCAGAGACAGGTCAGTGTTAACTTTCCTAAATGACATTTTTTTCAAACACTGATGCATTTCTTATGTGGTGTATGTGTGTGTGTGAGAGAGACAACGAATGCGTTTAATATCAATACAAATTAAAAATACTATACATATCACAATCAATCATAGATCCAAATATACAGTACAGTACAAATATCAACTATTACCATACTGTGCGGAATTTCTCAATCATCATCATGGTGTCTTTTAAAATAGACATGTCTAATGTAGACAAGATTGGTTTCTTAAAATACATTTAACGTCACAGGATACAATATGGATATCTATATGTTTTAAAGCAGCCAGGAGGTAAAGGCAGAGCTTGTTTAATGGATTATACACTCCTCACTAGCATTTTCTGTGAGAAAAGCTTTAGTGATGGAGGGAACAGTAGCGTTATTAAGAATGCAAATTTTTATATTATAAATTTGAAAAGTTGATATCAAGAATGCCAATTGTTGATATCAAGACTGCCAAAGTAATATGTTAGATGTGTGTCTCTAGTGTCAACCTTATATTTTGCTTCATGAACTGCAATCCAGGCTTTTCCTCTTATCCTCTCGCACGTTCATCATTCAACTCAAATGTTATTTGTGGAAATATGTTCCTCTTTAAGGCGTGACATTTATTATAATCTAAGATAGTTGGTTTAATGTAATTCGAGGTTATTGATCCAATAAACGTCCCAGTACTGTACTGTATCAGCAGTCATCAAATGCCTTTTTATTTATTTATTTTAATCAATGCCGACCATTTTTATTTTAATGCCAAACTTTAAGTCTCTGATTTAGCTCCATATAATTACAATCAGGTCGTAATAGTATACCGGTAGCATATATTATGTGTGTCTACAGATGGGGGAACACACCTATGGAGGAAGCCTTGCATTTCGGCCACCACGATGTTGTCAGCATCCTCCAGGAACACCAAGACAAGTACAGTCCCCAGGCTACCATCAGCGACAAGGAGTCTGCTGAGAAGAACATTGACGGTCTGCTTTAAACCTCTGGTACACCAGAAGACGCTGTTGCTGCCTAGACCTTTAGTGATATTTTTGTGCTCTGGTGTACAGCTGTACGTTTTACGTTTGTACGTATCTTTTTATCTTATTATTTGGGCTGATTTTTAAATGTGTTGTATCACTGGAATGTTATGTTTTAAATATCCCCACATCTTCAATTCCTCTGTATTTTAATAAGGACAGCTAACATGTATCTATTTAATGTTAAATGTTTAAATCTACTGAGTGATATATTATGATATCATGAGGTCATTATTTATCGTAATGATATATCATATAATATATTAACAGGTAATTTCTTTGTTAGTTTAGATATTAATTACATTGTGATATCAAAGATCTGTTTGGTAAAAATCAAGCGCTACTTAAATCCAATAGTTTTGTGAGGTATTAAGTCTGGCAACAATTGTGCTATCAATGTCAAATATTCTGCCTAGTTAAAAGAGTCTTGTCAAATCTGCACATTTTATTCAATACGATTTCAGCCCCTAGAAAAAAAAGCATTTCCTAGTTTGAAACCTTTTCAGTTAATCATCATGCTTTTTGTCTTAATTTTACAATTAGATCCTCTGATACCAGCACTCCTGACTGTTATGATGTAATTGGTAGATTGTAAATTGATTAAATAGAATAGAACAGAAAAGTATCTGTTCTCATTCTTTTGTAGCGATTATGTTTTAACTAACTAACTATATATTATAGCTTCCTATCATTTGTGAATATATGTGTTGATTTTAGAAGTTGTACAATCTTGTCTACACCTAAAATGGCTTTTTAGGTGTCCTGTGGGTCAGAACGGTGCACTCGCCAGTAGAGGGCGCCAACCACAAAACGGACATATGACATTCCACGGCTGGCTCCTCTGCTGGTAGTCTGCTGAAAACCTTAGGACAGCGGGAGGGTTAAACAAATAAGAGCAATTTCTTGTATATTCAGCTTCTCCTTTACACCATTGAGCACAGCAACATAGATCATTAATACATCAGTTAACTTTCATTGTACACCACATTTACTAGATTGCCAAATAACTGCTACATTTACCTAAGTATGTGGACAATGTAACATAACTCCAGTACTATGTTATTTATTTAATCACATGGCATGTGCTTGCACAATATCTTCAGCAGTTTTGTAATTTTTTTATTTACTTTGTATTTATTTATTAGGAGTGCAGCTCTGAAGGAGGCACCACTTGGCAGATTTGTTCAAAAATAACTCCTCACTTAAGCAAACAATATGAGCACTGGATAACACTTGAAACTAAATAGCATAGCACTGAAAAACTTTTACATTTGAGGATGATGGCACACTCCCTCAAAGACACTTGACAAATTGTAAAGTTTGTTGAATAAACAAACATGATCTAAAGTGCTGATAAGAGTGAAGGACGGGAAACACCTTCATTTGGGCTGACACATTAAAGTTAAACTGACCTTATTTCAAAATGAGATTCTTTACAATATTATACTGCAGTATTGCTACTTTTAGTGCGGTACTCAAAGTACAGTACTAGAAAACAAATGAATGCTACAAAATTAACAGAGCTTTCAATATATGACATTTGAATTTTCTATTAGTGGAAATGATCAAGACATTAAATTGTGTTGCTATTTCTAGCATGAAAAACGATCATCCTGATTGTTAGGTGTACTTAGCCCTGCTACCTTCAGTATAAAACATACAGTACACAATGTATCTTCTCCAGCATACTGGAACAGTAAAACATTTGTTTAATAAACAAAATAGAAAATTTACCAGCATTCTAATTTTATTTGAGTTCAGATGCATTTCCTTTCTTCATGTCCTCTCTCATATTTTACAATGTATGCTGTTTCATCACACATGAAAACATCATTTTAATAAAATTATATATAGTATTTGAACAAGACATTTTGTTAAAGTGATTTCAGGACCAAGGCCCTGAATTCGATGATCCTCAACATGCTTATCCATTGCAGCCCAAGACAATAATAAGAAAAGACAATACAAATACAGTATATTGTAAGTGGGACAGGTTGATGTTATGCACAAACTTGCATTACACCATACTGTAGATCATTGGAGAATCCTGTCCACATAAATCAGAGTCATGGATTTCACCATCAAAGTGTGATGACAAATTCTGAAGTGATAAAAGATAAAGAAACAAAGCTAAATCAATTACAATTGAACAAAGGAAAAGGTCCAGGAATGGTCTTATAGTAAAACATTTCAATAGT
>JAODUG010000014.1:1598915-1619769 GCA_027564795.1 Aphredoderus sayanus
TAACCGCACCCTGGAGAGGATTGTGAAACAAAACCCATTCAAAAATGTGGGGGAGATTCACAAAGAGTGGACTGCAGATGGAGTCAGTGTTTCTAGAACCACCACGCACAGATGTATGCAAGACATGGGTTTCTGCTGTCACATTCCTTGTGTCAAGCCACAGTGTCAGAAGTGTCTCACCTGGGCTAAAGACAAAAAGGACTGGACTGCTGCTGAGTGGTCCAAAGTTTTATGTTCTCTGATGAAAGGAAATTTTGCATTTACATTGGAAATCAAGGTCCCAGAGTCTGGAGGAAGAGAGGAGAGGCACAACATCCACTATGCTTGAATTCCAGTGTAAAGTTTCCACAGTCAGTGATGGTTTGGGGTGCCATGTCGTCTGCTGGTGTTGGTCCACTGCGTTTTCTGAGGTCCAACGTCAACGCAGCTGTCTACTAGAAAGTTTTAAAGCACTTCATGCATCCATCTGCTGACCAACTTTATGGAGATGCAGATTTCATTTTCCAACAGGACTTGGCAGCTGTACACAGTGCCAAAGCTACCAGTACCTGGTTTAAGGACCATGGTATCCCTGTTCTTAATTGGCCAGCAAACTCGCCTGACTGATTGACTCCATGCCACGCCGCATTGCTGCAGAAATTCAGGCAAAAGGAGCCCCAACTAAGTATTGAGTGCTGTACATGCTCATACTTTTCATGTTCATACTTTGAGTTGGCCAACATTTCTAAAAATCCTTTTTTTTGTATTGGTCTTAGGTAATATTTTAATTTTCAGAGACAGGCATGTGCTTTTTAATTATAAATATTCATTTTATTGCAGAATTACAAGTGTAATTACATTTATATTTTAGTTGAGTAAAATATAATAGTGTTCTTCATATCAACAGGTACCAGTTATCAGCAAACCATCCAGTCCCTCCAAGACACACTACATGTTCTGGAAGGTGACAAAGTAACTCTCTCCTGCAACTACTCCTCATCTACCTCAGCAAACTACTTGTTCTGATACCTCGAGTACCCCAGTTCAGCTCCACAGTTACTCATCAAAGAATATGATGACAAACCTGGATATTCTTTTAAACGTGAAAAAATTTTCATCTGGAGATGTCCTCTGCATGTGTTTAAGTGCAGGATTGTCATTCACATCACTCACTGTATATTAAAACATTGCAATGTGTATGGTATTTTCAAAAGACTAAGTTATGCTACTATGTGAGTTGCATAAATCTTTACCATAAAATGTCCTCCCAGTGACTGAAGTGTCCGATCAGGGTAGAATATAGTTAATTTTGCAATGACATCTTGCACTAATATGCTTAGATGGCATTGTGCTGAAATGTTAACAAGGTGAGCATGTCACACCCTGAGCAGACACCTGTGGTATTGTCTCCACCCCCACCAGGTGTTTTCAGTTTCCCAATTGTCTTGTGTATATCACTCTGGTTCTCTTACGTGTTGCTAGATCGTTTGTCTTGTGCTCTCGTTCCAGTGTTAATCTTCCCCGTGTTTTCAGTCTCGTGTATTGACGTTTGCCTGGTTTTTGGACTACGAGCCTGCCTGCCCCTTTTGTACCGTCGCTATCTGATACCGTCGCTATCTGATACCCGGTCCCGACTCTACCTGCCTGAGATCTTAGAGACTGCCTTGTCATATTTCAAATAAACCTGTTGAACGTTTTTGCACCGCCTGTGTGTCCGCACTTGGGTCCCTATTCTCATACCCTAACAGAGCAACCCTTAAAGTCATTATGAATTTCATTCATTCCTATCACTGCTGACTATTCTGTATTATACAGTGAAACTGACAAAGGAGATTAAATTATACATGCAGTATATTTTATTAGAAACATGACCCAGAGGTAAGTTTAGAGGCCCAATTTAAAAAGAAACTCTTTTCAAGCCTTGGTTCAGTAGAGGGTGACGAGTTACAAGTGGAGCTGGTTTTACAACTCAATCAACAGACCAATGATTCAGATGTGGACATTAGGTGTTAACACCTCATGGTTTGAGTGGCTACCAAGGGGGGCAAGGGGGGGAGAGAGAGCGAGAGAGAGAGCGAGAGAGCAAGAGAGAGGGGGAGAGAGAGAGAGAAGGAGAGCGAGGGGAGAGAGAGAGAGGGACAGAGAGAGAGAGAGAGAAGGAGAGACAGAGACAGAGAGAGAGAGAGTGAGGGAGAGGGAGAGACTTAGCTCATACCTGACACAGGCTCCTGGCTGGTGCTCTTTGCTGAACATCCATTCACTCCATCAGCGCTTCGGTTTATCATCTGCATCTGTTTATTTTGGTCAGTAGACAAAAGAAATCGCCTGTACTAAATGTTTATGTTTACATGTGTGAGACATTTGGTCGATCCGTTTCTCTGAAGTGTCTCAGATTACATCCATGGCTAGTCCCGGAGAGAGCTACCGTTGAAATTGGATGTTAGGCAATTGTCCAGGAGTATACGGTCCGTGATGGATTTATTGACTGAGTCTTTTCCTCCCACTGTCTAGAATTCATATGACTTTCTCTGTAAAGAACAACTTTTAATAGCAGACTATAAATCAGCTACGAGACAGATTGTACCCGTTGACAATAGTTTTGGCCAGGAAATCAAATTAAGGTGTTGAAGTGCTATCTTAAGGTAACCCTGGGACCAGCCTAAATAAGTTGTAATTTAATTGACCTGTCTACCTCTGATAGCCTATGTGAAGAGCACAAAGTATTTATCTAAATTGGATTAAAATGAATAACTGGTTTACTGATCCTAGTTCATATTGCATTAACAAACTGTCCATCTTAAAATAAGTCTCAGGGAAGGTTCATTTATTGTAAATATTTCTTTAACCCTGACAACTCGTTGGACGAGTCCCAGCTCAATAATTTGTAATGTATACATAGTACAGTAGCAAATGTACACATCAATGGCACTATGAGCACTATACATATACATTTCAAAACGTCCTTTCAGATGATAAGTAAAAAGCTTGGTGATTACTCATTGGATAATTCAGACTTTCTTTTTGATATGGTGAAGTGGTGAGGTGGATGTGATAGATGAGAGTTTCACAAATCTGGTAATGACAGAAGAAATGATGAAATTGTGCGAAAGAGCATTTCAGTGACTCTTGCAGAGATTAGCCTCAAGCACATCTCTTACTTGTTTAGACTACTTTAGATTTCATTAAAGCTCCATGAAGGCAATTACTTTTAATCATACTCCTGTGTTTTTCTGAGGTCTTACAAGGTCATGTACTTAAAATGATATTACTGCAAGAGTTATATTTCTACTACCATCCCTTTGCATTATGGGACACTGAACATCACATGCTATGGCTGACGCCCTAAGTATAATGTGAATGACTAAGTGTTCTGAACACAGCCATTGACTCTCATCTTCATTACAAAACATAAGTACTTCTTCTGAGTTGAGTTATTGATTTGATTTACCTTTGGATCCCCGCAACAGACATCAGTGTGTCCTTGCATTTCATTCAGGGACATTCCCGGGCAAGGCATGGAGATACAGGCCCTCACAGCATCATGAGCTTCTCTTCTCCCTGCGGAACTGAATGCAAATGTTTTTTCAGCAAGCCACTATTGGATAATCTGATATTCCCTATTATTGACTCAACTCGCCTGAGTGCTCCAGTTGATAAATTAGTCTGTACCTCTTGAGACCGAGCTGTGATGTTCTCTATGAGAGGTGTCTCAACTAGACTCTGGGCTAGACGAGTGATGTATGTCTCAGACAGCACTTGATAAAAACACCTAGTCTATCCAGGTCTGTAAATCACTTTACTGGAAGAAAGACTTGGAGGAATTGTAAAGGATCACGTTTTTTTATCACGTTCCATAAATAATTTTGCTGATAAAAAAAGTAAAAGGTATTAAGCTTAACTAACACTTTTCTTAATTATTTTTTTATGTGGATAGTCCTTACACTCTAAGTAAATGCATTCTTTGGTTTAATATTTCAAGAATATTTTTCCTTTTAAACATATTTTTTAAATTGTACCTGTCTTTTCCATCACTTTTCCTTCTATCTTTCTTTTTGTCACATTTAATTTGCTTTCCACCAAGAAGAGAAGAAATCTTCTGCTCCCTCTTTTCTTCTTTCACTTTAGGAGGGTCAACTTTTTTGCTACCTGGTGCCGGAAGCTTACTTTTGCGAAAACCAAACCAGCTGGCCAAAGAAGAGGAAGATTTTTGCTTAGCTTCATTGGTTCTCTCCTGTTCCTGGGATTTATGCAAGTTTTCCTCTATTCCAAGCATAACTTTCTCTTCGATGGTAGTTATTGTATTCTGTCGCTCAGGTTCTTCAGAAACTGGCTCCCCAAAAGCGCTTGAAAACTGTTGCTCAATCTGAAGCCGCCTGCCCTGCTCTCTATGCTGTTTTAGACTTTGAAGTCTTTCACTTGACGATGCCAAGTGTGATGGTATTGGCAGACCTTCTTCAATCAAGAAATTGTTCAAAAGGGATCGGTTCATTGGACAATGATAGCTACTGGAGCAACTCATGCTTCCTGGAAAGACATCACCGAGAGAGTTTAAAGAGCTTCCTGAGTGAGTTTTGATCTGGGTGCGGACCTTTCCAGATCTATTGAAGCTTGGCTTATCCATATATCGTGCTCCAAAGCTCTGGCTACGAGCCTTAGCTCCATTCATACCCATTACTGGCTTCAGAGGAGGTCTGGTTGATACAGATACAGACCGTTTGAAAAGCCAACCCTCCTCATCGAATCCCCAGTCTAACATTACCCCACATTCTTCTGAAGCAGGTGGGATTGAGGGCTCAGAATCCAGAGAGCTACAGCGAGTCTCAATTTTCCGCCGGACCTTGTCCTTTGCACCTGTTTCATTATCTCCATGTATCATCTGATGAGCATGGGGATCATGAATAAATGACTCAAATGTTTGCAGACATTTGGTAGAGGTGCTTGTATTTCCTTTGTCATGTTTCTCTAGAATGAAAAATGTATTATTCCCCTGTCCTAGATTTGGAATGGGATCAAGGGATTTTGTATTTACAGGAAGAGCTGTCTTAGCTGCTCTTGGGGTGGCATTCTGGGGAAGGTTTCCAAATCCATGGTAGTGAACATCTGAAGAAGCCTGGGTGACATTTGAATATATTGGGTCACTAATTACCTGTATGAAAGTACCATTTCCTTCATGGTTAGCAACAGCCAGAGACAACTGAGAGGAATCTGAAGCATGGGATTCCTGACCAGGAAGGAAGATTGTGGATTCAAGGTGGACCTTACCAAGGACACATTTAGGTGACTGCAATTCAGACCCAATATGTGTAATGATACTGTCATGGTTTTTTGTTGCCATGGAGGTGCTAGTAGTGGCCTTCCCAGGGGAAGAGTTTAGAGACTGACATGTTGATTTGATATCTTTGGGTGAGGATTCACAACCAGGTCTGATGAGAAGAGATGTAGTTCTGTCTGGTGGTGGTGGTGGGGATGAAGAATGAGGTTCAGAATGGGAAACTTCTGAATGCTGCTCTGGATACTGTTGTTTCAGGGGAGTACTGGACAAATTGTTAGAGATAGGGCATTCTGTTCCACTATTTGGTGGAAGTATATTGTTCTGCAAAGTTGTTTTAGTTGGGCTGATTTGGCCTTCATTGGGTTTAAATACATTTGAATGCTTGACTGGGGAGGATAGGGGAGACCTTTGACCCACAACTGGATTTTCTACTTTCTCAACTTTATGAAATGGCACCTTGCTAGAATTGGCACTCTTACTGAGGTTAGAATTGCTGTGCACAGGATTTGACTGTCCCTTAGATCTGTGAACCTTGATGAGCTTCTGGTGTAGTGGAGAATGTAATTGCTTGGGTTGTTCTGATCCTCCATCTGCACTCTTGCTTCGGAGAATGAATGCCCTTCTGGCTGAATCACAAGCCTGAGGTTTTAGCTTCCTCTGTGGGGATTCTAAAATGGTGTAGTCGCGACTATCACCTCCAGTCTGATTAGAATGATTGCTACAATGAGTGTCCATAGAAGAGCTACGTTGTCTGGCCTCACTAACACATGAGAGAGCGTTCTTTGCAAAATGCTGTATTGCTGGGCCCCCTTCAATGGGTCCTTTTTCCAGGTGCTTGTGAAATAATCTGTCCTGTTTCCTTTTATCATAATCCAATCTGGACTTGCGGTCAGTAGCCTTTTCTTGGTTGTTGTTTCTGTCGTTTAACTTCTTCAAGCTTGTTTGACTGACTTTGTCTAGAGAGTTCTTTTGTGTGTTCACATGATTTGGACTCTCTGTTGGGCTGACACCTGGTATCAGTGTGGGTCCCTCCAAGAGGAAGTCATCTGGTAGAGGTAAGAGGAAGTGGCCATGATTTCCACTGAGTTTTTTCGGAAGATCTTTCTCCACTTCACCAGAGGGGGTGGTACTGGCTTCTTCCAAATCAAGAGTCTCTTCTATGGGTTGGTCATATGTATTTCTGGTCTGGAACTTAAGTGAGTCTTCATCTCCATCATCTGAATCTGAAATAAGTGCAATAACCCCTGCTCCTACTTTAAATGGTTCATGGCCAACAGCGACTGCCTGTTTGGGGACAGTCACTTGAGGTCCACCCTTGACACCATGGGAATAGATTCCTTCATTTGAGGTCATACAGTCTTTGCAGTGCGACACAGATGCGAGGGAGGGTGGCTCTTTTGGGCTGCGCATTTGAAGTCTCTTCAGGCCTTTCAGAATGTGTCCTTCTTTCCATCCCAGCTCCCCATTGTCACTGGCAACTGTGGGATTAGCAGATACTGAGCCAGCACTCATCCTCTTCTCCCGACTTGTCGCACTCTGTTAATGACCAAAAAGATATACCAAAATGACTTAAATGACGTGCAGAATGGCTGAGTCTTTATTATTTCATATTTTATAATCGCATAAAAGAAAATATATTAATTTCCTCAAAAAAAAAAAAAGCATGTGAAAGACACGCATATTAAATACTTAAGTCCTACCTGCTTTGATGAGCCACGGCCCTCTGCCCAGGTATGAGACCCACTGGAATATTCACTGCAAGCACTGGATAATGATGCATCACTGCCACTTCCACTGCAGCTACTGCGTGGGCATGTTAGACTCAGCAGGCTAGGCCATCGTCCAGTGGGAACATTTGCCTTTCCATTCCTCTGGACCTCCTGGACAAAAGTAATTGAGTAACTGAGTTAAAGATAAAATATTGGATTGCGTTAGAGCCACCATGCCCTAGCCTCGTGATACCATCCTTACCTCACAAGCTCCAATTTCACATCAATGGTGAGTATCAGACTAGTGAGTATCAGTCTGGAATCCCTCAATTCAAAAAGTGTTTGTCATAAAAGGCATATAATACATTAAAAAAAACGTCCTTCACCTGTTTGACCTACCTATCATTATGTCATGGAATAAGGACATTCAGTTAAAGCACCGGTAGCAACAAAACAGGTGGAACACAATATACTGTAGAATATCATAAAATTGTATTTTTAGTTGTAACACTACAAATAATTACAATACTAATCCTTGTTTTATATCTTATACTGTTTATTAACTGGTGACACGACAACAACAAAGGGATTATCTGACAGCCCCATCTTCTTAATGGTGTTGATGATAAAGCACAATTTTCCAGTAACACAGCACACAAATCTCCACCGGAGAAAAGCCTTCTTCTCTTAATCAAGTTATACTGTACACTGCATTTCCTATACAACTACAGAGATTGCTACACTACCGTTAAGCTTCTCAAGTTTAATGGAATGGCAAGCCGATGTACGCTGACGTCATCATGATAGAAAACATCAGCCGAATGTTTCCTCACGGTCAACAGATACTCATGGTGAAATTAACTTGGAGCTTGCAAGATCATGATGGTATCATAAGGCTAACAATGCTCTTCCCCATGATCCCCAAATGTATGCCCCAGCTCACTGTTGATGTTTGAAATGAAACTGCCACAGATTCACTCAGTAGGTTTGGGATGGGCATGTTAGGATGTAATCTGATGTTACAAACCAAAACAACAATGCTTTTCTAATGCTGCTTTCAACCACAAAGGCTATTCCAGATACATATCAAGGAATGTATTTAAAGATAAACGAACAGAACTGATCTCATGATTTGTTAGTGTATAGAATATAATTGAATTAAGTTTAGTGGAAGAAAGCCAGATATTGGTTATTGACAAATCTAATAATTATGGCCAATTTTTAGCCTGGCAGCACTTTGCACATCAATGTTTGTTCATCCACATATGCCTGGCATTGTGTTGAACTGAGCACGAGCTGTAACAACTCCCCAAAGCAACTAATTTGTATTTGTCACAAATCTCAACAAATCAATATGTTGGATACATTGCTGTCTTTTTCCATCCTAAGGCTAATTGAGGGGCAGATTGCAATTTTCTATTCAACAACAAAGAGATCCCCCCAGTCTATAACAACATATAATTTTTCTCTTAGAAGTTAGAAGTGATTATTTTTCCAAGCTGGCCAGTTAAAGCTTACTCAGTATATTGTCTAGATATTAAAATATCTAGACAATATACTGAATGTCCTTGTGTCTATTCAGTCACGCTTCAGTTAATGTGCCTGCCATAATAAACTTTTTCTTTTACTCACGGTGTTAAATTGTTGATTTTCGAATTGCAACTACAATATCTGTCATGTTGTTTGTTTGAATTAAGTGACAGGCTTTGTAAAATGAAATGCTTTGTAAACCATATAATTTAGTGTTATACAATTGTTTAACTCTATAAAAGCTATAGATGCAACAACACAATCAACACTTTTGGTATCATTATCAGGTACAAGCCTTATTTGTTTGGTTTATTGCTGCATATAGGTGCTACGGTATGTAATTTGCTAAATTATTCCAATCTACACAAATCAAATGCTTAAACTTTGTGGTGATTAGGCTTGAATACTCTGTATATGATTGAAAAAGCTATGCGCATCCTTGTTAAAGATCCTGTTTGATGTTTTGGCCAACATTTATTTTTAATTTTCAAATTATGTGTTGTGCAATATCTTTATTTGCTGTAAACACCATTATAGTTACAATCTTGAGTCCTGCTCCTATACATCATGCTGCCATACATGTTTGTCTATTTACATGACAGTTGTCTGATGTTTAGTTGAATATAATTAGTTTAACTGTTCTTTTGAAAGAAGCTTTACAGAAAGCTTGAAAAATGTGTTTATATCATGGGGCAAGATTATTCAGCAAAACTGATACAGTATAACCACAATATTTTGAAGCAAAATATCTTATTTATAACACAGTAAACCCTGCTGGTTCTTTGCCAAGCCAACATTACTAAATTAACTCTGTTTGGTTTCCCAAATATACTGTACAGTATAACAGCACAGAGAGCATACTTTTTCAGACCTTAATTTTCAATAGCCTATGAACAAAATAAATGTATAAATGGTCACAAACCCAGACAACAAAATAATAGGCTTGCTTATAAACCAAAACCTTTATACACTATAGAATTGGAAAGATCTCTGTACATTCCAATTAATCTGCAATTGTAAGTAATTTCCTTTCGACAAATAAATAAATTAAACATAACTGTGAGTGCATACTGTTCTTTAAAGAAAAGAAAATTACATTTATGTTTAGCCTATCATTAATACACACAATGTAAGGCGCGCATATTTTGATGGAGATACCAGATATCAAATGATATCATATCCAGTTTTGAAGAGTTTTATATTATATTGAGTTTAAGGCATTGACACATATGCATAAGAAAAGATACTGTGATATACTATAAGATAAGCCCTATTTCATCCCGGGAAAGAGTTCCGATACAGTGTTGTAGCACTACTAGTTGACAGGTCAGTTCAAGAAGGGTTAGTATTTTCCAGCAGTTAACAATTTGCTAAATACAGACTACACATTCAAATAACAATAAGCTACAGTGCACCCTTGTGGACTTTGAAACAAAAACAGAGAGTGTTGCCCGCTAGCGGAGGAAAACTACAAGTGGATTACACAACTTGTATTGCCAATTGTCTCAAAATGTCAAGTGTTAGGCTTGCTGTGACCCTATTTAAAAAACATTGATCTTTTTGGGGCTACCATCACCAGCTTCCACTCAAAGTCATTAGTGTCATCTGTTAGCAATAATTAATGTGAAAGGGAAATAATTGCATCAGGGATCTAGGGACTGGAGTGATTTGGCCCATTCATTGATATTCACTTTGTATTTGATTATGCATTCTATCCTTTTATTTCTCAAGTACTATGGGAAAACACCAAACTCCACCATACTTCCACACATTAATCCTGGAACTAATTACAGTCAGTGAGCAGAGAATAACTGAGATTTAACATGACTGATACAGTTTGACAAAGCTCTAAATCAGGATGGCACTGAGTCAAGGGCAACATCAGGGCCAATGAGAAGTAATGCTCTTCATTGTTGATTTTATTTTCAGGACGATAAAACATTTGCATTACTTGCGTTATAAAATATATCAGCGTAAAACGGTACGGATTTGATTGGTTGCTTCGGTCATCAAGTACGAGTTTTTGAAATAACCACTGTCAAGTCATACTCTGCAATTCAATTTGACTCCATATTTATACAATATAACAGCCAGCCTAGATAATAATGTATGTGCAGCCACTTCTCTTACCTTAGGGCATATGAAAGCAATATGAATGCACACTGACAACAAAAAAACATGCCTGAAACAAACTTGCATACTGTAAATCCACTAATGAAACTGAACAGTTTGATATTCATTTTTACATATTGGACAGTTATATCACATAGAAGAATGTCATAGCTAAGAGAAACGTATATCATAAATCATTTTTTTTGATGTAAGGTATTGTAGCTCATAACATTAATTACATTAATCAGACATATTCTACATAGTATCTTTGGCCTGCATGCATGATCACAGAAAGCATGTTGAAACGTGTATAAATAAATCATATTAGCTATGCTCCCAGCTACCCATGTCTGTATGAATAGTACTCTACAGTCTGTGACAACAACTTTTCAAAAGCTTTGTGTCCTGCATACGTCTGCTTTTTTTGTTTTATATAACACACCTTACAAATCCATGAAATTATATATTTCCCTCATGTGTGGCCTTTTTGTTTAGTCTAACCCAGCTCTGTCAGTGTTAGCAGAAAACTGCTCATTAAAACAAAATATATTAGAAGACTGAATTGTAATACAGCAGAGTATATATTATTTAACATTTATATTTTAGCCTTTGCACTCACAGAAAATGTTACCATACAGTATCATGGCAAGCTCTACTTTAGAAGTGGATACAATATAATAACCATTTGAATGAATAACAAAATCATAATACATAGTTTATGTTCTGAAAGCAATGTACATATAATTGGTTCTTCTTTATTGTATGGTTGGGAGAAAGCTAGCTGTAGTATAACATTGAACTATGTTCAGATACAAAATAGTCTAACATATTAGAAGGACATGATCTTCATTAAGGGTGTAACAAAAAAGTGACATTCCTCTCCATTCTCAGTCATATCTGGCCATCCTATTGGACAAGTAAAGACATAAAGTATGCGTGCTTGAGCCAATCAGTGGGAGAGCCAAATTTCACACATAACATATTACAGAATAGAGTAAAGCGCAGCCAGAAGCAACTGAAAGAGACTGGTTTTTGTTTTGTTTATATATCACAGAAAGTGTAGTACGTGATTTTGTAGTGCATTAAGAATAAACTATTTAATACGGTAAAAGTAATCCAGTTGAAGGATATCCACAATTTCAACAACCCAATCACGATGTCTGCCTCCCTCATACCCACAGCAAGGTCACAGTCCTCTCCAACAATAACACCCGTTAACTGCTCCTACACAATTGTCATTAGTACTTCTCCACCTGCAGCTGCCTTGTATTCTTTTGCTCTCTTTTTATAGGTACACCTTCATCTCCCTCCCTTCACCTTCTCCTGCTCTGCCGGCTGCCCTATGCGTCGATCGGCGCTGTGCCCTGCGGCTCCCGGGCTGTAATGACACGCACTGTTGTTTACGTGCTGTCAACAGATGGAGAGGTGGGAGCTGGCAGGATGTGGTAAAGACTGGTTCTATTTCGCTCCTGTAAGAACTGCTGCTGTGCTTTACCAAACCAGGAGATTGTGTATACACATTGGTCTGTATACAGTATGATCAACCATGAATATCAGTAAATAAGTCCTTAGAACTTTTTAAATGGGAGTACAAGATATAATTGTTTGAAGAGATTTGCTACAAAGGTTACATGAACATACTAATCTAGAGGCTACTGTGAGGGAGTCTTACTGACAATGAGATATGATAGAGATGTTCCAATGTCAGGTTTCTCAGTGAGGCTAGCTCTTTGCCTCAGGGATGTTAATCACATTTGCGCAAGCAATTCAAGCATATTGTAATTTAGGTATAGGGCTGGAGTTTAAGGAGGTGAGTAAACTGTATTCTGACTTGACTTGCATAGCATGCATATTAACTGACTGAACTATATCTGTATTATACAGAAGCTTAACATAACCAATCTGAGCTAGTCCAGTAGGTTTACTATTGTGTAATCTCTATACACAGATAATTGCATATTAATGCAGTTATCTGTCTATAGAATGCAGTTAAACCAGGACGCTTCCGTTAACAAGGTCTTGTGTCGCTGCCTACAGATTAATAGACAGATGCATTGGTAGGTGAAGACATTGGTAGGCTAAGGATTCTGATTTGTTTGGAGTCCGAGTAGTATTGACCAATCACGTTTGAGCAGGCTTTGTAAACAGTCCACGTGGAAAGATAAAGAAGCAGAACACAATCTCTGAAAAAACACCTATCGTGTGATGATGATTTTGCTTTTTTTTTTAATTTATCTAAATGTATATGCAGATACTGTATCTGTTTATAGACATGAGCCGAACTCAACTCCGGACCCAACTCTAGATATCCGCTGCACACAGCAGAACTACCAAAATAATGGTCATTGTTCCCAGAGGAATGGTATAGCCGATGGGTTACGAGAGTGACTCTAGTCTAAAGGGGCCATATAGGGCCTTATTTAGAAGACTTTTATAATTCAACTTCTTGCATTCACACATTGTCTAACATTAGTGGTGATGCTTTTTTCCTCAAACAGCAATGGTTGATCCACCAGATAGGATATAGATGTCTGACTAAAGTGGAATATTCTGTACTTGAATACATACTCGGTAAACATGGTTTAAAACACATTTATGATAATAAATATACATTACTGTACATCAAGACATTTTGTTAAACTAAACTGTACCATTTGTAGTTTACCTTCTAAAAAATATTTTCATTATGGCATGCGTGTCTCAAACTATGCATCGGATGTAAATTCTAAATCTTCATTCCAGGTGAATACCAAAAGCTCAATTCATTAATTCATACATCAGTGCATCTATAATAACACACAAGTGTGATTTGTCCTCATACACTCCCTCACTCTCCTATCTTTTCCAGTGTTCAGAGCGGCGATGGAGATAATGAGATGACCTGTGTCTCAGCTTGGAGTGCTCTCTGCAGCAGCAACAGAGGAATCCTATTAGAACTAATGGCTTCTGGCCTCCTGCATTCTGCCAGTGCTAAGGCCACACTCTCTTCTCCAGCTAATCTGGCTTCTCATTTGGTGGGAGATGCCAAGTCCCAGCTCATTACTAAGACACTTTACTGGCCTTGGGTCAGGGGGAGTCACAGCCCTGGTCTGGACATGTCTGGCCAGTAAGTGTTCCACATAGTACAAAGAATGTGTGGTAACAATGAGGGTCGCGGGATACTTTTGGGAGCCTGTGAGATGACTGCAAAATGTGTAAATTATCACTGTTTGTTATACTGTATGTTGTGTTTTTATTTTTATTATTTTATAAAATGTGTACAAAAATAAATGTTTTATTGATTCATAAATACATTCATATCTTGCTGGTACTACTGTATACAGCATACAATGCATGCTTTGTTCAATAATTCTTACAAGCACAAACAGAGTACAGTATGTGTACTGCATGTTGAAATAAAAGTAATTTTTTACAATAAAATATGCCAACTGATTTTTTCACATTTTTAGATACATTTGTTTTATTGTTAGTGAGTACATAATTATATAATATTGGCAAAAATAACTAAACCACTATTTAATTATAAACCTAAGAAAACCTAAATAACATTACCAATAATAGAGTAGAACCTCTCACTGTCATGGTGTAGTAGACCAACTGTGTCTAAATATGGATTTAGATTTGTAAGTGTATCATTTCATGATACAGCATTTGAAGCATTGCATGGATTAAAATGAGTCATATTTCTAGTCCATATTTTTCTGTGTACTACACTCTAGTCAACAGTGCTAAAAACATTTTCCAGGTCAGCACTGCATTCTCTGTTCCAGACGTAATGAGCAAGAGGAGTGTCTGATGCCGGTGTGTGTGTGTGTGCGCCTTCTCAAACTACATAAAAGGAGAAGGATGACTAAAGATTTCATTCAAAACATTTTCCAATTTGCTCTATTAACGCTTCAGCAAATATCCAAATGTGTCTTTCATCACAATATAGCCTCAATCTTTTTAAAAGGATTGTCTTCCTTCTCTCAAACCGATCTGCTTAGAAACCAGTAGTTGTACTGATGCACAGCAAGCTGGTGTGCTTTACATGGTGACAGTGAAACACAATTAACACACAATGCTATCTGCCACTGTATGCAGGTATTTTGAGAATAATACTAATATATTTTACAGCAAGTCCCATGTACTGTAGATTTGTCTGACACAGCAACTTAACTACTGTAAGGCTGCAGGTTTGACCTTTAATTTACCCAGGTTGGGAATTCATACATTATCTATGACTATATCCAACTACAAGACATCCTTATGCATTGTTCCTCAAATGCATTCAAGACATTGTTAATTATCAAGTCTGCCTTTGATAGAAAATTGATCTCCCAAACATAGAAAACAAGAACCATAGGGAATCTAGCCAAAACAATTCTAATGAACCATACAATCCAAAAATATCTTGAAACACAACAACACTGTAAACATTTGGTTGCCTCCTGCAGAAAAATGGTTTGGTCAGGTCCATTATAAAATCCCACCAGAATCTCCTCACCTCTACGCAGCAACATTTTTCTAGTTATAAAATAAAAACAGATCACCCACTCAGCTTTTAAATAAAATAAGAGTGAGACTAAACCTATGGGCAAAGTACAATGCCTGATTCAGATTGTGTGATGAGGAGCATATTGCTTCATGGAATGCTTCTCTGGTCATGCAGATATTCAATTATTAAATATATTCTCCATGGATTGTGTAGGTGAATGTATTTAACTTGCAAGTGAAATCCCTGTGTCAGTCGAGAAGAAGAAACAGTGAGAAAGTCAAATAACCTTTTCTATTGAATACAGCCCAGGCAAGTTAGAATCTAGTGCTTACATCAAGGTCAAACAATTTAGGTTCAACCATCACATTCAAATTTGATTGATTTGATTGTTAACTTATAATGCATACATTAGCAGAAACATCTTAAAACCAAATGAGTTGGTAAAAATTTGCAGTGTGTTGGTCGGAGCCTTAAGTAAGACAGTAAGAAAGAATTCTCTAATCTGAAGGTTTCACAGGCAGAAACCCTAAAAGGCAAAACATGCTGTGTTATGAAAAATAACTCAGGAAAAAACAAACAACAGACAACCTGAAAATCAAACACCAGAGGAAAAAATATGGAGCCAATTAAGGTTCTATATACAGCTAGTCTCACAGAAAAACACAGTTCACCCTATATTATTTTTATAAGGTAATGCCTGAACAGAGCAAGTGAGTTATGCCTTCCCTCAACAAGGCAATAGTCCACATATGATTAACATACAGTGTGCAGATCCAGTAGCTTATAATATGTTCAATGATCAATGCATTGACATTTCTACTCTGCCAACATGAAAGTACTGTACCAAAATTAAATATTAAAGTATATTTAAATATTTGCTATTTTGTTGCCTCCAGCACAAACTTCTAATACCCATGATAAAGCAAGAAATACATTTTTGCCCAGCCCAGATTGTGTTATTTGTTTCCAATTAGAGTCATTGCAGATCATTATCTCACTTTGTCAGCCAAGATGGAAATCTAGCAGAATTGAATACACAATTTGTTTTAAATTACACTATAATACAGGTCACATTATAATACAATGCATTTAAATTTAAAGTACTGCTAAGCAGTGGAATCGATTTTCACAGGCCGATTTTCTAGTCAAGCATTTATCTAGATGAAAACTTCAGCGAGCATTCAAAATAAATGTGAATGCTAGCAAACTGAAATGGGACCTCTGTTCTGCTCAATCACAACTTGTATACACTTGTGGTAACAGTTGTGGTAAACTGACCAGATTACTTGTTGAAAGTGGCAATAGCTACTACATGTAAATATATCTACATAAATTAATCTTAAATATATCTTATCTACATGTAGTCTAACAAAGTCTAGAAATATCATACTGTAGCTTTTCACCTCATAACTGCTGCAAAATTCACACTAACAAAAAGGTACTGTATAATAAGTCATTTTCGAGTTAGATATTTGCCATCTTTACAACCACTATTTAATGATGACCATTTAGCCATATGTATTTTACATACAGTACACTTACTTTATTACTTTGAGAAGTGTCAATGTGTAGTTTTCCCCTTTACTCTACAATAGGCTGGACTGTTCTGTTAACCAAGGCCAGCGTGATAACTGCTGCAGTATATAGCTAGCAACAGTGAAAGAGAAAAGGAGAGAGAGAAACATCCCAGCAAGAGAATAGCTAACATCAAGTTGTATTGAATATTGAAACCAGCACTCTCTCCACTGGATTCATTGTCTATTAATATAGAAATATTACTCGGCATATCTACAAGAACACCCTTTAGCATAACTATAAAAAAACATCAAGATCTAAATCAATCAAAACAAAAACACCACTCTCTTCAATGACATAGGGTCATTGAAGAGAGTGGTGACATAGGTTGCCCCCTCAGACCCCACAAATTGGAAACTCATTGCAAAGACTAGTGCTGTGTCTCAAATCGTGTACTTCGGTAAGTGTACTTCTATTCGTGCACTGTGCGCACTACGTATTTACTTGCGTAGTGTGTTAATTTCGAGAGGGTAGTATCGTCTGAAATCGCACACTTAAATTGAGCACTTAACAGAAATGACGAAAGCAAAATGACTGCAAACACCACAAATGTCATGTTAAATGTGCCACTGTTACAGTAGCCAGCCAACACCAGTAACTAGCATTTACGTAAAATTTTACCAAATCATTACAGACTGCTAAATCAATCCAATAGTATAGCACGGTGGTGCTTCTATAGTTTTACGATATTGTTGAAGTTAATACGGCAAAATAAAACCATTGTAGACGTGTATAACTTACATTTTTATGGTCCTGTGGGAACCGCAACAAAGCCTCCGCAGCAATTTGAATTATTTTTAAATGGATGTGGCCCCTCCCCTTCTAAAAAAAGTGACCGTTGAGTACGTAAAGTGTGCATTGTTCTACACTGAACAATTTGGCCGTTTTGAGTACGCCAGCGGGTACTTTGAGTGCGCTGCATTTTGGCATACTTGTCAGTTTATGTACTCTATACATTAAGTGCAAGTACACAAGTGAGCGATTTGGGACACAGCTTAGGATATTTTTACTGTGTGCGGTGTGCAGCACGTTGTTTGTATTGTTTGTGTTCATATTTATGGAGCCAGGGGCTGTGTACAAGAACCTGATTTTTTACCTGAAAGGTAAGTTAAAGGACTGCGAGGAGATATTTGATGAATTTGATATAAAGTGTATTTGCTTACAATTGCTTACTATACCTTTAACAGTGACACTAAATTAAGGTATCACTAAAATTAAACAAAACCTTGAGGCATGGCTTCTATTGACAAGAGAATTAATGTGATGAGATCATAAAACATCAGTGGCATTATAATTAAACTGTTACTCAGTATATTGTTGAATTAATTACTGATTGATCAACCAATAAAGCCTTTTGTAATGGTAATGTTTGTTTGATATGAATGGCACTTGAGCAATATCTCATTGGCATAACATTTTAGTTCTGATGAGCAATTATAATGAACATCTTATAATTCTACATTAGAAGATGCATGATGAGCTCCTTCACAGCAAAACATTTGTAAAGTGAATGTAAAGGTACACATACTATAAATGAAACAACCCATTTTTTATTTACAACCTAAAAGACTTTTCGGATAAAGTGCTGACTTATCTTTTGCCCCTCTCCCTACAGCCATGTGCACTATAGTGCAGTTCTGTTTCAAAACAGGAAAATTAAGCTGAGGAGGACATTTTGGGATTCAGGGCCTCTATACTGTATGAAGATTGATGACATTTATTGTTGTTGATTTATTTCCTTATTATGTTTAGTCTTTTCAAAAGGTAAATAAATAGTCCTTTGAAGTAGAACACCGCTTGTTTTCAGAAAGCATGGAAGGGCGCCTCCATTATGTTAGTGTTTGTGCTCATGAGGCTGATCGTCCTACCTGGGGGAGGGGCGTTGTGTTGGACATTTTGACACGCTGCTGAAATAGAACACTCAGGATGCGGTTTTGTTGCTCTAAGTCAAACACGCGAGTTCGCAGCTTCACACATTCTTCTTTCAAGTCCTGGGAAGAGAAGAGTACAGTCTGCAACGCTTCATCCAACTAGTGACCTTTTCCAAGAATGCTGAAGTTGTACCCAGGCTAATTTACAGTAACGCACAATTTAAACGGCATTTAAACACTGTGAACCATGGCTTCTTTAACAATAGGACAGGGCAAAAATATGTCCAGAGATTATTGCTTATGGGCCCCATAATTAATATTTAACAGCATTACAGTGGAGGACAACCACTGCAGATGTGTGTGGATTTCACATTTCCATTTGTAGAAGAGTATAATGGCATGACATACACTACGCTGACATATTCCGTTTAATTTTGACATACAGCTAGCAGTCACTGTGAATATTAATGACTAAGTGTATTAATAATGATTCAGTATTAATAATAATGAAAAATGTTAAGATTTACACAAACCTTCTGTGTGAGGAGTGCTTGGACCACCTGATTAGCAACCTTAAAAAGAATCAGACGCAGAAAACAGCTATACTTACAAAAAGTCAAATGACAATATACAGAATATGTTGAACTGCTCGTCATCACATTCTAATACTTATTTTAGTATTTAACACAATTTGAGCGTTCATAGAGTGATTTGGTGTTGAAATGAAATCTACTGGTTGCATTGATCCAAGAAACAGAATACTTTGATGAATACATTTTGGTTTAGTTTAGTTTAGTTTCACTTACTCGAATTGCAATTTTATGAGATGATTTATGATCTAAAATACTGTACTTTGTGGTGATTTTTATATTTAAAAGAAAGGGTTGCACTTTCAATAAAATTTGGAGTAAAAAACCAAAAACATTCTGGTCTGAGAAATAATTATCTTCTCTTTCAGTCCCATTTTATGAAAACCCTGCAAGTTGAATTCTGAAAGCTACTCACCAAGCTTGTGTGGATAACAACAACTGTGAAAAACAGCTAGGGCAAGATAAATAAAATAATTTATCCTGCAACTATGGAGACTCTCCTGGAACCATCACCTTATCGTGGTGGAGAGGTTTGTGAGTCCCAGTGAACCTGAGAGCTGTGTTGTCTGGAGCCTTGTGCTCCTGGTAGGGTCTCCCAAGGCAAAGTGGTCTCAGGGGAGGGGCCAGACTAAGAATGGTTCAAAAGACCACTCATGGACAAGAACAGAATAAGTGTACTTGGTATCAGAGCACCCTAGGTCAAAGGTCGATTTGGTAATCTTATCATCTCATCTAAGGCCAAATGTTCTGAACCCTCGGGTCAAGAGAGAGCTGTCAACTGATCACCATCTGGTGGTAAGTTGGGTCAGGGGGTGGGAGAAGAATATGGACAGACCTGGTAAGCCCAAACGGGTGGTGCGGGTGAACTGAGAATGTCTGGAGGAAGCCCCTGTCCATGAGATCAACTGACACCTTCGGCAGAGCTTTTCTGGCACCCCTGTGGAGGTTGGGGACATTGAACCTGAGCAATGTCATGTTATCTTGGTGGAGGCAATTGCAAGGTACCGACAAGCCCAAAGGGCTGCAGCCTCGGCTGTGAAAGAGGCAAAAACAGTGAGAAGACATGGAGAAGAACCTTCTGTCGGCACCAAGGTGTTTCTGGAAAACCTTCCGCCACTTCAGGAAGGGGAAACAGGGAACCATCCAAGCTGTGTACAGTAAGAATGGGATGCTCTTGACCTCAACTGAGGCGGTAATATCACGGTGGAAGGAACACTTTGAGGACTCTTGAATCGGACTAACATGCTCTCTATCATAGAGGCAGAGTTGGAGGCTGATGGGGGATCATCGTTAATTTCCCTGGCAGAGGTCACTGAGGTAGTCAAACAACTACACAGTGGCAAAGCCGTAGGGGATTGATGAGATCCGTCCGGAAATGCTGAAAGCTCTGGGTGTGGAGGGAAGGTCTTGGATGACACGCCTCTTTAACATTGCGTGGAAGTCTGGGGCAGTGCCTAAAGAGTGCTGGTGGTTCCCCTGTTCAAAAAGGGGGACCAGAAAGTGTGTGCCAATTATAGGGGTATCACACTTCTCAGCCTTCCTGGTAAAGTCTACTCCACAGTGCTGGAAAGGAGGGTTCGGGCGATAGTCGAACCTCAGATTGAAGAGGAACAATGTGGTTTTTGTCTTTTCCGTGGAACAACAGACCAGCTATTTACTCTCGCAAGGATCCTGGAGGGGGCTTGGGAGTATGCCCATCTGGTCTACATGTGTTTTGTGGATCTGGAGAAGGCATATGA
>JAODUG010000014.1:1619869-1632997 GCA_027564795.1 Aphredoderus sayanus
GTTTAGCGCCTTCTATCTGCCACAAGAGCTAGTGATTTGGGTCATTCTGACCCGGAGTACATTACAAGGGTTAAGAACAAATATATCAATTGAGATTTCCCAAGCTTACCTTTTCGCAAGTTCATACTCCTTTGCCTCAAAGTACAGTTTTGCAAATAGAAATCCTTTAATTGGCTTCTAGGGAGAGAGAGAAAGAAATGGTGTATGTTTATGTACTGTAAAGGCTATACACATTATATGTTCCCTGCCTGCACCAAACTAAATTTGCATCAACCAGGATCACAACAATGTGCAAATTGTCACTGAACATGAGTGTTTTAAAAAGTGTCTACACTACAGCAGTCCATTATACATCTGCCATGATGAAAAAGCAGTTTAACAAGGTTTTCAAAGTTATCCTGCAGGGGTGGCATGCCGCTATGAGCATAAAACATAAAAAAATAAATGTAAGCATCAAGCCTGTTTGTTCCACTTCTTAAGTTGAAGACAGCCATGGGTCAAAATGTATGATAGAAAATTATATGTAGGCCAATATATCTCCACTGCACATTAAAATAAAACATTGGACATACAGTATTGTGGGATTTACACTTACAGTTGGGTGGCTTTTATTTTTAAATCGGCCTCAATGACGCTGCTGTGTGGTGCTGGCTAAAGGTGTCAATTATTTGCTAGTTATTGGCGAACATATTTTTAAAAGAAAAGTATTTCAAGGCAATGATTGACAATACAAGTCACCATCTAAGGCATTTAGGCTATAAACCCAGAGTAGAGCTGTCAGATCCGCAGTGCTTTTCTCCCCTTGCTTAGTTTTAGACTTGTTCATACTTTTATCAAAACATGGCAATGAAGTGATAGTGACTCACCCTAAACAAATGGTGTGATCTAACTAAATCTAACCATTTACGCCATTTGAAGTCAGCCTTGTGGAGCTTTTACCATGGTTTACTTCATTTAAAGCACAACTAAATGTGTCTGACTGGTGTGCAAGCATTGTTTTTGGTTGCAGTGAATAAATTGAGAAAAGAAAGTTGCTTACAACTGGTCAATTACATCACACCAATACAGAACACCTATACACACACCGACACTCGCTGGCAGGCAACACATACCACAGCTGTATGCATCTCAAGTACTCTCATGGTCAACTTTAAAATGAACAGAAGCATCTAATGCAAAAATGCATAAAACACCTGAAAATGTTTGGACTCAAGGATATTCTTTTCTTCTGGAAGACAGAACAAAACACGGATGGTAATCTATAGGCCTAGCAGCATTACCAGTACAACAAGGCTATGAAGGACCATGATTGTATTTCATAACATAAAGGTTTGCATAACTGGCGCAAATATGCAAACCTTTACAGACAATTCCGGAGATGAGACATTGAGAGCTGAAGAAACATTATTAGTGAACATTTTGATGATACATTTTGATTACTCAAGTTAATTAAATTACCTTTTTAGTTTTACACAAACCACACACCATTTTAAACACAATAATGAAATGTAGAATATGAAATGTTTATATTTGAACTCAACAACATTAGGCACATTGTAGAGGATTGTTTAGACAAATCATAGTTTTAGAATATGCCCACATATTGTATTTATGACATCATCATCATCATCTTTTTTATTATTATTATTATTATTATTATTATTATTATTATTATTATTATTAATAATAATAATTATAATATATTGCTTGAGAACCATCGTGTAAATACGTATCGTGTCTATAAACGTCGACCCTAGTATCCTATAAAGTTCTTAATAAATTAAACAGTCCCATGACTAGAAGGTAAGAGTTGGGCAGTTGGGCTACAGTAAAGTAACAGTAGACTACATGCAGCAGCGTTGACCCAGTGTACTTATCGTTAAGATCATACAAAGTTGAATTAAATATTGTTTTATCGTATGAACAAGGTCAGGAGTATGATAGGACGTGATTTGTAAATAGAGCTACCATCTACTAATCTTTCACAGACAGCGTGACAGTTCAGCAGAAAACACACGTTAAATCAACATTTGTTTACGCACCGAACGGCTACTGTTAACGTACTGTACAGTACTGGTACCGGTAACGTAAGATACCGTACCGGAACGGTACAGTACTGTACGTTATGTGATCACAATCAAACACGTTGTGTTTACAGTCAAATAATATACTTCCATTTTGTATAATTACATTGGGTTTCGTGTTCCATGTGTTTCAATTGGGAAACGAAAGTATCTAGGATTGAAGCATCCCAAATTCTGTCTAGCACCAACTACCGCTACGTTACCTTAAACTGTACCACTGCCGCGCATTTTCCGGCGAAATGGGAAGGACACGAGTGTCACGGATTTGCCGGGTCTCCGATACAACATACTGTAGCTAGCTAATATAAAATGGGCTGCGTATTCGCTGAAGTGTACATAGTTTTAATGCCAATGTTAAATACCGCCAAACCATTAGACTGAAATAGATAACTTAGAAGCAACTGTCTGCAGTACGATAGCTTACTTAACTAATTTCTGCGGCTAGCACATGCGGCTAATATGGACACGACTGCACAGCGAAGCTACTAGCATTAGCCGCCGACAACTCACCTCTTTTAGTGAAGGAGACGAACTCTGTACCGAGGAAATATAGCGTTCGACTTCCGCCTTGCTTCGCCGCATGGCTCCAAAAAGCAAATATACTTAAACTGTATGAAATATTGTTGCATAGAATACACAAACGCCACTAAAATATACAAACTGACATGAATTACAGGTCGTCAGAAGCTCTTTCGTGCATCTACCATGGTGACAGTGCGCAGTCTCATAACATCAAATGGCAGCAAGAATCACGTGGTACGAACCTTCGTAGTTTACCAATGGTGATTGGTTTGTTCTCATCAAGTTCTCATCCAACGAAATTTGAACGTTCCATTTTGACGCAAATGTGACGCATTTTGATGATTTGTATTTTGAAGATGGGGCGGGGTGCTGTCCATACATCCAACTGGCTTACTCCAGAAACAGTATGTTTTCTGTCTGGTTCTGGTGATTTACAGTCAATGTGGGTGATACGACATCATTAGACTTTATACTTAAATATAATACCGGAATATTTGTAGATATATAACATGACAATGGTATATTTGTGTAAAAGGTTTATTCTTTATAAAAACTAAAACGTGCACATTGATGTGATTACATAAATAGTGTATTTTCTCAAACATGGTAAATATGTCATGGGTGTAGGCCTAGGCATAGCACATTTAAAACAATTGCGTTGTTTATTTAATTCCATAAAACACTGGAATGTGTCATAGTATATGCTAAAAATATGCAATACTGCTCTAGTGAAAGTGAAAAAGTAGTTTCACTCCTACTCATGTGGGTGTCTTCTAAAGTCTGAGGCCCTAAACAGCAGCACATAAGATCAACTGGACAACACTGTAAACCAAACAGTTGGAAACCAATGTTTTATATAGAGTTACAGCTATTCTTCAGTGCCAACAGCCTTCTGGGTAAAACAGTGTTTTGCATATTTGATTGAAAACATAAAGGCCTACATGTCATATACTATTTGACCATTCTTTGCCAATTCCCATATGACGAAAATAGAATTACGGTAGTATTTTTATAGTCAATAAAGCTGAGTATATTATTACAGTATATTTTAAAAGGCATACGAAAATACATGGTGGCAATACATTCTACACACATTCAACATAATGCAATCATTTTCACATTATATATAATTTCATTAATTTTAGCAACTGCCCAAAATATAATTTCAAATAATCATGCTCTTCATTTCAGAAAACAAAGCCTTCAGTGTGTTTGTATTGAGTAAGAACAGCTCAGATATTAGACAAGCATATTAAATATATAGTATTTAGTAAAGGCACTGAACAGGATATAAATGGTAGGCATCATAAACGTACGTACAACCAACCGACAATAAAGACCAAGATTTATGAGCTGACCATCATTAGTATGTAGTAATAATTGGAAGGTTACTATAGACTTACATTGAAATAATTAAGCCTTTTGACCATAAAGGTGACCTAACACAAAATAGATGTATATACTGTACATTGTCACTTCTTGTAATGGGTTTGTTCAACCATGTCTACCACAGGCCTATTGTTAGTGATAATGGGTGTGATCCATCCATCTTTGTGACTGCCTGCTTACTTCCGTGCAACAGTTTCAGACAGCTTTTTCAGTCTCTTCTTCAGCTCCAGTGGGAATTTTTCATAGCATTTCTTGCACACTGGCTTCATGTCAAACTCCACAAACTTGTTCCTGTAAAAAAGAAAATATTGCATATATGTATTAGTGTCTGCGTACAATGTTGTGGCAGCTTTGGCAATTGATAGTAGTATTTCTGTCAGTCACACAATTCCACACTAATTGAATGGTTTATTGAAATGTGAAATAATATGTTCAGTGGAGAACAATGGCCTCCTGCTGCAGCACAGTATTATGTGACTGCTCTGTGCGCTGTGCTATCTGCATACAATCATTTCTATTCCCCAGAACACAACCTCTCAAGACATTTTCTCTAGGTATTCTAGGACAACATTCTTTACCAAAGCAGATTAGACCTGGCATTGAATCAGTAGTCTGGTTACTGGTACCACATGTACAACACAATTAAACCTATGCTCCATGGAGCCCCATGGAGCCTGAAATCCCCTGAAAGTGATTAAGACTTCACCCAACACATCCACCCAGACAGACATAGGGCAATTTGGAAGTAAAGCCTCTCCTTCCCATGTGACTGCCTGATCAGAGGAAATACCTTGCAGGCTACATTGGAATAAGGCCGTTTACACACTGTATAGCGGAAAACCGCCAGAGTAACCACACAAATCTGCTAAATCTGGCTAAGAAATTATCCTGTACTTAATCAGCATTTCCGACAGGCATGTGAAACGGGTTCAACAGCTGAGCTTCAAACAATGTTGGTTATACACCCAGTTTTGTTGGTTCATGTTGTTGCGATTGTATGCATATCTGTCTAATTTATTTTTGTGTTTTATACTGTACATAAATATAAATATGATTATGGAAAATTAAGCTATAGATGTCTGTTAAGTTTCAGTGTCAAAACAATCAGACAATGGACAGGCGACTATTTTAAATGTAAACGCAAACAGGAAAAGAATGGAAAGACGGAGACTAACCAAAAGAAGAGTGGAAGTGAGAAGAAAGGAGGAAGAGAGGATTACAGACACATGGGTATCGGAATTTTCTTCTTCTTCTCTTTGGAGTCACGCTCGCGCCTGGCCAGCCGACGCTTCATGTCATCCGGCATGCGTTCGTAGCAGTGCTTACATACCGGCTTCAGATCCACCTCTACAAACTTATCCCTGACCCGGGTGGGATCGATGGGTCGCGGAACAGAGGGGAGGATATGGAAGCAACAGGGGAAATAAAACAGCAAATGGTGGAGGACAAGAGGATAGAGAAAAAGAGGAAGATGGAGGAGAGCAGAGTTGGAGAAGAGAAAAAAGACAAACATTAGATTTAGAATGCCAATGACAAAAGAGAGAGAGTAGGAGATAGGACCAATGAAGGAAAAGCAACAGGAAGACACAGCAACCCAGGGGTGTGAGATAGGCACAGAGGAAATAGTGGGACACTCTACTGTCCAGAATATAACCAAGGTTTAAACAAAATGGCAGACTGAGGTACCACACTTTAATTGAAATTGTTGTACAGGTTGGGATAACATATTGTGATTTCTGCTAAAACCAATTGCAATCAGTCTGCTGATCAGTATGAGCTCATTTGTTTCTACTGCCTCCTTTACTAAAAGTCTCGCCTTACTTGAGGGTGAGCTTGGTGTTGCAGGTGGAGCAGGCAAAACAGTTGACACACCAGGCCTTGTTCAGGGCAGACACCACTGAAACACAACATAAGCATTTATACACAAATAAAAAACATTTAGAAAATACAATATACATACAGAATATTCATTTATTATTAGTTAGTTTAATTATCTTACCATCGCCTTCAATGACACGATTGCAGTGATAGCAAACATCTCCAAACAGCTGTGGTGGGGACAGAACGACAATGTTATGTTTAGTGCAGCTGTGCATTATATCCACACTTACCTTGTCCACACATACAATATTGCATTCAGGAGCCATGCACATCATGCACAAGATATAAAACCATTGCTCTGAAGAGACACATATTTAAAATGTACCCACTAGGTGGCAACATTTTGTATCAATGCTCTTTCAAATCCAACCAAGTTTAATGTAGTCCAGAACACAATCAATCCTGTAGACTAATTGACTGACACATTGTGATTAAATCTTTTAGCGTAGGAATACAAAACAAATAAAATGTTCAGAATTCCATCTCATTAACCCACATTTATAGAATCAAGAAGATCTATGAATGTCTAGGCCTCTTCATAATAAAAATATTTTTGTTAAGGCTAAGAGCAATGCATATTAAGGCCCAGTCAACGAGCCCACATGTCCGCACAGACACAACACTTTAAAGGGCCGCTTAAGAAGTATACATGGGCCTTTACACCCAGCTACTGTATCAGACACAGCCTTAATTAGATTAGGTTAATGTAATTACCTTCTTCTTTCTTAAACACTTCCTTTCATCAGTGCGGTACTATTCGACAGACTCAACATTACCTGCAACAGTGGGAACCCTCACTGGGCCAGCCATAAATGGTGTTACCTGGTTGTAGTGGGTCTCACAGTACGCCAGGCCCTTTCGCTCGTAGTGACGGTGTCCCAGGAAGGGCTTCTCACACTTAGCACACACAAAATGCTGCAAACAAACCCATGGCCCAGGCACAACCGGTTAGCACAGCCAATGACAGTCCACGTCCAGATTACATAAGCTTTGCTGAGGCCTTGGACCAACAAGTGCAGCAGGCTGAGCCAGGTTCCCGGGAGCGTACAGGCTGGAGATTCAGCAAGGCAGGCAAGGGCAGGGCAGAGTGGGGACGAGGGCAGCAGTCACGGTCAGGACAAGGCTAAAACCCCCCTCCCATACCATGTCAAAGTGCCTCTCGCAGTACGCGTGACCCCCACGCTCATAGAAGGGGTGGCCCTGAAAGGGACGCTCGCATACAGCGCACACGTGGTGCTATGGGGGAGGAGAAGGGGTGTGGAAAAACAACAATAGCCACAGGAGACACAAGAGAAAGGAGGCGACGTTAGAGGAGACAGGTGAACTAAACAGGACAAAGAGGGGAAGAGAGAGGAAAGGCAACAAGTGGACTTTCATGGCATCATACATACAGTAATAGCAGAGATAAGGCTGGAAACAGTACAAGATAAACATGCGGCATCAAATGGAATAGATATACAGCATACAGTAAACAAAGTTTAGAAGAATAGAAAAGTATAATCAATTGAATCAATCCATTGAAAGATACAGTAAAGAAAGGCCATAATAAATCATCCAGTCACAATCAATCAACATGAATTACAAACCACATATTATTATGGATGTAATACACTACCTCCACGTGCCACTGCTTGCCCATGGCGTTGACCACACGGCCCTCGATGGGTCTCCTACAGGCTCCGCAGATGGGCACGCCCATCTTGTCATGGCAGGGCAGACAGTAGAGTTCTCCCTTCAGCTCCCTGGCGTCTGCCGTCAGCTCCTTGCTACAGAGGAGGAGACAGCGGGAGGAGATACTAAATATGGGTGCTTTGGCTCCATCCTATTCGAACAGTCAGTTTCTCCCCTGCTGTTGACGTCTAATTAGAGTTTACAGCTATCAGCTGGGTAGGCTAGCTAGTGGTCCAGTAGAGTGTCGGGACTAGAATCATTTAGCAACTTCAACTCTTTGTGTTGGGAATCACAAATCCACAAAGAGTACATGTATAATGTCTGAGCATAATTTGTGGTTGGTCACTAAATGCTACATAATCCATGGTTAAGGATGGACTATCGGGGGCTACTACTTTTTTGCTGAAAATCCTAAGCATACAAACGGATTAAGTTATAGTGTGAAGAATTTCAGTACATAAATTGGTTGAGGGTAAACCTCTTGGACTGCTGACTGGGTGTGGACACACCCAGTGGTGACACAACCTTTGAGCTGGACTGCTGAGTGGTTTATGTCATTTGCGACATCACAAACTGCAACAGCATAGGACCACATGCATTCAGCCAGGTCTTATCAGCCAGTTAGACCTTTAAATACAGACGCCTGTCTGCATTTAAAGTCCCTTTAACTGTACCCTCTGACTATTCAAAAATACATCATGCTCTGGCCAGTAAAATACAGACACCTAGCTTTAAATATAAATATACTGTATATAAATAATTCATGGGAAAGTATGAATCTGGATATTCCAAGTTTGTGTGCAGTAGATGTCATTTCTGTGTAGCTGTGTGGGGCAGTATTCGTACCCGCAGTTATTGCAGTTGAAGTGGTCCGGGTGGTACGGGTCATTTTTGAACAACAGAGGCTGCTCCTCGATGATGGCATGGCATTTCTGACAGACGTACTTGCCCAGGCCACGTGCCTTCTCACGGTTATGGCACGGACGGCAAAGATGCCTGAGACAGAAAGGTGGGCAGAGGGAGAGAGAGAGAGAGAGAGAGAGAGAGAGAGAGAGAGAGAGAGTCAGGATGACATACAACTCATGCAGTACACACACAGGGAGTACAAAACAGAGATGTTCCATCTAAAAGATGAGTAGGCTGCATAACATACCTGCCAGCATTCTTAACAAACCCCACATCAGCCAGTACAGCCTGGCAGATGTCGCAGCAGAAGCAGTCTGGGTGCCAGCTGTTGTTCATGGCCTTGATCACACGGCCAATAATGAACTCACCTGAAGAAGAGACATATTTTGTTAAGAACTCATAAATGATACCAACGCCTTGGAGAAAATACTAAAATACACTTAGACTTCCTCATCAACAACAACATTTTTCACCTTAGTAATTTAGTTGCAGTTCCTATACTCACCACATTGGTGGCAGCAGGGAGCAAACAGCATCTGGAAGTCATGCTCGCAGTACTTCCTGCCTTCAAACTGCAGAAGAAACCAACGTCACAGTTAAGAGGAGCTGAATACAGTACACCCCATACACTTCATAGAAATGAAAGGCACATTGTCTGTCAAGCACAAATTCCTCAAGGCCAGTTATCTTCCTTACAGATGCACAGGGAGATTCATGGCTCCTTTCTCTCTTTGATCGGTGCATGCGAGTGTGTTGTAGCTTTGTTCGGGGCAACAGAGGCGATCTGCCTTTGATTTATACCCACTGAGAGGTTCCCAAGGGCCTGCTGGAGATGTGTCTGGCCCTGTAGCTGCGTCAATAGCTGTTGATCTGCAGCAGCTTCCTGGAAACCTGCCTCTAATAGTCTGATAAATCAATTACATGGCATCGGTCACCTCTCTTTTCATTTGAAGGAGACACAGTTTAGTGTAGTATTCTCACTTGCACCAACACTAGCACTTTAAATGTGAAACATCTAATAAAGCAGCAAATGCATTAACTTCTGTTAAGACCTCTGCTTTATAGCTGTCACGGTGAACATATTGATTGGCAGGGACTAATCCCTCATTCGTGGATGCTTGTCTGATGCAGTTGTATTTCATCTCATGTCCTTCCTAGAGCTGCCACTGAATATTTTTACACACACACACACACACACACACACACACACACACACACACACACACACACCATCAGCACATTACCATTGTTTGTATGGAATCCTCTATGGAAGATGGGGTACAAATAGGAATGGAACAGTGGAGGACCAAGGGGGGTGGGGCTGACAGTGAAGGGGAAAGAGATAACTACCTCATAGAACAGCCCCTCCGGAAACTGCTGGAAGCACTGGGCGCAGACGAAACACTGCTCGTGGTACAGCTCCCCATTGCTGTTCACTATCTTCTCCGCCGGAGCAAAGCCGCTCTTGCAGCGCTCACACATGGCATTGGCCAGGGCATTGGCCATGTTGCTGAGAGGAGGGGGGCACAAGACAAGACAAGGTCAGGTCAAAACATACAGACACACAACAAATGTTGTTTTATTTGTCATGTGGTGATATTTGATATGATCACGCAATAGCACACACACACACACACACACACACACACACACACACACACACACACACACACACACAGACTATCAAGGATTGTTTCCCACTTATCAGGGCGTTGCACTGAGCGGGGTGGGACACTGTTCCATGTCTTGCACCCATCTGTCTTGTATTACCCCTGTATCAACACTACATGATTGTGTGTAGCTGGGGCTGTCATGGGTGTCTGAGTGACTGTGTGCGGGTCAGTGTGGGCTATGGTAAGTGGCCTGTATTGTGTGGCAACCTTCCAAAGGTCTCCTCTACGTCGAATAACTGTTTGCACAAGAGACGAGAAGTGTTCTGTAGTGTGTGCTTGTGTACAGTATATGCAGCAGCCATGAGGGAGAGAATCACAGTTCAGTTGAACAAATACTTGGTCAATTGTGGTATTACTATATAAAATAACAATTCTAAAGCCTTATGTACATTGAGAGAGCCTGGCCTCCTTTTAATGTTCTCACTTCTCACCCCCTCCTTTCAGTGGTCGCATATTATATTTTAATGTATCCATTAAAACCGTAAACATTTTCGTACAATATACCATTATTAATACGACTGAAACCAGAACAGAGGCAAGTAGTGCAAGAGAACTAAACAATTTAGAGGAAGAGAGAGAGAGCAGAGAGAGACATAAAGTGTGTCCAGAGTGCGCTGCAACTTGGAAACTGTGAACCGTGAGCACATACAAATGTTAGCCTAACTCACACCACCAACCATATAAGGTCTTTACTGAGTGATGCCATTCTCTAAAACTGACGACATTACACCACCTTTTGAAAGAACATCATTTACAATATGAAGGTCCCCTGTAGCTTATTTACACACACACACACACACATATAGCACACACATAATCAATATACACACGCACACCAACACATATCTCTTTTGTAACTCAGTGGTAATTTTAACTACAATAAGTACATTTATAGTTTTTAGGCACTTCTGAATCGACAACACTAACCAGGCAGACTGACCAGGTCTGTGCCATCCACATTTAGTACAATGTAAGAATTTATAGCTTCCATATGGATACATTTAGAATTGTGTATAGGGTAGTAGTTATGAAATAAATATTGCTCTATAATATCACACAAAATGGAAAACCTATCGTAGATTCATTTAGAAATTGTAATCATCATCATATTTATGACCTACCTAAATGAAAGGGGTTTAAGATTTTAAGTTTAATAATCTTTCTTGCTACATCAAATTATGGGCTTATGTTTCGCTAAACACAAGGATTTTTCTCTTAATTGAATAAATACACAATTGATGGTTGTGAATATCCTACATGATCTAACTTTTAAGTGGATGCAGATTGTCAGCACATGTGAGATACCTCTTCTTCCAATAAACCTGCTTCTTTTTTCCTCTTTTCATTGCCGACATCCCACAGATGTTGAACTGATGTACTGTATAAAGCAGTCCATTGATATAATAAGAATAACTTCCTCCTGTTCCACGAGACGAGAACACTTTAGCCCACCTGTGGTCCATCTTGACAGAAGGCAACTGCAACTTCAAAGTGATTTGTCTTTTCCAGTAGACTAGAACTGATATTTCAGTCCCCATCTTCACATTTTAAATCAACAATTTGAAATAAAGTTATATTTTTATCAAGGCAATTGCACATGTTCCACATATTTCTAAACAAATTTCTAGAAAGGTGTTCAAGGCCAGGTTACAATGTTAGAATTAGTAGGTAAACGGACATATTGTATTGTTGGATTCAGCCAGCCATACAAATGTCCTTTTTAACACACCATCACACATATACCAACATTTTTGAAATCCATCTTAATAAAACATTCAGTTCAATTCAAAATGTCTCAACAATGTACAAACATGGTCATGACCATACAGTACATGTACGTTTGAAAGTGAGAGAGATTGCCAATATTTGTTTAAGGTTGAATGTTTTGCGGGAAACTGGTCGGCTCAATATAATTGTATTGATCCATATGTTCAGCTCATCTCCTTCTCACCTTCCCGTCTCTCATGCAGGCATACTTGGATTGCCAGCTGGTGTATTTTACTTTCAATAACAAACTCCCTCCTGGTACCAAAATAACCCTGACTGTCCTCGCCACCATAGATTAGGAGCTAGCATGCTGGCTGCAGTAGCACAAACATTAAAACTAGCAGTGCTTGAACAAATCAAAGTGGCTGCCCTCCCCTCATCCCCACCACTATGAATGTTACAAATTCCACACATTCTGAAATACTGCAGTAATCTCAGTTAACATAAACCAAGACGAAAGCCTTTGCATTGTACGGTTATAGTTATTTAATATGACCTTCTGGATTGATTTGAGACATTGTGTGGTCCTTTCTGTGTTTAACACTTCTGACATTCTTGTGAGGTTGTTGACTGAAAGAGAACCAAATTCACAGACAAACATACAAAGCGTTCCCCAGTATCTGCTCACATAAAATAAGAAGTACTATCCGTCAGCTCTTTAGCTATACTTGCACACCAACTCATTCTCTGCCGTCACAAGCCACTATACAATGCTCTGATTCCTGCCACCCGTGTACTGTACTTACAAGCGGGCATAAAAGTCACAGAACTCCTTGTAGACCTTGACATCACTCTTCCTCCTCTGGGACTTGGAGACGGGCAGCTCAGCCTCGCCCCCGTCGCCATGCAGCGAGCCTCGGTGCACCCCGTTAATCTCCCCGCGGGGAACATGCGGAGCCTCCCCATTCTCTGGGATGGAGGGAGGCAAAGCGCGGTTGTTGTTCTCCATTGTAATCCAACGATCCCAATGGTCCCAAATGCCGGCTCTTTTAAGTGACTGTTGTCCAAAATCACGCCCGCTCACACACACGCACACACTGTCTAACTAAATCCTTCTTCCTGTGCAATGCTTCATCTTAAGGTCTATCCTACACCCGACACCAGATAGGAGATGTAATCCACACTGCGGCCGATAGACTGACTGTTCTGACTTTACTGGGAGACTTCCCTTGCCTTCCCTCTCCAACTCTCTCTCCCCCCACACACTCTCTCTCTCTCTCTCTCTCTCTCTCTCT
>JAODUG010000014.1:1638730-1653647 GCA_027564795.1 Aphredoderus sayanus
AGACATGATGTGCACTGCTGGCACAACAAGGTGTGTGTTTGAAACCCAAGGACAACAGGAGGGTTAAAAGGCACAAACAAACAAACAAACCAAAAAATAAGTAAATAAATAAATAAATAAATAAATAAATACACACAGCAGTGACAGTAAAGAAATATACACAATCAGACACAATGAGATGGTGCCATCTGGTGGCCCAATACGATATAATAAGGGCAACAGGAGAGTTAAACTAAATAAAATGTGTTCCTTACGGTTTTCCAGTGAATTATTACCTGTAATTCAGTGCATGTAAATATGAAATATACATATTTGAAATGCTTGAAAGCTTAGGTATAACTTTCTTAAAAGGCAATCAACATCACCTATGTTTGTACCTTCTCATAATATTTGATTTCATAGTCCATGATGGGAAATGCTGCCTGCTCTGGCTCCTGCCAGGAGAGGGCGATACTGTTGGGAGAGGCCCAGTCTTTCTTCAGAGCCCCCACCAGAGTAGGACCTAGGTGGCAGACACACACACACATACACGCACGCACACACGCCTCAGTGAAGTCTACCCACTTTTACACAAATAATCATGTCATTCTTTTGGCATGGAACATCTCCCAGTGAAATATGAAAATGATAATCACAACAGCAATTGTTTTTATTCCCATAATTCACAGAGTGGAAAGGCAACAGTGTCTAGCGACTAGTTTCTTATATTTTCATCATACCCTTGTAAGTCTGCAATTCCACATGTGTCAACAGTTCACGATAACACAATAATTACCATTTCTTTATGAATGGTTGGCTATGTTTATTCTATTCTCTTGTGCTTCTACTGAGTGGTAAACATGTACCGGACGTTTATGGCAATACAGCTCTCTGTTATGCAGTAACTTATTGCAATTCCCAGTTCCAATGGAAATAAATGGCCTCCACTTACTTAAAAATGCAAATGAATTAAATTGCATTTGAATTTTCTCCATGTTGGACACAATACAATCCCAATGCACTCTATCCACATAAATTAAAGCTGTTACTTCATAAATTCAAATACAAATAATCATTAAATACTTCAATAGGATCCATCTTAGAAGCCTTTAACAATGTAAAGTATTTTAAAAAACAAACTGGAGCCAATTAGCCAATTATATTATTTACTGGTACAAAGCAATAGCAAGCAATACTTTTATATTAAATAAATTTTAATGCATGGTTTCTTCTTCATAATGGGCAACATAATAGCCTTTTAACCACAAGCAGGCTTTTCAAAATGTTAGTGAAAATGGGACAACGTAATCTCACGCACTATTGCAAATGGCTGATGATATCCGCTTAATCAGCTATAGCTCAAAGGACAGTATATACTGTACTTCTAGAAGGGTGTGTGCGCACGCAGGCATCTGCAAGGGTGTGTGGGTGCGTACACGCGCATTTCTTTCCATCTCCCAAAGAGAGAGTTAGAAGCAGCTGGAGCGCAAAATCATCCTTCACTATACCAGCAGTGCAATCACCCTAACACTGCTGACATCCTATTAGGCATTATTATTACGCATTACATCGCATATGACCGTTAACTTGGCCTACGTTCACTCGCATGCCTCGTTCCGCTGTGCTCTGTGGAACAGAAGATTCATGTTGAGTGGGGGGGGCTCTTATCTGATTAACATAATCTAACTATATATAATGAGCCAATCTGTTGGCAATGCCTGCTCGCCGGGTTCCCTGGGATACGTGTACCAGCTGAGTTTCAGCAACGGCATACTTATAGGGCGAGGAGTCGTGTGGCTGAGGCATCAAACCTAGTTAGATCAAAGCTTCTGGCTGTCTCCTGCTGGTACATCGCCCCCATGGTCTTCTAAGTGGAGTTTATCTTTGTCTCGACGATTAAAAATTTTAACCACATGCTGCAAGACACGGAAAAAGCGCACATACAGCACATTCGCAAATGACTGGAGCTGTGCGAACCCAGGGGAAGGCATTGTGGGAACCTGTCATGCATGCGAGAGACTGGGAAGCACGGATTTGTTTAAGAAGCTCGACCAGTCTGGCAGGAAGCAGGAGCCAGTTCTACAATGCAATGTCAAAACACAGCTCAGAAAATAAACAAACAGTACAACTTTCCCTGTTGTAGCACATTATGAAGAAATAAACAGGAGAACATAAAAAGCAAAATTCTATATAAGAAAAGAAACAGTCAAAGGGATACAGCAAAATATTTACTAACTGACTTCTATACAACATGGGCCCCTGTGGGATCAGATTATCCACCAAACTCCTTGAAAATGCAAATACAGTATGTTGTTAATAGTGGATGTTGGGGATATTTTGGCTGCAACACAAATGAATAATTAGGGTGAATACACTTTCAGGTCGCACACCTGTATGCTATTTGCAAGTTATTTTAGCTGCACTGCACATAATATTGCCCATAGTACCTCCATTTCTTTGTCCCAGTCTACAGGCGCATTGGAAAGCCATTAGAGGCACCAGTCAATTACGAACGGCCAATGGATAGATTTTCCAGTCAAGCGTGGTTAGGCTCTACGTAAACTAATGGGGAGTCTTTAAATGAGCTTGACCCGCATATGATTTTAATTAGCTTTCCTGCCCTAAAGGCTTCCATTAACTGTTTAAAAAAAATCAATACGGCCAGTATTGATGCTGAGCGGGGGCCTAAACGATGTCCTAACACTGCTGATTCACCATTGATAGAGAGACGGAAGGGGTGGGGGGGAGGGACAGAGAGTGAGAAACCAGGGGGGTGAGAAAGACAGCAGAAGAAGAACGCAGACACAATCCAAACCCACTTGTCTGGGAAAAGAGACATATCAATGCACCTCAGTACAAGGTAGCAGTACAAGCTGCTTTTCTTACAGCTATAATTGTTTTTCTGATTTGACTTCAGAGGGGAAAAAATCGGTAAACAACGTCTGGAACGCATGTGTGAATGCATAAACACCTAAATACACACACACAAACATAATTCAGTTCAACTTCACTCCATTACATTCAATGCTAGCCTCTATCAATTATGTGCTTGAAAATACCCCAGTTGCCCCAGGGAAAACTGAGGGATTGAATAAATGAACCAAATTTATCTCCAATGCTACCACTGGGACCTAAAGCAATCGTTTAAACCAATGTCATTTGAAGAGCCTTTGATGTTTGTAATGCACTCATCTGTGTGTGCACGTGTGTGTCCACAAAGACTGTATTTACTGACCACGGGTCCTTAAAGCATAGGGACCTTGGAACCCCTCTCGGGGAAGGACCATTAACCTTCATTACCCTTCAAGGTCACTCCCATTGATATGTGGGTCATCTGCTTTGCACTGTGGGCTACAGGTTTAAACACAGACACTATGGGGAGACGGCAGGGGGTCAAATACCTGCTGAACCTACATCTTTCAACCCTTATTATAAAGACTTTAAGTGAATCCTAAAGGGACAACAAATGGGCTGTGATTGGCTAAATGTAATAAGGCTAGGTTAATGCAATGTAGCTTTTACAATATGCTGGGCTGACCTCTACAACACAGAGAAGCCCCCACCATGTGCCGGGCGTACGAGGGCATGGAGCACACAGGAAAGTGAGCCGTATACAATTCACATCGCCTAGTTTCACAATACCTCTCGTCATTCCCACGCAAAGTGCGGTAATTTGCTGCCCCCTTTGTCTACGGCAATCTCTCTTCTCTACGGGGTGACAGCCCTCTTGTTATTCTGAGGCTCTGCCGGCGGGGGGTCGGGGGGGAGAGATAGAGAGATAGAGAGAGAGAGAAGAAAAATGAACGTGACCCCTGTGACACTAAATAGCTGTCAACTGCATCTAAACTGGGCCGGGGTTCTTGTTCGTTTCTCTCTCTCCCTCTCTCTCTCTCTCTCTCTCTCTCTCTCCTTCTCTCTCTCTCTCCCTCTCTCCCCCCCAGGCACACCTGCAACTCCCCCCGCTGCGATGGTTGTCTTTAGCGCGACAGTGGGACAGGGAAGGTGGGGGAGAGAGAAGGGGTGCTACTCACACTCCTTAGCCCTGGCCAGATGGTGGCTCCACCAGCCACGAGCTCCCATCTATCATGTGTATCTGCTGAGCACAGGGAGTTAACAGGTAATTAAAACCATCATTCACGCAACAAAAGGAGGATGACCGGACACAGGCTGGGAGGATATAGCGAGGGATAGATAGAAGGAGCGTGTGAGGAAGAGGCTTTTTTATCACTACTTTTACATCAACATTTTCCACCCTCTCTTTCTGGTGTTAAGGTCCGACATCAGGAGGGGAGGATTGTAGTTTCTATTTTATTATTTTAGTCCTTATTTTAATCCTACGCATTTTTACAATAACACTGGTTTTCACCCCATTCCATGAGTTTGATTACTGAATAATACAAAAACGTGATTATTGTCCCTTTTAGTCAGTAGTAGCCTGATGCTCCAACAGACAACGTTTTCATGAAAGAACGGAAGAAATACAAATGAATGACACAAATAAAAAGAATGAAAGAAAGACAGACAGAAAGAACGAAAGCAAGCACACTGTGTACAAGGCACAGGAGGCATAGCCAGCCAGCCTGTCTGCCATGCTGTGGTCCTGTCTTTAATTGGGTCCCAGCTTACCGCTGATCCCTCTTGTTCCCACTTAATGGGGACGTGGAGAGCCAATGACGTGTGGGAAAGGCTAGTGAAAGCGGCCCTATACTGGCCAACCACAATCAATACTCATTTGGCCTCCGCCTCCCTTCCCCACAAGCATTTAATGAGAAGAGTGCAAGTATGTAGCTGTTGACAGTTGATTTCCCTGCCTGTCCTGCTTATCCCCTTACACCAAGTCCTGCACCTAGCCTCATAGTAAAGAGCTTCATTAGGGCTGCCTATAGACACACAGGGGTGCACGCACGCACACACACACTGGAACAAAAATATCCATTGTGGGACTTTTTTACAGTTAATCTTTGAAGGGACACTCCTCAATTTGTATTGGAAATTCATATTGTGGTGTTTTGATTAAGAAACTCAGAGAGTGAATGCCCCAAACTGTGCCCGAGTGCCTTAACTCATCCCTACTCCTCCCCGTAGGCCCACCCCCCTATAGCTTCACACATCAGTAATGTCTTTATGTGGAGCAGAATGTGGTTGAGGAGTTCACCATTAAATACATGCAACTGTAAAATGGTCTGGAAGCCTTTTTTGTTTCCAGTAACATATTAACATAACATAAAAGCCATTAGGAATAAAATGTAAATTGATACAGTATAGACTACTAACAACATCTATTCACTTACATAGTATAGAATAGTCCTTGGCTGGAAGAGGTGCTGCAACAGAGAGCTACTGGAGAAAGAGTGACAGTGAAGAAAGGCGGTCCTACGGTGTAATTGTGCGTAATGAGTAATGAGTAAAACTGCTTTGATTCTGCGTGACAAGGGACATAAGATCAAGTCACCAGGAGCATTTTGGCACAGAATCACTTGTGCGGAGTGAATGAAGGAGAAAGAGTGTTGACAGGAAATCACATTTACACAGCACTGGTGGAGACCTCTCTCTCTCTCTCTCTCTCTCTCTCTCTCTCTCTATTTCCTAGCTCCCAAGCTCCCCACTTCTCCTTGTCAGTTCTTCTCTGCCCAATTTCTCACCACTCTTTAATCTCCTTCTTTTATCCTCTTCCTATCTTCTCGTCTATCATCTCCTTCCCTCTCTCCTCCTCTGTCCTCATCTCTCCCAAATGCTCCGCCTCCCTCCCCTTGTATTCTCTCAGAGTGGGACGGCACTGCAGTGGAGGAACAGTATAAATAGCACCCCACACACACGCACACACACACACAAACACACATACAGACAGACCCCCTTCCTCTGTCTCCTATAGGACACAGACAGCAGCTACTGCAGCAGAACACACAGCAGGCAACGCGGCAATATGCTTGTTTGCTATGAGGCTCATCCAACCAAAGTCATTTAATGGGGCTTTTCCACTGGCACTTTTGGTCAGTGAGCTGAGTCAAACCATGGTGTGTTGATATGCGTTTCCATTACCAGTTCATCTGTGCCTGGACCGTGATGGACATGCTCTGGATTGGGCATTGTCATCATTAAGTTTGTGCAGTGCCAAAAGAAAATGTAAAACTATGGGCAAGAAAGTTGTTTACCACAACATAGTAATGCCAGCAGGGTGAACAGAAAATGTTTCCATTGGTGCATTTATGTTCAGTGTATCTCTTGAATGACATGAATTACACCAATATTGTGCTTGTGAAACAATGTGCAGATTTTAAATCATATATATACATTTTATAGAATTGTATAGGCAATCAGAAAATGTGTGTAACCCACTCATGAGGAGTGTGAAGTACAATACTGCACCGTATAGTACAGTACGGTCAGAGCATAAGGTGCCATATGATACTACGTTTTCTGTAGCCCCGCGGGGAATGTTTAACAATTGTCAAGTAAAATGGCAAGAGCCTGAAAACCTTTGATAATAAATAGCTACTAGCAATAATTGCACAGTGCAATAGTCAAATAAAGTGTGCTAAAGAGGCCACTACTTTAAAACGTCATTCACAAACAGTAAAACACACACCCTGTGTGTGTGGGTAGTCCTGTAATGGAAATGTAAGCCCCAACCGCACTGGGCTGACTGTGCCCATCCAAACCCAGTCAAGCCAAGCCAGAACGTGAAATGGATAAGGGTCATAATACAAACATTAATACATAGATTCTGCGGTTGGAAGACAGACCCTCAGGTCCATCACCAGAGTTGAACACATCTTAAGTTCAAATGCTATGCGTTCAGGGATGTATCCAGGTTGGCCATAACAAGCCAAAAGGGTCACGGTTCATATGTTGGGGCTTTTAGACAACAACGTGGGATTTACAGTGAAAATAAAAAAACGAATTAAAATAAAAAACCCACGACTTTTTTAAGAAGCAACCGGTATTCTCATGACTAGTTATGTGACATCTCATTCTCATTCGGGACATACAATGCATTATCAAGTGCAAGACTTTGGTGTCTCTTCAGTGTCAGTTTGAAGTGAGAAAAGGAATTATGGGAGGACAGGCTGTCATTATGAATGGTTTGATGGTGAGAGGAGGACGTTTTTTCATTTGAATGAACTGAAGCAGCGATAGACTTCGGTACCTGATTCATCTACCAGTCAAACAGACAATAGCCCTGCTGCGGGGGAGGAAATGCGAAAACCCATGATTGAACAGGGGGTGAAACTTCGAAGAACATCTATCAGCATGCCGGAACAATGAAAACCCAATCACTGCGTATTAATGAGCCAAAGCTTAAAATAGTTCCCGTTGTGAGCTGAAGTAAGGGGAAATGATCTTTGCAGGGGGGCAGTTAGCTGATAAGAGTCTAGGCATAAATCATTTTGCACAGTAGAAACGGCTAATCTCTTTCCCTTCAAACTCCCCCCACCTGCTCTGCACACTGCTGAATACTGGGCCAAGGGGAAAAAGCTATTCTTAACTCTGACTGGCGAATAGGTGACTTACTGTAGGCCTGCTATGTATATATGGAGGAGCTTGCTTCATCAAGATGTACTACTGTATATGGCCACCCACAAAACATAGTATAGTCATCTCAATGACAGCCTCTTAAAAGTTTAAGAAAGTTTTTTTTCCAAAATCCAGTTACAGTCCATTAGGTCCAAATGGGTGTGATACTCAGCTTAAGTTGATTTTGTGTTGATAAAGAGGACATTAACAGGGCTCCCATGCAAATCACCGAAGCCCTGTTATTAAGCATCGTTATCGTAGTAACATGCAAATGTGACAACATTATTGTTAGCGGATACAATACAGTACTGTAGATCATACAAATACAGTAGTAATACTTGCGTTATTATTACAAACTGTATGTGTTAGGACCATCTACCTTCTCATCAGAAGGTGGTGTTTTTCATACTGATATAAGCTGATCTAAGTGATTCCTAATGACAGTGAATACAACACCTTTCCCGCCTAACGACAACAAGGTGAAAGGTTTTCTTTCAACCTATGAACCTGGAGATGCATTCATTAGTGCTATGTTCATTTAACTATTTTGATTTGTTCCTAAAGTTCCTAATGTCTTATGACTTTGTCCCTTTGCTACGCTGTCTGAGTCTCTCCATATTAAGCAGGTGTGTGTACTGTGTAGTCAGTATCTTGCATACAAATAAAGAGATGCGAGGTCACGGAGGGTACCGTTGATGCTGCCCCAGACCAGCTGTGCCAGCTTGCCCCCACCCCTTCCTCCCTTTCCCATACCCCAGACCCTCTCACCTCTGGCTCTCACTTCCCATCCCATGGTGCTTTGCTAACACACTTTCCCTGCACCCAGTCTCTCACTTCACAAAGAAGTCATTGCACCTCCGCAGTTTTTCCATCTTATTTCACCATCGGATTTCTCACACTGCCCCACAGGCTTAGTAGGAACGCCCTATTAAAAAGAGTACTTCCTCTGTATGCTGTGCTGAAATGCTATCAACATACAAAAATATACAACATTGTACTGTATGTTTTTTTTTTTTACGTTGGTAGCATTTCAGCACAGTTGTTTTTCTATACAGTTCTACACTAACCTGCTCTGACCCTTGTGTGTGATGAGTGCCATGCTAGATCTTGAGCATAGATAAAGGTTGAAATGGAGGGGCAGGGGATATGCCAGAGGGGTCAACAGATGCCTACAGTCTTAATGTCCCATGGGAAATTTGAAGGAGTTAAGCAAACACCCTGACTAGCAGGCACTATGGCATGCCGAAGTAAACATGATTGGTTGTTTAGCTTTACTTGGTTAATTTGCCGTAACTCTGTTATGGAAGAAATAAGATGCTTTCAAATGTATTTCATTATTTATTCAACTTCGCTAGTATGTGTTGTTCGCTAGTATGCCATGCAAAGTTGAATAAATATGTTGATATTTCAGTTAGTAAAGTTCAGTTTTCGGTTCAGTTTAAAGGAAACAATTGAATCAAGTTAAATTGCACAGTAATTATTACAGTGCATGTGTGCACAATTTAACATAATTACTGGCACTCTAGTAAATATGAATAATCTAATATTAATACTCTAATTCACTCCCACAATTGTCGGTGTACCAAAGCTAAACATTCTTTTTTTATGGCTGGTTTTGATCCAAGGAACATAAATTGAGGTTGTGTATCTTTAAGATATTTTACCGTCTAGAGCAGAAGGTAATTTTTCACTTAAATAAAGACTGCACTTAATAATCTTGTCTTTTTGATTCGCTTGTCTTTTTGATGCAAATATTGTACTCACACTCAGAACTTGAGAGCTCCATGCTAAATCAGCTGTGATCGTATAGCTGAGCAGAAGAGACAGATAGGAAAGAGGCCTAGATGATAGGTAGGCCAGACATTCTATCAGCCCACCAGAACAGTTACCCAACATGAATACGGCCCCTATTGATGTGTGTGTGTGTGTGTATACCGGGCGTAAATGAGATGAGAGATGGCATATTAGGAATACTGAACTATCTCTCTTTTTTTTCCCCTCTCTCTTCCGCCAAACCCTCTATCCCTTGGACGGCCATCCTTTCTGTATCTCTTCATCTCCCTGCCTTCTTTTCGTCCATTCTGCTCTCACAGAGTCCAGGTTGTGATCCAATCACAAGGCTAGCAGCAGCAATCACAGTGCTCTGATTGGTTTTATAATCCTCACTCAGGATTCTCAGATGGGAGAGAGTCGGCGGGCCAAGCAGTCTAGCTCAGCAAGCTGTCATACCGCTGCACATCAAGCGCATGCACCAGCCTGCACGCTCACAGCCTCTCTCTCAGAGTTCCTAATTTACTTCTTGGCTTGACCACACTGTTGATTTCATTATGTTGTGTCTTGAAACAATATAGGTTTTATATAGAGCTGCTAGATATAGCATAGTACACCTGAGTGGTGACAGGTGTGTAGGAAACGCCATGGTGTCCTATAAACCCCCACACACTGGCTAGGTTTATATGGATGCTCCTGTTGCAGCTTTTGTCCTGATTATGAAGACAATATTATATTGGAATGTTTATGTGGCAACTGCCATTTAATATGCCAGCACTGGGCGTAAGGGTACACACCGTAAGCAAAACCAAAACCCTGTAATATTCGGAATAAAAGTGAATGGTCATAGCTAAAGTAGAAAGTACAATTTCAATGATTCTGCCTGTCTCTGTACATGCAACATTCATAGTGTCATTACAAATGGTTTGTAGGTACATTATGAGCTCCGAAGAGAGAGACAGAGAGAGAGAGAGAGAGGGCATTCACGCAGCGCTATTTCTATGTGAATCCAATATGTGCATGAACATCTACAGTGCATTATGATAGAACGTGATGCAAGACTCTGTCTCTGCAAAGCAACCACACAGCAAAGTCCGCTAAAATACAGGTGGGAATAAAATAACACAACACATTACAAACATATGCATGCTCTGCATGACACAGAAACACACACGTGCACACACGCACTCACACACACATGGGCGCACACACACGCGTTCCCAAACTCCCACCTCAATAAGCTATGATTTAGCTCCCATATTTAAAAACCCTGAGAAGAAAAAGTAATTTCCCAGTCATAATATTGTGGTGAAATCCCACAATACTCCACTACAGCTAACGTTTGAGGTTTGATTTGCCTTGTGGCACAGATTTCCCCCAACACGGGGATAACCAGATAAAATACATGAGAAATTGTAATTGCAAATTTAAACCCAGGTAACACCACAAGCCACACCACATGGAGCGCGTGATAAACACAAATACACACACACACACACAGACGCATATGCACACACAATTGTAGACACAAACAAAGGCGTTATTTTACTGCTCTTTACAGCAGCGAACAATCAGCTGTTAATGTTTTGGCCTAACTGCTAAGACACTGCACTATAAACAAGAGCTGGGGGAGATAGCTTGAGTGACAGGGGCAGGACAAAGAGAAGTCAAAAGAGACATGCAGAAAATGAGATAAGGAGGGGGAAAAGATGGTGCTTTAATTGTGACGAGACAAAGAGGTACAGGGCATCTTTACTCTGGCACAAGCTGCCCCATTTAGCTAGACAGCGCAGTTCTGGTGTTTACATGTGCACTGTAGTCGGCTAGTAAGAGTTACAGCTAACACACCCATATCTTGGCACGTGTCCATTTCTTCTCTCCCACAGAAGTCTATACATCTGTATTCATGGGTCTCTCGGCATGGGCCTGTATAAGTATGCAGTTTAACAAACAAAATAAAATGAAACTTAATAACAGACTCTGATCTGTGTGTGCGCGTGTGTGTGTAAGAGGCTCCAGGGAGGCGTACCGCACTCGTTGCGCTGCTGTTCAGAGGACGTCCATAGTAATGAGCGCATTTCCTTCTTAATCACTGCACCACATCCCTGCCTCCACACACACACACACACACACACACTGTTCCCAGCATATTGAGTGCTGCGTGCTGTTCACCTCCTGCCAACGCGATGGCGGCGGCCAGGGAAATTACACCAGTCGCAGGGCTTCCGTACGTACGTGTTGCCGTCAGTCGAAACATTTGCGAACATGGCACTGCCGAAGTAATCCCATCAAACCGCCAGTTTAATTTTCACGTATGCTTGCGAATGTTTACCGGGAGAGGCTATTCATGTTTGGAGAACAATTGACGCAAATGAGCGCAATGTGGGGCTTACACACACACGCATTGTGTAAAGCAAATAAAAAGAATACGCCAACCAAATGGAAGTCCGTAGGAACTCATTGTCCGGAATTTTATAGTATACGCGCATGGTGTCGATTGTGTGCACTTTCAACACGGCCATAGTTAAGGCAGAGCCACTATCTGTGAAAGAGGGTCACAGTGTCTCTCACAGATGCTGTTAACTCTTTTTCTCTCTCTCTTTCACACGCACACACACACACACAGAGGTCAGCGGGATAAGGCTGTCTCAAGAAGGCATGTACCCTTCAGTTCCTGTCAATGACGACATGGGCTGGTAGCTTCTACGCACCACTGCACCCCGACCGAGCATGCACGCACACACACACACACACACCCAAAAGCATACTGACTTTTCTTTCAGCTCTTAACTTCCCAACTTTCCTTATCACTACTACTACTATCTATTTCCAACAAGACTCTCATTGTCTTTAGCTAGTATGCTATTCTTCAAGCTAATTTTGTGTAACCTGTTGATATGGTTAACTGTTTTATACCTATTCCCTCCTTAACTCAGTGTGGCAGCAGAAGTGTAAAGGCGAGGCTTGGGAACAGAGCCTTGTGCCGTCTTTCTCATGCATATTTTCATCCCCACCACTTCCCCTGGTACGGTGTACATACTGTACAGAGCACAGTTCAGTCTGGCCTGCGTCCAGCGTCAAGCCCAGCCAGTAACCGTATCACAAGGGATTGTAATCAAACCGATTAGCAGACAACAGCCAAACTTTCTGTATTTCCATTATTTATATAATATTTATTTCAATTGTGTGTTTATTATGTGGACAGCAATTGTAACCACCTAATTGCAGCCAATTGTACCCTTGCTACCTTGGGTGGTACAATTAGGCTGTATAAATGACACCTGGCATTGTTAGTTCACTATGCACCCTGAGGAAGGCCTGGAAGCTGCAGCACGCTGGAGCACTTTGGGGTCTAGCAGCGTTGGCAGCTGTACGATAATTATTGTATTTGTGTGATACATTTGCCACTGTGATTTATGATCCACACGTCTGGAAATATAAATCTACAACAATGTACACTCATTTTGACATTCCCACAATGTCACATTAAAAGGTCCGATGTTTTCAAACCATAAACAGGGGTTCTTAATGTCTACTGACAACTGCTGGTAAAGATTGCTAACCTTGATAGGCAGCCATGTAGAACAAAACAGCTCATTCTGACATTGTGTACATGCGTCCATGAATACACATAATCAAGATGTTATGGATATCAAATCTTTCATGGGGTCTGTTGTAAAACACCTCTTTTGGCCAGTCAGTCAGTCACTTAGCAGACATCCTTAGACAAAGCAATTTACAGTCCAATTACAAGTATTAAATGGAGGATAATTACTTCTACACAACATAGTTTGCAAAGCGTAGTGTTCATTCAGGCAGGTCTTGGTAGTGCGCCCGTTCCCAGCCTTCAGCTGACACTCAGCTGACTGTCAGATGTCACTCAGCTGACTCAGCAACACCCAGCTGACACACCATAACCTACTCAGTGTTGGTGTGTTAGCTAAGTGTTGCTGAAGAAGGTTTCTTTGAAACGTCCTGTCGCTTGCTAAGTTTGCCGCAGAACACCCGCAACCTCCCAGTGTAATACTGAATTTAAGTTGTAGTTGGTTGTATATTTTCTATTTTATGTTTACCATCATGTTATTGCTGTAAAACGCGTAATGTCTGCTGCTGCCCTGTTCAGGAGGGTTAAAGCCATTAATAGATACTCCCATACTGTATACCTTATGATGAGAAGCAACCCTGAACTAAACCATTCCGCCAAAAATATTTCCTCTGAAGGTATTTTGACTGTTTAATAAGTACCACTAGTAGAGTTCACAGAGAAAAGACACACCAGTTAGAGAGATAAAGGAAATCCACCTCTGGGGAATGGTTATTATGGTATTACATTATGGCTTTTATCATGTACTATCTTGTTTGTAATATATTGTTCTTATTTTTTTTTGCTTTGCTTTGCTTTATTGTTTCAATTTTATGTCACTATTACATATTGCTTTATGATGCACATATGTGGCTTTTAATATTTATTGTACATCTACTATCTTGTTTCGTAGTCCTCTTATTTTATTTTGTACTCTTTTATATGAAGCACATTACACGTGCATGTAATCTTGAGAACTTTGAGCTGCAACTCCTGTATGAAAGGTGCTATATAAATAAAATGTATTATTATTATTATTATTACTTTGTGAAAAAGCATATTAGTATCAATTCTTGGACTGATGTGGCTCACCACCAATGGGTGCACACTGCAGGGATAGACTGTGGGTCACATTTGGCGAAGCAGTGCAATGTCACTCACCGATTAACGCTACTGTATAAGCAACTCTGTGCTGAACATCTGGTACATGCTGTATACCTCTGTAAGCTCAACAGCACTTTCCGGGAGTGACAAAGTTGATTTTCATTGGCTGTCTGCATTGTCTGTATACATAATTCCGGTGTGACTCTACTACCAATGCTTAATTTACTAATTTCAGTTATCCATTTATTTTAAGCGGTAACCTTAGCCTACAGTACTGTACAGGCAGATTTGTGTAGTTAAGTTTCCCAACTAATTCCTCATTGTACTAGTAAGTTTAATATAAACTTGGTCATTTAGTTATGTGGTTGATCGTCATGCATGTCAATCAAAATACCTCGCCTGTCAACAGTAGTTAGCCAATGTGGTGTCCCAGACTTTACGAAAATAAAGGATGGCTCTGTGAGACTATCATGGAGCAAGCCATTGGAAATAATGGGTTTCAGAGCGCAGTGGTGTCGTTATCGTGTGGTTTCTGAAAGGGTCTTAACGGCTGCGTTTGTGCATTGCATACTGTAGCAACAAAGACTATATTCTGAAAGGAATATATAAAGCTTAAATTCTGTATGTGCCGACTAGAAGGATATACAAATGTTGAAGGTTGCACGCAAACTATTGTTGATGTTTGGGGCAACCATAGGTAGGCTATTTTAAGCTGTTCATCTCCTGAAACAGGTGAAATAAAATAATCCATCTCTTCTTTCTTACACATGTAGAGAACAAGAACAAAAGTTACTTAGAGTATAACCACAACTGAAAATACGCCAGACCTGAAAAACATGATCAAGGACTAGCCTAGTCTACCAGGTGTCTAACACTGAACCAGTTTATGAGTAGGCTAATACAAAAGTCCAGACCTTAAACATTAACATTGTGAATTTAAAAACCATTCATGTTTAAACCTTAAAT
>JAODUG010000014.1:1667713-1686188 GCA_027564795.1 Aphredoderus sayanus
CTATTGGCGAAAGAGTGTAAAGACACATACATGGCCTAAGTAGCAGTAGTTAGTATGGGCCTCCATCGCACATCCACTCTAACAGTCCTCCTTTCAATTTACAAACTTTTGCATTTCTCATACTTTGGATAAAATGCAGCTTTCCACTTTGCTGATCTCTAGTAAAACATCACTATAGCCTTAACTTCAATATATATCCATATCAAGATGAAATATTCTGTGAGTCCTAATAATGAAAAGAACAATTTTGAAGAGATTGCAAAGATCCAAACTGCAAATATGTGTTGTGGTGAAATACTACTACTATTCACCAGAGAAACCTACTGTATTAAAGCCATATTTTGCAAACTCAGCGTGTCAGGGCGATGCATTACACCAACGCCATCATTTTGCATAGTGCTGCAGTTCCTCCAGTTTAGACAAAGATTGTTATTTAAGGTTAGCGAAGCGTCGTGCATCGTATAGGGACATTTGAAAAGTAGCAAGCACCTGCAAATGAAGGGATTTAAAAATGTCTTTGTCACATTTGAAGCTACACTATTATACAGGGTTTTCAAGCACCAGTAGTTGAGAAAATAAATCATCTGATAACAGATATCTAAAGCTAAATGACTATTTCTAACTGTGATACATGCTAATTGGTCTCTTGCTGTGTTATACGAACTGACGAGTATTGTTAATAGAATATGGACCTAGTCATTTCTGAATAAACATTTTGAAACCATGGGGTTTCGATCTTCTTTAGGTTAGAGCTGGAGCTTAATTTTTTTTTTTACTGTTAGGTGTCTTGCTCAAGGATACCTTGACACTTGGTGAGGAGTTAGCGGGGTTTGAACCACAACTTCTCACATCTCGACTTCCCACAACAAGCTGGATGCTTAGGTAGGCTAGGCATGTCCATGGTACGGGTTCACCATCCTATCTACTGGCCTCTTCTGCCCTATCTTGCTATTGGTTACAAAAAGCCCTTCTTTAAAGGATAATAAAAACATTTGCACTTATTTTAAGATATTTTATATTAACATATCAGTGACCAAAAACTACAATGTTTGTCTCCTACTGACAAGCATTGTTCATGTAGCCAAAGGAAGACACACAATAGCTATTTTGGATGTCATAAATTCATTGTTGTCTAAAAGCACCACGCTTAAGCAAATCCTATTTCAATGCATGATATAATTGGTACACCATTATCAGTAGAAAGTAGATGGTGGTGTACAACAGACTGAAACATCTTAAACTGAATCATCCACCTAAACTTGCTAAAAAAAGGTTTAACTACACATTATACATGTAGTGTCACACAGAATGGTACAAAAGCGTTTTGACAGATTCCCCAGCTTCGCTAACAGGGCTGCGGAGATGTGAGGCTTTTGACACCATACACAAGCAACCAGAACATTGCTGTCTGAGATTGGCCCAAGCCCCAGCAATTTGTATCATGCGCTGGGTATGTTAATACAGTAGCTGTTGGCTTACAGTATGGGTGATGTAAGAGGTCTAGCAGACAGCAATAGGGACCTGCCCTTACACCGCAAGAGAGCAAGCTTCTTAATGAAATAAAAAGGCTGAATGTTGCACTAAGTCACCTGTAGAGACTGGAGCTCTCCCCAGCGTAACAGAATAACGAATTCTGTTGTGGAAAAATGTGTTTTTCGACAAAACACCAGGACAACCAGAAGAGGGAGAGAGGAAGAGAGGGAGCAGTCAAGGAAATAAAGGGATAAGGGAAGAGACGAGGAATTAAACAAACAAGAAAGAGGAGAGGGAAGCAAACCACAAAGAGAACAAACAAGGGGAATGGGAGAGAGGGGGATGGCGGGTGTCAGAACAGTGTTGTGCAAATCACAAATGAAAAGCATTACTACTCCACACACCAGGCATCGTCTCCCAGGAAATAAAAGTATTTCAGCATAAAAAATAATAACTTATTTGGAGCAGGAATGAAGGCAGGCCCGCAAATCAAGCCTTGGTCTTTCTTTTGTACCTGACAGACTACATTTTAGTGGAATTTCAACTTAATTTTCATCCATTGTAACTGCCATCTGTCCACTGGTTATAATACGTTCAGACACGTTCAGTACAGTAGAAAAACGTATTAGTACGAAGTGCTCCCAACAAGTTGTAAAAATATTACTTTCCCACAAATGTCTTTTAGATTCCAGTAGCAGCTAGTGTTGGATTTGGCCTTAAGTGTTGCTCACTATCACATACGGTATGTACAGAGACATCAAGAACAACTGAAGGGCAAAGTAAGGTTGAAAGCTGAGGTTGTGTTCAGAACGCAACACTCGAATAATACATAAAGCCCTATTGTAGATATAGATTCAGAGATAGCTAGCAATATATATATATATATATATATATAGATATACATACACACATATACATACATATATATATATATACATAGATTTACAGACACACAAAGCACACACCACTTACCACCCTGATCCGTGCTGACGGTGATGGCAGCCACCGGGCGGGGGTAGGAGCTCAGCTCGGACACGCCGTTGAGCGACTCGATCTCGAAGGTGTAGTTGGCGTGCGCCGAGAAGTCGGTGACGGTCACCGTGGCGTTGGTCAGGCCCAGGGGCCTCGGCAGGAAGCGCAGCTCCTCCTCGCACAGCTGACACTGGTCGGGCTGGGGCCCGCAGCGCTTGCACAGCACGTTGTAGCTGAGGTCGCGGCGGCCACCGCTGTCGCTGGGCGGCAACCACTCCAGCATCAGGCAGGTGTCGTTGAGGTTGAACATCAGGTTGCGGGGGGGCGAGGGCGGACCTACAGAGAGCAAGTCAGTAGGCAGGTACGCAACACGGAGTTTCCTTCCAGTCAGTCCACCATGGCCGCATTATTAGTGGCACCTGTGAACCTTTTGTACCGTGTTGGGTACGTCTTTGCTTAGTTGTCGAGTTGCCCTCTTGTCCTCACCTGTAAGTGTTAGCCTCCTGTCTTTTTAATTCTGTTGAAGGATACTACAATTTCTGCCTTGCCATTTTGTACCTCTGCCTTGGTTTATTGGATTGCCGGGTTTTTGCAACCTGACACACCGGGCGGTTGTTAAACACAGAACGTGGTTCTATTCACACAACCATCTGGGGAGCCCTTTATTGAAACTGTTTTAATTAAAAGGGCAGGTGATTGGATGAACCATCTGTCTATCCGTAGGAACCGCCATTGTTGTTTTCCAGTCGCTTTAGCTGTCTTCACACCTAAACCACGCCCGTAGCTAGCAGTACCATGTTGATTGGTCACACGTTAGCTATACCGGACAGAATTTAAAGGATTGCTTGCCTCTCCAGACTGATTCTCAGTGTGAAGTCAAACTGAAGCGAGTCTATAGTTTTTGACCCCTGTCTATGTACAAGTCTGCCTACTACTATACTTATCGTGTTCTACACCAGTTCTCTCTGTACTTTGGGCCCAAGCATGATACATCTACTTACAATATATATCAATATAGCTAGCAATCAATCTAGCTAAATACTGTACTCATTGTGATACTTCCACTGTGCATCATTTGGTCACAGGTGCACATTATATTGGGTTATTATGGACTCGTATGGTCACATGCTGAGTGTATAAGTCTGATATTAGATTAGTAGATTTGACTGTGATTAAGCATGCTGTAACTGAATGTCTAATGGCATCTCACTAGCATTCTCCGTCTGTCAGAGTGGAGGTATTTTTGTACATTTGTCTCTGTGTGTGTGTGTGTGTGCGCGTGTGTGTGTGCACGTGCGTGCGCGTCAGGGGGAGTATTGTACGTTAGCAGGCAGCCAGCTGTCATTGGGGGGAGTTAAAAGGCCTGGGGGATTTGAACATCCCTTTCCTGCCAAGCTCGCTGTCTGCCAGGACAATAGGATGTGGCCCTCTCCTGCTTACACCCCCATCCCCCACCCCAACACACACACACACACACACACTGACGACATCCAATTCCTCCAGGCTCTGTCGTTCCCTTTCCCTCTCTCTATCTCTTTCCCTCTCCTTTGTCAAATCTCACCGGACAAGATGACTCCGCCCACCCCTCTCCAACTTGTGTCGGCGCCTGTCCATTCGCTCTGGCGTTCCTTTTCTAAGCGGTTATCTCTCCCCTCCATTGTCTCCATCATGGAGTGTCCACCCCCACCGCCCAGCTCCCCTCCCTGCAGCGCGGCCTCCACTGCCATCAATCAACTCCCATTCTCCTCCCAGAAGAGACTGGTATCTGCCTCTTGTATGTTTCTCTCGCGTTCTCCCTCTCTATCTCTAACCATCTCTAGCCCTAAGTCCTTCCCTTCATCTTTCGTCTTTCTTGTACACGACATTTCTATCTCAACCCCGTGTCTCTGTCATTCTTACAGCTGTATTTTCACTTCATGGGTCTCAAACCCTGTTCTATCCCTGTATTTTTTGCTTTTTACAATATGTGCGCAACATCTTACAAGCTGTGGTTCTGGCAGAATACATGTGCAAATTAAACCAAAAGCAGTTTAGAATGTAAACAAACAAAAGGTCAGCTCAATAGGTTAGCATGTTAATAGTCTCCACATCTTCCGTTCATTAGCACAATTTTACATAAGCGACCCTTTCTGAATGCCTTTCTGAATGCCCTGTAAGCATGTCAACACTATCAAGAAGTGGAGTATATTTTCAATGGATGTTTGCATTGTCACTCACAAGACTGTAGGCATATAGTATACTGTATGCAGTCTTTCAGCTTCTTTTAAATAAGTAAAAAAGTCAGTAAAAAATCAGTAAAAAGAAAGTAACCATGCTTTCCTAGTTTTCCCAACTAATTAATGAGTAACGAAAAACGGGCAATGAGTACTACTTTGTAGCTCAAGTTATGTAGTTTGTCATACTCCATGTCAATCAAAATACTTCTACTCTACTCTATTCTACCTATATTAGGCAGGTTTGGACACAGTAGCCAATGCTAATATGTCCAAATGTATGCATGTACAATAGTACTCTACGATAGTACAAGCTGAAGTCATGAGCTGATAATATACGTCGTGATTTGGTCCTGAACATGAAACTATGCAATAAATGGCAGCCAGACATCAACTTTTCATTGTCAAACATTAAGAGAAGACAAGGTAATGTGTCTAGGGGGGGTACATTTAGTATACTGTACACCTGTTTAGGAACCTGCAGGCTTAGGTCCCTGAAATGGTCTATCCTGTGGGCAATGCTAACACGTCCTCAAAAGACAAATACATTATTCCCTTGGGAGAGCACTCAGGCGCCACCACAGTCTATTTGGGCGAAGGGTAAATGGCTTTTAAATTAAATGGGAATTAGTCTAGTTACACCGTCATTTAACGCAAATATGAAGTCATAATGACAGCCTGTGAATCATCGATGAAGAGGAGTAGCTGAACAAAGCCACATAATTCATCTTGAGACTTTTCCAATGTACAGTTTCACACAAGATAAGGCCTGGCAATGAATAGAGCTGAGGCCACGGTAAAATCACTCTCCTTTGTCAGACACCCAAAGACCTCTGGATTAATCTACCAATTCTTGGGAATATAGCTCACCCCATCTGTCAGGCATATGCAAAAAAGTTTAATGTGTATTCATAATGGGGTTCAAAAATGTGCAGTGTTGTATGATAACAGAAATAGGCTTTAGCTATAAGAATGGATTAAGGGTAATATGAGAAATATGTTACTAGATACTGGGTAGTTACAATAACCTTGCATTATATTGTAGAATGAGATAGCAGCGTATATAGCAGCAGTGTATTTGGATGGTACACCTACCTTAACTCTGTCTACCCACTTCTTTATTTAGAGCCCCTACAGACAACTTTGCACAATGTAACAAGATATTTTATTAAAACTAATCTGAATCGCTTAAGAAAACACAACTAAATGTAGCAACCAAAACTGGTACTGTAGGTAAAATGTAATCTTTAGTTTTCCTAAAAATGGTTAGAAAAGCTTTAGTTCTCTGACAAGGGTACTCTTATTTTGGTAAGCATATACTTGTACGATGCTGTAGATAAATGTAAGACTAGAGGTGATTCAATCTGAACAGCAACAGCATTGTCCTTAAATACATACTGCATCGTAAAGCCCAAACTCAACTTATAATGATCATTGAATGAAACATTCTTGCTTGTATAGCTTTAGGCACCTCCATGAACTGCAATACATATTTATGAGAACATTCCCTTCATACGGCACAACAAGTTATTCTAATCAGTCTTTCTAATCAGTCCGTTCATAACCATTTGTGCCAGGCCAGAAAATAACATGGCCAGTCGCGGCATCTGTTTAATTTAGTTGATGACAAGAGCCTGTATTTGAAAATCATAATAATGTCTGATTGTTCATTTTCAGAACTGATGTAGCTATGTTAAAGTGAGGCATTAATAATACATCAGTGGTCACTGAATGCATGGTAACTTTCCATCAGAGACAACTGGTTGTTAAAACAAATCATTTTCCCGGGTTACTTGGAAACATATTTGCTATTTAACAAACCCATATTTCAATATTTGTCTCTCAGTTAGCCTCACCCTATCACTACAATACAACACATGTTCCCCAATGGGTTTAATGCAATGCAATACAATCTACACCAACATGTACAAATGTACTGTAAGTGGCTTTACTGAATAATGTTAATGTCATGACAATGTTTAGTCTTGATCAAACTTGAAAAAAGTGTCAACCAACGGTACATTTGACAGGTCGGCTACGGCGCTAGCATACTCACGTGTGCAGGCCATGGTGGGAGGGTCTTTCTCTGCCCTGAAGAAGCCTTTCTCACAGCGGCAGATAGTGGCACCTTCACCATAGCTAAAACTGTGCAGCGGACACTTCGAACACTTGATGTTGCCTGCAAATGCCTTGTAGAAGCCTGGGTGGCAAGCTGGGGGGTGTGAGGGAACACAAAGTGAGGTTGTGTGAAAACATAGCACAGTACAGTAAACTCGATACAGTACAGTTTAGTATTACTAAATAAAGAATTCAGTGGTAGAGATTGATGAAAATAATGTGTGCAAGGAATGTGTACAATTCAAAAACCTTAAACGAAGCTCCACACCTCTTATCACAGTAATACCCTCTATACTGTTAACACAACAAAGCCTTCATGCCATATATGTGACAAAAAAACATTGTTGGAAACTTTAATGCCTAATTTATATGTATTGCTGATATTAAACTGTTAATGAATAATTTAGCAGGTGAGGAAAATGTGCTGAAATGGAGGCAGGATGATAGAGCGCAACTCAATTTATCAGCTCTTCAATGTTTTCTTCCTCACACCGACTTATTCCCCTTTCTCTCCGTGTCTTGCCATCGTCTGCCCTCTAAAGACAAGGATCTCCCGCTGTTATTCATAGGTGTCTCAAATTCACAGTGTCCGAGCCTGGCTGTCGGTTACGACACAGCGCTCTGACTGTCAGGAACCAAGACTATACGTACATCTCGACCTCCAAAACACTCCCATGGCACACCAACACAGACAGTTACAGAGACAAAGAACAAGAGAAAAGGAGAGAGACAGACAGAGAGAAAGAGAGCAAGAGAGTGAATGAGACGCATACGGTGAAAGAGTGAAAGACTCCTGCCCTGTGAGAATCCCATTTCTGCCTGATGTCACTGAGCACATCGATTTAACAAGGTAACACAAGCTGTGCTGTTTGAAGGGCTTCACCTTGAAGCGCTTGAGTGTCTTTGTGTGTCTCCATGGTGCCTCATGATAAATAGAACCCGGAAGGGGAGCCTGAATCCATTGACTGCCCTGATCAAATGGAAACAATTAGAAGGAGGGACAAGAGGTCACAGCACACGCACTGTTGTGTCACACGCACACTAACGCAGAGAGGGCTATCTGTATTTGTATGAGCGAAGCCCCCTTTGGCAGGCCAAGGCTGCCTCCGCCATTAACCCCTGGCACACACATGTCCTTGAGTCAAAAACCGTCACTCACACCTCTCCCCTGCCCCCCAACCAAAACCTAATGATGCCTGTTTTCGACCTTCACCAAACCAAGGGGACGTTCGTTTTCTAACCTCGGAGCATCCCGGCAATCTGTCTGACCGGGAGCTGGTCCAAGGTCCCATGCATTAGACCGTGATGGGCACACACACACACACACACAAAACTGATAGTTTTGAGGCAAACATGAATCAAACCAGACAATCTATCTGATTTTCACTAGATAAAAAATTATTTTACATTTGCAATCTACATTGAAATATTATTTTAATAGTGATTTATTAAAACAATGTATTAGTATTCTCAGTTGAAATAGTCCTACACCAAACAGTTTTATAGGAGTCCCTTTCTACATCTTTAAATGCAGTTTTAGTTCAACGGGGAATAGCTTGCATGTCAGGCTGGCAATGGGCTTTGGCTAGTGAATATGAGTGCCATAGCAAACACAACATGTGTGTATGTGTGTGTGTGGGTACAGGCATGCCTGCCTGCATGCATTTGCATATAATTATGGAAGGAGACATTCACACAACTGTGAAGGACTCAACCTAGAGAACATTGTACTGACTCACGGGCCTTTGGGGTACCGATCTAATTCTAGGCCCTCAGCCCAAGGTTAATGAGATCTGGAAGTCATCCAGAACGTCTTCTATCCTACCCCGAGTCCAAAGCCCCGAGCCTGGAGCCCCAAGGCCTGGGCTGGGCCTGGGCCCTGAGACCCAAAGGCAGCAGATTGGACGGGGAGGCCTGGATGAGAGAAGGCTCGGAGCTACTCACAGGACCCAAATCGCACCAAGGAAATTGGCATGTAGATACTGGCTGGGGAGCCTCTACTTGTCTCTCACCCATCTTTCGCTGTCTGTCTGTCTGACTGAGAGCCTCACTACTTCACTATAGCCATCTGTCAGTCATTTTCTGTCATCTCTGATTTTGTTTGTTCAGATGTAGGATATAAAATGCTATTTTCATCCCTGCAGTCTCATTGCCCCTTACACCCAACGCTTTCCTTCAAAATATGGCTGAATGATATGACCTACAGGTATAATCAAAATCACGATGAATTAATCATTGTACGCCGATTACGATTAATGAACGATTATTTATTTTTTGTTTTGCTTTTGTTTTAGTTCTCCTCTATGTTGCTTCCATGCCGCTGGCTATATGGGGTGAAGTCACATGACTACAGATGCGGTAGTATGTCTTAAGGGGAAAGCAACTTTGGAAGAAAATTTACCGAATTTACCAATTCACTAAACCTCTCCCTTGAACGGCTATGTGTCATGATGGAATGTGTTTGTGGAAGTGTAGAGCAAAGGAAGATGTTGAAAGAGTATGCATATGATACCTGCAAGTCTGATAGCAGATATTTTCAAAGTGTACTGGGGGTGCAGGAATATTTTTCACTAATAAAGTTTATTGCAATTTAAACTATTTATTGCAATTTACAAACTATTTGTAAAACATATTTTACCTATATTTATGACCTGATTAACAGGATTAAAAAGTCTAAATAGCCGACATGGGAAAATTACACTGGTTATAGGTTTTGAATTTGGTTTTCATGACTTTTCGATTACTGTAATTGTCCAGCCCTACTTCAAAATTATGAAAAAGTATGTGATAACTTTATGACTTTTTTGTTTAGAGAATTACAGTAAATATCTGAGTGTGATTCTTTATTTTATAACAGTCGACTGTTTTACAGAAATGACACTTAATCTTTCTATAAACAATTGTGATTATCTCACCACATTGACAAAGCCATTGTTATCTTCACTGCATATACTAGAGGTATTGTGTGTGCATGTCTTCTGAGCTGAAAAGCAGATGACAGCGGGGTCTTCTCCCAGTGGTCAGCGAAGAACAACAATTCCAAGAGGAGCACAATTCTGCAGCATTTACTTGCAGAACCATAATTCAACAAATGTTGCAGAATAGTTCAGCTCTTGAAATCAAAAGCAGCAGTGGAGTGGATGCACGAAGATGGGATATCATTGGCGGAGATGGCAGCATTAATGGCAAGTCACAGCATATACTGTGTATGGAAAAGATGCATCATTTGTCTTGCATTTAATGATCTTAGAAGTATTAAAATATATGAAAAAAGTAAACAAATAAAATAAACAAAAATGCTGATTTGTACTCTTCATTCGACAATGACATTCATAGTAAGTATATTCCTACCTGCTCCATTTTTAACGATACATTAGCAGTGTAATTCTATTCAGGCTGATACAGCCTAATCTACTTATCAGTAATGACATTTACTTGACATTCATGACGGTACAGGTTCACAAAATAGCAATATATACAGTATAGCTATAGCTTTTGTCAGAATTAAACTATTAAGTACTAGTCTGTACAGTACATACACATATGGAAAAAAAAACCTTGAGATAACAAATTATCAAAACCTTCATCTTAAATTTTAAATTAGTCGCAGTGGTTCATGGAAACCCTGGGACCGTCTTCACTGTCACTCATCTGAATCCTTCGAAATTAAGAACCCCAACCATACTTTTCCCCCCCTCCTCAATCTCTCTATTTCCATCAGCCTCCCTTGCGCTGTTCATTAGCAGATAGGAATGAGAGTTAACTCTGATTAGCGGGCCTCTCCAACGCATCTTCGCTCAAGTGTTGGGCATGGTGTTGCAAGCCTAATGAACCCTGGGAGAGGTGTGAGAACGCTGACATGAACTTTCTTACATTTTTGTCTCACTTTGTCTTATTTAACTCACTTTCTCTCTCTCTGTCATTTGTTGACTACACATTTATTCCTAACCAGCTCTTCTCAAGTAAATCCATCCCCTTTAAAACTTCAATTTATAAACAAATACATTTTTTACACTAGATTTTGAAGAAAACGGTAGTTAAAGGATAATGAAAGCAAGAGAGGGAGATAGAGAGAATAGACAGAATGAATAACAGCCGAATTTCCCTCCACAGACAGCGGGCAGCCATCAGTTATACAGTATATATCAGGGATCTTATCAGCGGCAAAGATCTGGCAACTAGCCTATTTTATGGTCCTTTTCAGAGGTCCGCCTCACTACTCCCTTTATGAGTGTTTAGAAACAGTCTTTGCTCAAATGAACTAACAGAGTAGTAAACCTCTAAAAAAACATCCATTACAGCCCTCCCTCAGAGTGAGAGAGAGAGCCATAAAGGTTACGGGGAGGGAGAGAGAGAGAGAGAGAGAGAGAGAGAGAGACCAGAGTTCTCACTAAATTGTCCCTGGAGACAAAACATTGCCCCATGGGGTCCACTGATGGTGAGTTAGGCAGCGTCTTGCCGGTCGAGACAATGCCCTGGCTGGCTGGCTTTCAGATGACTCGGACCTAGATTACCTTATCTAATGCATTGCTGCAGACATGCAGTCAATCCATGATAGTGCTTATCGCTGGCTAGCTGACGCTCAGCTTGTCAGCATTGGGTGCCAGTCGGATGCCGGCCATTGTTTTAGAACCCTTATCAAAGCTTTTCCCCCCCAGCGCTCATGTACAGTACTCACTGAAGGGGTTAGGAGTTTCATTACTATTATTTTGCATGTGAAGCCATTTACACTCATTGTGACAGTACTACTGTTTTGATGTTTTGTTTCCCCTTTGTTGGTGACCTAAGCTGTAAGAACTTCATAGTTTCAGGTTTTATGCTCTGCACACTCTCTTGGATCAGGTCCTGCATCACAGACCTATTTTCAGTACAATGTTTCTGTAGCACCAATAGATGAACTTTTTAGGTCTCCAAGATTTTCTTCTGTCTCTGTACTGGCTTTGACAATAGATAGAATTAAAGGTCCAAGTTAATCAGATTTATACTGAGTGGGGCTCGCCAAAATTAGACTTGGTTTTTAATGAAGTATGTACTGGTATCTTGCTCCCTTGTCTGTACAGCTTGCATCTCAATGATGGCATACTCATCCAATTGAATTGGATTGGATTTTTAATTAGATATTTTGAGCGTGTACAATATTTACCTCCTAGGAATAGAAATGTTTTCTATGTGTTGCGTGGACTCCTAATTAATTCATAATAGGGTGTTATGAACATTACTGTGACTTAACCCCCAACTCTCTCTTGCCTCCCTCCTTCTGCATGATGGATCCTGACTGTGATGCACTGTTAAATAAACAGCCAATTGTCTTTAACTGAGATGATATTAGCATACAGGCCATATTGTGGGAAACATAAATAAATAAATAAATAAAAGAATTAATTAAAAAATGTGATGTCTTTTAAAAAACTACAAACAAAAGAGGGAGATAATGACACGGGAGCCCCTTGGCTACATCAACCACAACATAATGGAGTTGGATTGAAACTAAAGTGCATTGGTCAATTTAAATGGATTTGGTGATGCTCTCGCACCTTATTTTCTCCTTTAACTCCCTGACTCCCTTTAATTGCAAATTTTTGCTTCTGGCTATAAGAAAGTGTAAAAATGTTTTAATACAGTTGAAGAAAATATACAATACATAGTTCCACATACAATATACAGGTCAATCTTTGAGCTGTCATTAATAGACAAATTCTGCAAAAAAGGTATACTGCCCTGTGTATGCTGGTTTTGCATATAGTGCCCTCAAGAATATACTGTACAGTGTAAACTTTAATATACAATAAAAAAAATATATGTGCATACTATTAATTAAGACACACAAAACACTGATTTGCTGGCAGAAACAACTAAATTAAGGAAAAACCATTTAAGAGTCCAGCCAAGTGGTTTCAAAGGCTTTCAAAGGTTGTTATACCTGTATGCACCTAAACAGTCCAAACTCATTACTCTCCCTCGCAATTCTCACTTCATGTCCAAAAAAAGAGAACGACGTACAGAGGAGTAGATGTTGGCGGTAAAGAAGTGTAAAGTAACGTTTTGTGGAAGCAGCTGTACACACAGTTTGGTGTGAAAGCAAGGAGAAAATGATTCTGTCACACAGGGACTCACGGGATTTGATAGGAGGAGGCGGCACTCTAGTTGCCACACAGAAGGGGCTCTTCGGTGCCAAACCACCTTGTGAGAAAATGTGAGAGGACGAGAAACAGTCTTACCACCAGTTACCCCCACTGGTAAAAACATTGCCCTGCCTGATAACCCCAGACAATCTGCAGTTGAGAGTTACATCAATATTTATGGCCAAGCAAAATGTTTATATACTGGCAGGTGAGCTAGTAGGCTCCTGATAACTTTGTATATTTCAGCTGTTTTTTCAGTAAGATAACCTTAAATATAGTAATGGAGAAGATGTACATAGAATTGTAAATAGCCTGTAACCAGTAACACGAGATTGATATATTTCTAAACCAATCTAATGCTTTTTGAAGGCAACGTAAAAAATTGGATTTTTGTTTCTTTTCTACCACTAACAAGCCTATATTATGGCTAGTAGTATGAAGCCAGTAAAGACTGAAAAGTCTACAGTATACAAACGTAGCCAGTATGTACACTCACAATATATGGGTTCTATTCAAGCTACAATGCTGTCACACCCTAATCGAAAGGATAGGGAAAGTACATTCTTACACAAGTTATTTACTAAATATGATCAAGGGGTGCAAAGAGGAAAACACCTGTATCTCGTCTAGAAAATTTCCAAATAAGCAAACTAGTAAAACGTTTAGCAGAAACACTCATAACATGCAGGACATTTCAGTGCAGACATGCTGGCTCACAAATGTTCATTCTGTTCTCAGCCTGACTCCATAAAACAGTCATATCAACTTCTGTTGTCCAAAGATTGATTCTTGTGTTCCAAAGACAATGTTAAAAATCATAGGAGGCTATTTTCTTATCCATCTCTGCACTGTGAATGGCATGCAGCTCGGATACTTTTTGCATTTAAAAGAACAAACTTGCTCCTCCGATAGAGTAACCAGAACATCCATTTGGATGCTAAAAGTGCATCTACTGGGGACAGTATGCATCAGACTAGATAGCACATATTCCATCATGAAAGGCAATGACGGCAGAGAATCACAAAGTCTGCAGCAGATTTCAGCAGCAGATTTGAGCACTCCATCCAAATGTCACCACAAATTGCCAAAAGCACGGCTGGCCAGACTACCTAAATCCCTGAATAAACGTGATGATTTCTGATTATTTAATTACAGGAACAGTACCAAACTGTGGCTCACTAAACAGCTAGTACACTAGTGATTATAAAAATTGACTTTTGAAGTAGGAATAGTTGTCCGCTTACAAAATCAGGATAGTATCACAAGGCACTAATTGTTCAAGTGTTGAATATTATTTATAGTATGTTCTCTTAACAGTGGTAATGTGAGGACACTTTAAAGATTAGTGGTGTCAGTATAATAATTTGATTATGAAGAGACATGCATAGACATAACTGTTTCTGCAGGTGCCTTAACCTTTCAATCCGTACTCTACATACTAAATGACTTCTTAAATATAACAAAAAACTAAAAGTATTTCCAAGTTGCTGGCTACTCAAACGCCATTGCTAGAACTGGCTCCCTAGGTGACTAGACCAGTTCTGCTGTGTTTGTGGTTGAGTGAACTTTGTGTACAAAAGGACAGAGCATGCCAACTCTTCCAAAGAGAGACAGGGAAGTTTGCACCGCTAATTAGGGGCAGAACAAGCAACTGTGGAGCGTGATTGTTAACACTTTAGTAACTCTGCACACTGAGACGAATCATCAGCAAAACTGAAATCTAACAAATCTAAACATAATTCTAAAGACTGGTAAAACTTGCTTTGGTTCATCGCAGTTCTGTTAGTCAAAATGAGGAAGGACAAACAGATGAACTGAAGGATTTAGGAAAATCCAAAGGAGAAATGTAAAAAGCTGAAATACATAACAGTAAAGACACTCAAGCTACAAAGTTGAAGTCAAAGTGACAAAGTTGGAGAGGATCCTAGCTAATGGCTTTTGCCAATATTCATCAAAAATCTCCAAGCTTCCAATTAATATGCCCCCACACACATATGTCTCTCTACAGGGCATGGAAGAACATTTTGTTCCCATTCCATCTGCCAGCCTTCCAACTACAGTGAACAGGGTTCATTGCATGGATATTGTGAACCTGAGCTATTACAAATATTAGCACAAGTCAGCTGCAGTAATGTCACACAGCCAAAACGGTGTGGCATCCATCCCTCCACCCATGATAGCCCCCTGGTATTGCACAGTGGTTGTGCCGACTGTCCTCCAAAAATGTGGCCATCAGTGCTTTGAGAGTGTGACAGCTAATAATGGCCGAGGGAGGCAGAAGTGACAAGCTCTCTCTGTCATCCAAACTCACTGTGGCAGGCCTTGCCAAGCCAATGCCTTTATTACAGACACTTTATTCTGGTACCTTGCATGGCAACAGAACACAAACACATAGAAGCAACGTATATGGACAAAAACACCCCCCCCCCCCCCCCCAAACGTTTTTTGAATTGCATTACAACGTTGTACATTAAAATACACACAAAAAGATCTACTGTATTTAAAGCAATGCGAGATCCTTGTTAAACATGGTTAGACCTCATGGTACATTAGACATTCCTAACTGTGCTCACATTGTCTCGTTGCTCATTACTGGCAAGCACTTACATAAAAGCAAATTGTCCCCTATTAACGGTCCTGCTAATAACTTACTGTATCTGCGGGCTACTGCTCAAATGTTCATATGTTGACTGTTCTAGAATTCTCTATGTATCTCTTTTTTTGCTGTTTTGTCTTTCCTCACACACAAATGCGCGCGCACACACCTGAAAAGGTATTCACGTTAAACCACTGACACACACCCACACACCAACAGGCAGGGAGTATATTCCTTTCAGAGCCCTCTCTGATCTATGAAGTGTAATGGTGTTTAATAAGTCCGACATTACGGTGAGATAATCCCACTCTCTCATGCACCGACACACAGCCAATTCCATTTCTACCGCCTCAGCTGTTTTCGCGGTGTGCCGAAAGCTCATTTCGAGGGAAGCAGGCTGGGCTGCAAAAAAAAAAAAAAAGAAAAAGAAAAAAGAAAAGAAAAATAAAAGCCTCAAATATCAATTACCACTTATGGGACAAGAGGAAAAAAGCTGATGGATGCTACATTTCACAAATCCTTTGCCATTATATTCATTTTGCTTTAATATGTTGTTTTTATAGAGAGCAATAAATGTGCATTGGGAAGAGAAATTAATTCTGATTGGCCTAATAGGAGTGCTAGGAGTAGGAATTTCCAGCCACCAGATGACAATCCGCTAATGCATTTTTATTCCTGGGCTCATGTGTGCTTGTGTGTGCCTCTGTTTGAGTGCATGTGTGTGTGCCTCTGTTTGAGTGCATGTGTGTGCGCACATGAATATCTATGTCTGTTTGCCTGCCTGAAGAGAGAAATGATCAACACATTATCTCTGCTTCCCGTTTTTATTTTCATGTAAATCCACAGAGGCAGACAGGGATAGAATCGGATATTTACAAATTTGTCATAATCTTTGTGTATTACTTGCAATATTCTCCAGATCTCACCGAGGCTGGCTAAGGGACAGCATCGGCTAGGGGATAGCTCGGGTTTTTCTACAAATCAAAGTACTGTCCTCGGCTGCTGTAATTAGTTTAGTGTTATTGTATTCCCACAGAATAGAGGGTATAAAATGTGTTATTGTTTCTTAACTGAACACAGTGGGTAAACTAATGTGCTCAATGTGATCAATAAATCATATCTGAACACATCAGCTCCCCGCAAACTGGAAAATTAAGCATGGATTGCAGTGTGCGCGCGTCTGTGTATGTGTGCGCATGCACGTACACGTTTGTTAGTGTGCGAGTATGTGTATGTGAGAGAGCAATATTTCTATCACAATATAAATAGACCCAACATATACACTTTGTAATACTTCAAACACACTGTGTACTCACTGTATTATGTAGTCAAATCTGGCCAAATATACTCACGGTAGTTATTCGACAATCTTCCATTCTGATTGTCCCCACTCTGTATGCCACTGTAGGCAGCTCAGGCAGTAGCTGTGATTTTTGAAAGGCACCCCCCTCGACCCCCCTCCCGCAGCCCGCTAATCACATTGACCGTCGGCTCCCAAATTAAAGCTGCCACTGCCCCAGCTGGACACCGGCGCTCCGTGCAATTTGGTTCCCGACAGTTAAATGGGTCCATGGCGAGAGGCCTGCCTATCATAGTTTGCCATACAGGACCTGCTCGATGGCAGTGGAGGGAGTGATTTTGGGGGGGCATAATACACTTTGTTATAAAAGATGGACATAGATTTTGTGATGCCACCTGTTGGCAGAAAATGGTATGAACCAAAGAGGGTGGGAGGCGTAACCAATTTGTGGTCTTTTCCATTTGGTAAAACCCATATTTTCAACCTCACAACCATTCAAATGGAACCAATGTCCCCCATAACGTGTTTGCAATGTATTACGTTTGTACTTTTAGGTAAAACTAGGTCTTGATTGAAGCCAAGTAGCTGGTGGCCATTAACAGTACTGCACATTAAGTGCAACTTATTTAAGTGTGTTTCGGTTAGCAATCAAACCATGGTGGCCTTACAAGGATTCACAAAAAAAGGAGAAAGCAGGGAGTGAACACAGGAGAGAGGTGATAAAAATAAAAGATGGAGATCTGGAGCACAAGGGGCAAGGGAAGCACAGGCAGAGAGATACAGGGGGTGAAGGAGACAAAAGAGGCTCAACGACCAGTTTCACAAAGTGGCCTAAAGTGCTACGATAAAGCCTTCCCCTGATGTCAATGGCTTTATTGCTATAATGTGTTAAGAGTCACACACACACCACAGGTTACTGCTTGCCAGTCATATTAGTCTCCATTTAGAGACTAACTTTTGGGCAGTGATGAAGGCAGTTGTCACAGGTGGGACACATTTTGCCGTTTTCACTTCTAGATCACATGTGGTGATAAATAGGCTGCTCATCATGTGATATTCAGTGCATGTTCAACATAAAAAAAATAAAAAAATAAAGCACAGTTGCCCTCATGCAAATAAGGTGGCCATTTTCTGCCTCAATGTATAATTTATTGCCTCAAGAGTGCAAACAGTTCCCCTAAACACAGCATGGTCATGCACAGGTGTGAGTCAGATATTTAGTAATTCACATCGCATGCATGTATTAATGTGACACACAATGATATCCTGCCCAAAACAGGAGGTTTTATACTTGAAATATCGCCTAATGGCTCAAGATCCTATGCCTCTAAGAGAGGAAATAGCAGCGGGAAGACGAAGGTGCAGAATCACACTTAGTCATGCCTCCATATTCCAAAACAGAATAGATTTCACACCAGTATCATTGTATGTGGGTTGAACAGCAGCGCATCAATTCATTAAAATGTTTAGTTTTTCAAAGAGAGCGTACACTTCACTGAGCTACACAATAGTACTGAGAAATTGATGGACCCAATATACCGACAACATTATAACCTGAGGATTTGTACACAGTTTTAAGGAAGCACATCCTTAATACTTTAAATATATATATATATATATATATATATATATATATATATATATATATATATATATCGCACTGTGTCTGGTTGTGTGTCTC
>JAODUG010000014.1:1701211-1713807 GCA_027564795.1 Aphredoderus sayanus
CTTCATATAGTATATAACTTATAATAATTAACCTCACCTTGATTACTGTGGCTGGAACGTGTGAAAAAAATCCCAAGGAGCAGCGAAACGAGGAAAAATACTTCTCCCAAACTCATGTCTGCTGCAACATCCACGGGGATTTTTTTGTAGTACTTCTGTCCGGGGTGCGCACCTAGATCCACCAGAAGCAGGTCTCCGTGTGTCGTCCGCTCCTTGCTCACATTAGGAGCCTGCTGGAGGGACCTGGTGAACGTCCGGACTGGCGGCAATCCATCGCTTAACCTGGTGACGGGAGGGTCGTGACTCGTGACGAAGAAGCGTTTAAGAAAAGTCACAAAGAAAAAACAAATCAAAATGACTGTAAAAGCTTTCTTAACATTGAATTAAGCGCAAAGTCGAGGCACACGCGTACATAAAATACTGTGTTAGATTAGTCTGAAACAACTTTGAAGGACAGATAATTTGACCGCATGCAGTCCAGTCTTGTAATCTGACACAACTCCGCGCATACGTTACATTCTACAGTCTTCTTGACGCACCGAGTTCCTGCGGGCTTTGAATCGTTCCAGATTGGTGAAGTAGGTTTGGTGGATACACGAGGCGGTATGCCTCCTGCACGCCCGGGCTGGTGCAGCACGGGGCTCGGCAACAGGAGAACCGGCGACAGAGAAGAGAGCAGCGGGAGCTGTGGCTCTGCCTGTAGACTGTGCACATCTGTGCTGCATGCTCGGCACTAGAGGGGGTTAGCTGACAATGCAACGTATGTGCGTGTCTGCGTCAGGATGCGTGTATGGTGTATTGTGTGTGTGCGTGTGCGTGTGCAATTCCATGAGAAATGTTACCGATTTTACATCCACTGATGATATATTGGAAATTGTACATTTGTGTTTTGCGTTTGCCTTTTATTTTATTTTTGCAGGACATGCCAACTTTTTAAGATCGTTAACTGCAATCAATGACTTACTGAAAACATTTGGTGTAAAAAACAGCACAAACATAGTCTAAGTATTAATTTCACATACGATTTAACATTTGCCTTCGTTATTTCCTTTCATTTTTTTATTTACAACTGTTTCCATGCATACTGTACGTCAACGGACAGTATGCAGTCGGACTTTATTCGACGACCACGTAAGCCTATAAGCTACGTAGTACCTTAAATTGCATACCGTAGCCCAAGCCTATAACAATGCCAATGCGTTGTAAAATTGATTATGATATAGGCCTACATTGTTTGTCTCTCTGGGATAGTGAAATTCCTCCTGAAAATGTTCTTATTGAGATGTCTAGGCCTATGAGTAGGTTTATAAACTACAGTAGGTCTAACCTTATATCTATCAGACGTAGCTGTGTAGTTGTTTGACTATAGGTCAATGTGCGTGTTGCGCCTGCACCCAAAAGTGATAGGTTCATTACACACAATGATTACATGAAACTGTTTCAAAGAAGTGTAAAGACATCACCGTATATCAGCTTATAGGCCTATAGAAGCAGTAACAGCCAGCAGTTTTGCTTTGCCAAACCCAAGTCGCCAATGTCAGCCAAGATTAGAAGGTCTTCGTCTCATCTTCATGGACGTCTTATTGAGTGAGTAAGCAACACTCCCACTAAAGCGCGCACATATACAGTACTGTAGGCCTACCTGACCGGAATAAAAAAAAGCAACGCCGCGATACGACCCAGTCAATCAGGGCAGAGGACCAGCCTTCTGTCAGGACCGCGTAAAATAAATGCATCAACATCACATTCAGTCACAAACACTCAGGTCCCAGCCAATCAGCGAACTATTCACAGAGGCTGCCAACTGACTGCGCACCACAAGGAAATAGTGTAAATAGTGTAGAATATATGGGCCCAAGCTGCAGTATGTGCATTGCTGGAGGGGGGCCGTTACACAAACGGATCAAACTATTAATGTCAGGCCAGACATATTGCAGCCATAAAACCGAAAAACACGGATATATATATTATGGTGCGTCTCTGGAATGAGAAGGCTATGAAATTTCATTGGGTTATATTGGTAACGTTGTGTTGCAGAATTGTTATTGATAAGTACATATATATGAGTATACTAAGATCCTTTAATTGCTTGTCTGAACTTTATTCCAGTAGACATAAATACATCAGTTTGCCTATATGCCTGTTTTTTCTACTTGGCTATTTTAAAGCAAATAACAAACATTAATTTAACTTTTGTGTAACCAGCATTGCTTTAGTTTATTCATGTGATTCCAGTTGATTTAGAATGATGATCAAATGCAGTTAGCTACTGAGAAGAGACCCTCTAACACCCCTTAGCAATGATGTGGTTTCCCTAGCTGTGATAGCAGCAAATGAGGTGTGACTGTAGGGTAACTGTAAGTTATAGCACTTGCTTGGCCACAGAGAAACTGCTACGTCCATCTGTACTCATCACAGAGAGAGAACAGACCAAAACCACATCAGCACAACTGACAGCCACAATGAAACTTAATGTTTGACCTGCTGTCCTTTTCGCTGCAACCTGCCGACCATAGACTATCTTTCTGTATAAGCCAGGTTACATTGAAAGGTATTTACCAGGCCCATTGGAGGCAGGCATATCAAATTCAGTAAACTAAAGTGAACCTTTAGTAAAGCTGTATTTATAATCACAATAGAACAATGTGGTCTTCAGAGTGATCGGACTGTGATTGGATTATGAGGTACTGTTTTGTCTAAGAGCATTTAAAAAAGAAATCGGATAGGTCTAGTAAAATATTTAGTTGCATAATGTACTTTTAAATGAAATATTTCTAGGCATATTATTTTAGAGAGTCTATATACAGTATATTCTATCCAACCCTTGCATGATGTGGAGATTCTAAGGATGATGGCAATAGTAAGCCGATTTTAACACTGTAATGATCCAAATATGTTGAGAAATGTTTGGTTGTCATCCACAGAGGATTTTGTCTTCCCCAAGGCCAGGACGACATTGAACAATTTCAACAAACAGTAAAAACACCAGTATAAAAAAAAATAATTGCTTGGAATAAAGAAAAAAACATTTGATTGCAGCCCTTGGAAATTGCCTGTAGCAATTTACAGTCTGTTGTGGCTTCTGATTTGCTTGCAAAAATCAATCTGAGCTCCTAATTTACATGATACGTCTGTATGGAGCTGTGCTAGAAGCAGACAAGCCCCGGTAGGTACAATATAGGGGCACACTAAGGCACTATAGACCTTGTGATGGTCCTGCCTGTTAGTTGTCTTGGAGGTGCCTGATAGGTGGAGTGAATTGGTCATCACATCTGATTGGGAGCATCTGGGCCCAGTGTTCCCAAGGTTTAAAAAACATGTTGCTCAGTCTCTCTTCCCAGCACTTTTTATTTTGCTAAGGCCTTGGTTGTTGTATTTCCATTTTCTACAAACATACAGTACTGTTTTGCACTACATGGTTTGTCTGCATGGACGTCTGTGCACTTACTTATGTGTTTGATTAACTAACTTCCACACCTCACTTGTAAAATTAATGTCTGCATTATATAATATTTTAAAATAAATTAATTGTCTGACCTTGCATGTCTGACTTACTGTTAATTGTGGCCGTATGAGCAAGTTATGACATATGAACATTCGTAGGTCCTTGAACATCTGCATTGTCTGGGAGGTAAATGGGTTTGCATAGCAGACCTACAGTACCGATATCCTTGAATCAATATGCCTGATCAGCTTTAATATTCTTTTAATTACATTAGCATTGGTCATGTAATCCTATTTTGAGGGTTGTTTATGTTTGCTGCTAAATGTTAGCTAACATGTTACACAAAAGTAGAATCTTACAAAGCGGAAGCTGCATGGAAAGACCCCAATGATCCAAGGAGTTGTTTGCATTACCTCACAACCAACCTTCTACAGATAACAGTGTATGTTTAAGCTGTTTTGAATAAACGTTTCTGCTGAATGAGTTTGTCATGACAATGTCTGGTGAACCTGAATTTGCACTACAATGAAATATCTTTACTGTAGCGTAAAATGTAATGCTTTTACAGCTGATTACGTAGGTGAAGCCAAACACTGAATGCCTTTTCAAACAACAGATATGTAAACCATTTGCGTGGATTAATTTATTACAAAAATGATCTGATGAAAAAACTGAAATCAGATAATGTTATTTTCCACACCAAATGTGGTGTCTGCCATCCGAGTGCATGTATTTTAAACTGAGCATGTCGACATGGGCACATGCAAACACACTCCACATTAAATACTGTACAAATACAGTATTATTACAAACTCCCAACCCAATTCAAACCACATACAGTATATGGAGACATTACCCCTGACTAGCACATACACACGCATGTAGTTCCCTCACCTCCGAGGATGCCTAATGGGCCATGGGCTCTAATCTGGGCGGCTGTGGTGCTCAGGAGAATGAGCAGAGCAAATAGAGAGAGCAGCACATCAGGCCTGAGAGCCCGTGTGGCAGTAACCTCCGCTGTTAAGGAGACATGTGGCCATCATTCAAAGAGCAGGGCCGTCGCCATGCAGCGATAGTGGAGCGAGCCCTCAGCAATTGCGATGGCTGACAGCAGATAGCTTCTCATAAACTTCTTCACCTCTGTAATGTCCCCCATATACAGTATCTAGTGTGTGTGTGTTGTGTTTCCTTCCCTACTGACTATGTTTATTGCTTGCTTTCAGCCCTAGTCATCTTGTATACCCACTTCCTCCGCTGTTTATGCTCTCGATCCCCCCCGCAACAACATACTACCAAAAGAATATGCCCTTGCAGTAATATCCTTCTGAGGTGTAATGAATTTACACAATTCACAATTAGCAAGAATATTTTTTTTAAATAATTCGGGCATTATTTTGATAACAAAAAGGCCACTATCCAGGAAATGAGAGATTTGCAAGACACCAATCTACAACATTTATGGCCAATTAAGTGGAATTTCCAATGAGGGAAAGGACAATATAACAGACCCTTGAGTGCAACACCATGCACTGACTGCAACATTGTGAACTTAATTACACCATCTGACCTAAGTCCTGCATCTCTCTAGGTAAATCCATTTGCTGTTGCTCTTTGCAGCTAATTGCCATCCTTAAGGAGTGTAATTTGCCCACTCAGTAGAATAAGTGAGATGCTTGTCTTGCAGAGAATTTGTTTTGTATGGATACAATACAAAAACTTACCAGACTCCTCAAAGCACAAAAGCACAGCAAACGTTTTCTCCTTACTACTATACTACTGCTATACTACTATAATGTACTGTATATTCCATATTATTTATATATGCCAGTTTGGATTGAGTATCACTGATAAGAGGTCCCTTAATTCAAGTCAGCAGTGACTCAAGGTGTCACTGCTAAATTTCCATTAGTAATTGACAAATGACTGGCTTAATGGTGTATAAAATGACCCATCCATCATAGAGGCTAAACAGGGTAAGATAGCACTATGCTGCCAGATATGCTTTTCTACAACTTGCTACTAATGGCCTCTGACTAAACAGACACAGCATTTGGCCTTATTTCAGCAGGCTGTGGAGGACAGACATGTTCTGCACTGTGGGTAAGTGTATTGAGCAAAGAAATACAAAAATAAAAATAAAAATACATTATTGTGAGTATGAAAAGTGCCAGCATTCATAACATTAGGAAGAGAAAGGTCTGTGGCATTTTTTTCTTCTAAAACAATTTAACAGCTGTAACAATTTGTTCACAACAAAAAAGAGACAGCACATTTCTGCTATGAACACAGTTCCATTTGCAATTGTCTGCTGTCTTACCAATGGAAATTGGTAATAAACTGCACAAAATCAAAATGGTCACATTCACAGATATTTAGCGTGCACCTCGACCCACAGATGAAAAATGTGTCTGTGTTAGTGAAATGGTCTGGGTTCGTTTTTAAACAGTAGGCCTGAAATTGTTTGATTTCACTCATCATTTCTTGCCAACATACTCAGCTGACATAATCAGGTTCATTATTTATGATCAAGAAGTGTAGAAAATAAAGTGTGCGCACACAGCAAAAACCTCATCCTCTCATTAACACTTCTGCTCTGTCAGCTCCTTTCAACAGTTGCCTGTTATCCGTTCCCTGACTGCCGTATTATGTGATCATCTCTAGTTTTGTTGATTAGGCATGTACATTAATCAATCTATTTGTAGTTCAGTTATTAAAATGTCTTCAATGATTACATTTGTTAAACCTCCTGTTACATGAGTCAGAAATCAAACTGCTGTTGTGTTATACAGTCTGCTGCCAATAGTTGCCAAGACTTAAAACGTGTATTGTTCATCCAAGCAGTTGACAGATACTGTATGCAGGTTTTCATCAAATGTCCTTTGGTAAATTTAATTTGGAATTTAAAAACATTTGTGTATCTTTGGACAGCTTATACTTTATGATGCATCAAGGTGTTTTAACATTTCTAATTTACTTTACTTAAAAATCGTCAATCAATTCATTTGGATGTTATTTAGTCAACTTTGCCATCTTCTGTGACCAAAATATAATTAAGCAATGTATTTTATATTTATGGTGACATTGGCTCCAGAGAGGTCAAAATAAATATTTCCTTCAAAACACGTCCTTTTGAAGTCTAACTCTTATATTTCACAGGACATTTTCCTAAGGTAAAAAACTACATTTAAAGCTCATGTAAATAATTTACATGACTTCCATGCACCACAACATTTCACACTTTGGCATAATATTTGCAAAACACTGAAAGAATGGGTTTGGGAACACATTCCTCCAAATTAGAAAAAAGGTGGTATCAGACTGGGTAGTTAAAGTATATATTGGGAATATATTTCATTTCAGAATAAAATGCTGGTAAGTATCAGCAGACAATAACCCGGCTTCACTATTGGAGCCTACTGGGCAATGCCCAGAAACACATTTAGTGCCAGGTGCTCACAACCTTTCTTTTAGATACTGTAGGTACTTTTAACATTGCAGTGAGATAGAAAACAATGTGTCATATTGTTTGTATTATATTTGTACGTCCCAGAAAAGGAGTTCTGCTGGCCAAACATCTCAAACATGAGAAGTCAATGAAAACAACAATGAAAAAAAAAAAGAAAAAAGCCTTTTTTAATACATTGTTGACTCACTGGGAATAATACATTTTAGCCACTGTGGTTTCATAAACAAATGTGTGTTTGGATGTGTGTGAATAATTCGGACAACAAAAATGCATCCTGTGTGAAAAGGCCTTTAGGCACTACATGCTGGCATACATTTTTTTATGTATCTGATTTATTTATAACGACAACACAATCAACATTTCTGAAAATGTGCCAGAGTTAGCTAACTGGCTAATTTTCAACCGCATTCTTTTGGCCAGATGTTATAACACATATATAGTTATAGAACTTTGCAAAACAAATATAACAAGACACCATAAAGACAACAATAGAAAATATTTTTGGATCAAGACAGAATACTAGCCATATCAGCAAAACATCCATACAGTAGTACAGTAACAACAAACACCATTTTGGCACATATTGTACTGTGTACTGTACAGTATATCCATGCAAGCAACACAAAGCAAAAAACAGCCAAGCAATACTGACCACGACCATCTTTTAATAACAACATTCTGTAGGATTGTGCTAATGTTTTAGTCTACTTTAGCTGGTAGGTGCAGGGAAGATTACAGTGACACAGTAGCAATAGCATTCTATAGCTATACAGTGACAGGCATCTCTATGTGTGTGTGGTTTGTGTGTGTGTGTGTGTGTGTGTGTGTGCGTGCATGCGTGTGAGTGAGTGAGTGAGTGACCATTTGGCCATTTGACCAGTGATGGCCATTTGGGCATGTCACAGGGTCTAATATTTATGCATGCATTTACAGTATAAGAATATGGAGACAATGGCCTGCTAATAGCTGGTCATGCACAAATGCTTCTAAATGTGTTACATATGCAGAACCTTCCACAGTACGACATCTGAACAATCCTGGTGAGCCTTTGAACACGCTGTATAGCTTTACATCAGACATTAATTAATATACAGTATAGTCTAGGTCACTTCCTTCTACCCCTGCACTCTCTATTTTATGCAACAGCAGTATATGATTAAGCTTTAATATTGTACTGGTCCCATTGGCTATTTGCAGAATAGAACACTTACAGTATGTTGCGGATAAGCACTTACTTTTATGCTGTACATCTCAAAATATATATATTTCTGTTTCACATTTCTATTTCTATTTTGAGGAAATTATAGAGGCAGTCATGCAGGTAGAGCCTTTATAGAAATTGTTATTTCAGTGTGAACATTACTGCATGTAATTTAACTATATTGTATTGAGAAGGCAGAACACAATCTTAAACCACATAAAATCATTTAAGCCACTAAAATACATTGCGCGCCAGGGGAGTCTTCATTGCTAGTGAAATAGAATTTCTGGGTGACCTTTAAGGGCTCTTGGTTGATCAGTCCCAGTGATTTTACGAGTTACAGCTGATCTAAAATTCAGTCCTCCAAAACAAAATATCTAATCTTGATGTACTTCTTGGAATTGTCTTATAGTTATTAGCATCACAGAAAATGTGACTGAAAAAGAAGAGAAAGTACAAGATTATGAAACGGCAAGACAGTACTTAAACCTCATACAATTTTAAGCAAAATAATGACTGTAACATAATGGGTAATTTCACAATTTATTATATAAAAAAAAAAAACAATCGTATTGTTGATTTGATGATAAATTAAATGTAAGGCTGTCACACAAAGGGAAAAAAACATGGTCCTATAAACTGCAGCATCACATGTCAATTAAACTTGAATGTAAAGCTCTATAAATAATAACTAATCAGCTGAAAACGAGATAGGAGAGTATATGGGTTGCTTTCTTTCCACAAGGTAGCAGATTTGAAAAATAAATGATATATAAGAAATATATAAATATAACATAAAATATAAAGTTTATACAAAAGCAGTTTATTTGTCCGCTGTGGCTGTCGAATCCAGTGGTTGATCTGGACAGTGAATGATCATTTTTTTTACATGGGCCAGATGTTAAATAATACTTTCACCGTGTTGTTGTCATATTATATTTCTCTCTCTCTCTCCCTCGCTCTGATTTCTGTCTTTACTGGCTGAACAAGAAAGTGAATAATTTGCTGAAGCTATTTTCTCCATGTTAGCATTAGAGGAGCAGACACGGTAATTGCAACCTTTCACAGAAGGGGAAGAGTGCGCAAAGAAAAGTGCGGCTGTTCAGAACGTGATGCCTTATTTAATACCTCTTTCCTTCATGTCTGGTTCTCTGTCAGCTGTCTCACCTTAATGTCCCCCGCAGCACACACACACACACACACACGCAGAGCTTGGAAATGATCATCACAATCAGTACCATAGTCTTTTGGCTGTGCAAAAGGTATTTGTAGGCATGAACTGTAACTTCTGCTGCGTCACTTTGAAGATACACTGTGCTTTTTAAGGTACTGTAGGTTAAATAGACAGCAGATACTCTAATGGGGATGGCCAGTGTGTGAGCTTGAGTCGTATTTCAATAATTAGCATTGGTGATAACCACTGTCTGCATTCTCCACTTCCTGCCTTGGGGCTACAGCGATGGAGCCATTGCTCCTTCATTTACATCAGTTATAGCACACAGCATGCTTGCAAACCACTGTCCCATTTAATATATGGGTCCTAATGTTTGCAGACAGAAAGTTCTTGTTAGACTTTTTCCTGATTTGACGTTTGGTTTACTTCAGTTTAAAGTAGCTGAGAAGTTAAAACATCCCTTTACATTAGACCAAGGCCAAACTACCAGCATGTACTGATTTCTGTCCAAAAATACAATCTTATTGCACAGAAATAGATCCATTGTTGATGCATTCCATATTCCAGCAGACCTGCATTACTCACAGAGCTTAAGATTAAATACTAAATGTCTCTCTTATAAGGATAGCAAATATGCAAACTTGACATTTTCTCTTGACAGTGTTGATTTATTGGAGGCCTGCATGGATTGGTATAATTTGAGCAGCTATAAGAATGGATGAGGGGCTCTTTAAAGAATTGACAGTTTTGTTTAAAAGTGGTAACTTTTATAGAAAAGTTGTAACTTTATATTCTAAATAATATCTTTTAACATCTTCCTGATGTGTTTGGAGTGATATCAGGTGTGTTCTCGTATTACTGATATCTAGTTTTAAACCTTGAAACCACCTCCCCTGCCGCGAAGCACTCAGGTATTAATAGCTGAATAATTAGGAAGCCAAGTGTGAGGCTAAGAACTATTTCAATGCCTCTCATTTTAGTTCCCTATCTTGACATGTTCCTGATGTGAATTTGGGTTGGAGTATCTTCAGATTTTGCGCAACTGTAGGAAAAACACACTGTTTAATGTAATCATCCCATTTGTCAAAATGGGATGATTTAGGAACAGTCTAATTGCCGAGGCAACACTATCAGAAAATAGGGATGACATGCTGTTACAAGTCATTACGGAGATGCTAATCTAAAGAGAAAGGTGATGATGATTTGTGTGATGTTAAAAATACAGATGTAAAAATGACAACTAACTGTATTTTATCAACAAAATACAATTCAATCCATTTATTTTGGCACCATTTTACCATCCTGATTGAAAAAAATTATTAATACCTGAATTAATTAAAGACAATTTGCATATTTGACCTAAAAAGAAGAGAGACACAAGGACAGAACAGCAATGTTGATGCTTGTAATTTGCAATATGATTAGAATCACAAAAGTAGCACTGATTGCATTGCAACATTCTATTTATTTTAAAGCAACACATGCCAAAATGCAGTTTCAATGTACGACAACAGAAATGATGAAAGCTTAAAGTTTCCCATATTGCATGGCTAGCAACCACAATGCAGACAACGTATTAGCAATGTATTTTGAGCCATTGTCTGCTGCAACAACAGTGAGCTGGGGAAAGCAATTAGTTCAGCCATTAGGTAGGAAGAAGTCATTCTGTTTCGCCTATTTGGTCTGTCTCATTGTTGCTGTGCTGATTTGCTGCTAATTGTATGTTAAAGTGTGTCTCACATTGTTTCTGCGCATACACAGTACATGTTTGTAGGAAGTGTGTGTATGGAAAGGAGGCTGCAGCAGGTATAGATAAACACAAGTATGGCCCACACACAGAGGTGGCTGTCATTCTGTGTCGACTCATGCTGGGACCCACATGCACATCCCAGTATCCTCTCCCTCTCCCTCCCTCTCTCTCTCCCCCCCTCTCTAAATCAACAATGCTGGACTAGTCTGCCAATCATTCAGAGCACTAGACTAGAGACAGGTGTTGAGAGCAACCTTCACCACCCATGTGGAGGACCTGACGTATACACACTGTAGGGATAATTCAGCATCTTTTCAACACTGCAGCTCTCACCAGATGTTTGCTGCCAACACACCTTCCCATTCCATTTCCAACTTACAGTAGCAATATAGCAGACGTGTTTCAACATAAAATCAAACTAGGAAAACATAGTTTATTTCTGTATGAAAAGCCAGTGACGGTGTGATTAAACTCTTTGAAATTAAACAACTTGATTTTAAACAGATGGTGACTTGGATCATATATACTTGCAGTAATAGGGGTCAGCGAATTAATATAAAAATTCCCTTTAAAATGGCAAAACCAGTCCTTTCATAAATTAATTTCCACAATAATATGAAAGAAACTGTATACTTTGATGGCCTCTGTCATCTAACATAACCACAATGTCTGCTCGGTTATGCTCCAGGACACAGAGACAATTCCTATTAACGTTACGCGGCAAAAAATGGCCAAACAAACACACAATGCAATATCGTTAAGTTCATTAACGCAACCTATGTTTGCACTTGCACATAAGATGAGTCTGAGCCGCTGTGACTGATTTTGCCCATTAGAGGCCCCTAATGATAATTTCATGCTCATAATACCATAAGTGTCTGTGGTGACACTTTTATCATTCACTGGTTCATTTTTCATCCCTCGCTTTTTCTGGTTCACTATATGTATTCTCTCTCTCTCACACACACACACACACACAAGCCCTCCAAGATGACCGTTTAAGAAAACACGCAATGCTTGATATCACATTAGAGAGCAGAGGATATTGCTGTAATTTCCGTAGCTTTAAATATAATGCAAGTAAATTTGATTTTGAGTACTTATATGATATCAGGAGACACAGTACATCAAAGGAATGCTAAAGGTAATTGCTGTCACATTATTTCACAGAATAGGGAAATATCCATACAATTATGTGAGATACACCAAGAAGATGCAAAGAAAATATAGAATATAGGATGCTGAAAATTAATTTTGTCGGGGAAAGACGCCAAACCAGACAGCAGATATTATCAATGATCTAACAGATGACAACATTATACTGTCTTCTATTTATATAAAGCCTTCAAATAAAGTAATTCATCCAATACCAATAGAGAGAAAGATAGAGAGAGGGAGGGATAGATAGATAGATAGATAGAGAGAGAGAGAGAAAAGACAGGGTCTCTCGCCACTGTTTGTGGCGCTTGTGGCTTTCGTGACTATCACAGGATTCGGAGCTGACTCTAATTCAACAGGACTGTCATAGCTCATGAAAAAATCATGTCGTATAATCAAATC
>JAODUG010000014.1:1716834-1726904 GCA_027564795.1 Aphredoderus sayanus
AACTGGCTGCTCAACAGTATCCGCAGAATTTCACCTTCGCAAACCAACAAACATGCTAGAATATTCATATAAAAACACACAAGACATCAGTGGACGGTGAGTAAACCCTGCTAATCTAATAATAATCTATATTAGTCATGTGAATTGTATTCCACATACTATGCATCATTACTGCATAATTTACTGTGTACAGTATCAAAGATTTACCTGACTAAGCTGCTTGCAATATGCAATCAATATGCCAGCGCTTATGTTCTCCTTGAATTCATTGCAATTCTGGTGACCTACATTCATCCTTGTGAAGAAACTTTTCATTGTGTACTACTACTAATCTACTAATCCAGTTATCCAGAGACAATAACCACAGAGAGGCAATTACACCTGCAGTAGATAATGGCTATTACAGCGCACAACCATGAACTGTACTGCCTTACATAAAAATCAATTAAAACGTAAAGCCTCTACATGCACTGCACTCCACCAAACAAGCAATAGAGCTAAATAATATGAAAAGAAAAAGAAAACAAAACACCTGGCCCTCGAAAATATCCCAAGAGAAAGTGCTCTCTCTTTTTCTCTCTCGCTCTCTTTAAGTGCCATCCATCGCCCTCCTCCCTCATGCCACGTCTGACCTGCTTCTGTGTGCTTGCCTAAAAGGGGGAGAGCACGCAACCCTGTGTTGCAGTGCATACGCGGCCCATTATATCATGTATAATGCATGGATTAGTACCTATCAGTTCAGAACTTTTCATTCCGAAAAGTCTGTGAAGACCAATTTTCTGGTGTGCTGAAATGGAGCTGCTGAAATGTTTTGCATGTTAGCAGCCTTTACTGTTTGCAGTATGTGTATGTTTTTAGTGGGACACTCCTCAGTTTGTGTTTGGAATTAACTTTGTGGTGGAAACCAGCATTTGTTTTTAGTAAAACAACTTAGGAGTATGCCAAAAACCTTTTCAGTCAACTACTGTACAAGCATCTTGTTGCCTCCTCCCCAAAGCAACTCAATGTTAGTTACAATACAGAAAATGTTGTAGAATTCGTTTGCTGTGAGCAAAGATTCATGTCCTTACAAGATATTTCCACCTTATTATAGTTTAAAACGGCGACATTGTCAAGTCACTAGTTATTTTAATTATTTATTTAAACCCAAAACTGAAAAATGGTTCCACAATGTCTGGGCAGAACACATTTTATCCCACTGTGCATTTTTCAGGACCAGAAGCATTATTTAGCCATATACTGCTGGGAAGCGCAAAACTCAAAGTGGACCGGCGCCGCTTTTGTGGTCACAATGCCTGAATCAATCAAACCTTGAAACAAGCCACAAATGAGCCGAACTTAGTGGTCCCCCGTGGGAGGGGCTGGTCTGGGTTTGTTAGAAGTGCTACATATGCGCAAACATTTGCTGAGTCATGATCCGAGTCTGAAACTGTCCACGTGTTAAGAACACGTGGACCCTCAATTGGCTGTCGATATTAAAACGACATTCTCTTATCCTCTACCCCTCTCCTTGAAGCAACATTCACTTTTATGTGAACTGTGGTGAATGTGTGTGTGCGCGTGTGTGTGTGCGTCTGTGTCTGAAAGAGGGTGGGCGGGGGCTATAACACAATTGAGGAGTGTAACAGCAACATTTTTAACCACTGTGACACAAGGTTTTCCCTTCATTTAATAGAGGCAGATAAAGCAGTATATAGCATTATAGGCAAATGTATAAAATAGTCTATAGGGTTAAACATGCTGTGCATGGACTGCTTAAATCTACCTATCAGTATCGGAGAGTCAACAGAACTGTCAGAGTCCACAACCTGCACTTAATACTAAATAACTTTTCAGTAAGCCTGTATATATCACTGCTAGCGATCCACTTTCTATTTACTTCCTCTTGTTTATCTTACCCATTTACCATGCACTGTCCTCAGGTGTATGTGAAATGAGCTCAGGGAGATATTGTTTAGACAACAGTGTGAAAGCATATAAACAGCTTTGCAGACACCATTCTGTATGTAATTACTTTTAGAGGTTGCACAAATAACAGATGGAAAGGTGACCTTTTCACAATATTTATTTATGCTTGAAATTTAATCTGTCCCTGTCTGGCCTTTGTGGGAGAGAATGAGGGGGAAATGATGCAAATATCAAAGCAGGAGGTGAATTTGACAAAACATGCTGAGAGAGGTACAGGAACACTGAAGAAAGGAGGGATTTGGTCAAATAAATTTTATATTTGTACTTAAGCAATTGATGAAATTACATCAACAAAATACAATACTTTTAAAAAGAAGATGTAAAAGAAGCACCTTTTGATTATAAAATCAACAACCTCAAACTTCTATGTCAGTTTTGCTGCTATTATTTATCACTTTGCGCATTGATGCATTCATTCTTCCCATTTTCAGTTTTGACATAAATAATCTGTGTCAATGTGCCTGGTGTAACCAAACCCAAAATTCACTTAATAAATAATGTGGTCTGGCCATGTTGCTTCCTGCTGGGCGTCGACCTGTGGTTCATTTTGAAACTATTGGACAGCATTCAAACAATCTCGTTGCTACAGTACAACTCTTTTGATCGCCTCATAGCTCTACCACCATTTCGTTTGACTTGAACGTCATCGCACTAACCCACCCTGATTGGTCCACCAGGCTGTGAAAAGGCTTTTCTTTTTCATTTTTTTACCGAGCAATTAGTCAGTCGAAGCCAGGATATCAAATTATCACAAGATTTCAGTGATTCCAATTAATACACAGCTAGTGACCTCTTTCCATCAAACAACTGTAGTTGGTCTGCCGTAGAAGATACTTGCAGGCAGAAGAGAATAAATGGGGCCACATGCTGTCCATACGCTGTTTGGTTTTGAAGTGATAATTTGCCACTTAGTTACTAACCATGTGTTTTACTGTATAGGACATTAGAAGAATTGAAACTTTAACGGAATTAGTCAACGGCCACAAATTGTATAGTTTAGAGCTTGGTGGGGGTTATATCCTCCAATTTACCTCATTGAGCATCAATTTCCAGTCAACTGACCATGCATATCCACTTTACAGTCTGGTGGCATGTTAATTTCTGCCTGGCTGGAATCTAGGCTGCGTGAATGCAACTGCACTGGAATGGAGCCAGCACAGCATGGTGCTACAAGGCAAATCGTCACTCATGACACTAAAACCCCCCTATTTGTCACCGAAAACGTCTTAAATCTCCCAGAATGTTGCTCTCCCACTGTGCGGCAAGGGCTAATTCAAACTCACTCATCAACCTAGCCGTTTTGAACCTCCCCTCCTGTCTCCTCCCATTTCCTCAACTGCTAACACAAAGCTAATTTGCAATTCTCACTGGTGGAGAAATTGATGTCTCATCTTGGTGCAACCTAACAGAATTATGTGACTAATGAAAGAAAGTGTGAGAGAGAGAGAGGACACATGGAAAAGACAGGATGGGAAGGACAGAGAATTCTTTGATATGAGCAATTGGCTGCTTTATCTTGATTATGCTTAACAGCAGAAATCCATCACAACTTCAGCAGGGGAGTGTGACAGATTGACATACAGGGTGGAAAAAGGGGGCACATTACCTTTCATTCTCCACCGGTGGAATGGCCTGCATGCTACCGCAGAGGCTAAATCAAAGCCTAGTCAAATACCCAGTTTGTTCCAAAGTGTCCTGTCTGCTTGCTTTGTAACTGCAATCAGACCACTAACAGCAGCACGCACAACTTTTTAATGAATTGTTTCGGTTCACTCCATCTGCTTTCACAGGCTGTGGGTTTTACATGGGGGGCAGACGTTTGGGTTCAGTCACATGGGGCATTGTTTAATCTGAATTAGATAAAAATGGCTTATTTTGAAGGTGCACAAATGCGGTAACAGTTCATTTATTTATTTATTTATGTTTATGTGGGATGTGTTTGCTAATGTTTTTTTCCTCCTTCAAATATAATATCCACAATTATACACAATTCCACAGAGCAGCTGCCTTCCATGACCAAATCCATTATATCATTATAGGATAGCACTCTGCTTTGACTCCTGAAATATCAATCAGCATTCTGAATGTGTCAATGCTTTGACATGGAGGCACAGAGGACTTCCAGCTGTGAACTTGCAGTTTTCTGAAGCAACAATTTAACAACGCCAGCTGTCGATGAGCCCTCGATCTGTGTCCTTGTCTCTAGACGTGTTAATAGTTGCTCTTTCCGTGGAGAGGCGTGCTCTCACATTCACACAGCATTACATGTGCACCTTAAAAGCCGCATCACCAACCTATACACATACATCTAATTATAAATCTACTCCAGCATTCATCCCAGAACACTGAGCATGATCACCCATTCAGCCAAGTTGTGAATAGAGATGATTAGGTGTGGGGGAACATGTATTTAAACCCACACATTCCCGACTGAGAGCTAAAGTGAGCAAACGGATTGCTTTCTGAAAGATAAAGCCTTTATTGTGAGTCACACACACCTTTAATCTTCACACAACAGCTTCTGCTGCTCTCATGACACCGAGCTGAAGAAAGCTCTTGCGCTCCTCCCATTCAAGCTTTTTCACATTTGTTGAGATGTTTTCTCTCATCATAGAGGGGCAATTATGGTTTTACCATTCCCCTGGAACTCTTCCTTTAGCTCTTCCTGTTTGTTTTGATTTGTAGATAAAGGTTTTGGTCTTGAAGGGAGTTGGTTACATATTTGTATAATATTCAGTATTTGGACACAAGTGGCTGTTCAAGGTGTATTATATTATGTGTTCTTATTATATGATGAGTTTACATTAATTTATCATTAGATTATATATTTACCATTTAAATATGTTTAGCTTGTTCTGTTTCTCAGAATTTTCTGGTAAGCTAATTTCAACTAGGTGGAATAATGCATTCCAACAAACTGAGCTGTCCATTTATCTCAACTAGGCCAGTTGATGTTTGTGAATAGCCAGTTATCTAAACACTGGTAGAAAAAGGTGGAGATACGCCCAGAAATCCAACAGTAGGCAAGGGCATGGGTCACAATCTGCATGTGGAGCTACATCACAGATCTCAACAGAAACCGAGGTATAACAACAAGATGTCTCATTCTTGATTTAACTTTCAGCCCTTGCAATACAGTCCAACATACAGTATACACAACTACAAACACACAAATGGATGCATATATATATATATATATATATATATATATATATATATATATATATGACGCACTGTGCAATTGATGTGTGTGTTGTTGTAACAAACACATCAATACCAAACCATGCACACATATAGTACATACAAAGACATAATATCATGCACAAATACATTACAATACAGTACAAATGGGACCTATAAAAGGAGGCCAACATTGGTTAAAAGCAGTGTCAAAATACTAGAAGTATCATCCCCCACCACACACACACACACACACACACACACACGCGCACACACACACCACGCAAAACAAACGGACACCTGTCATTTACAGAGGAGGGCACACCAATGAAGAAACACATTGTCCGTCTGTGTTTCATTTCACAGCTCAACAAACAGACAATTAAACAAGCTACAAATAAATTGTACCGGCACCAGAAATGGGGAATTTAACACACAAACAACTTGTTAAAAAGAATGGTCTGGTCACACAAACACTAGTCCGCCCATGGTTAGATTGATGGCCGGTGTCAGCGTGAAAATAAAATGAAAACATAGCGGTGGCACTTCAACACAGCCTGACAAGCTTGGCAATTAACAGCTGTCCCGCAATGCATGGCCCTTCTGCTAGACGTGGCATCTGAAAGCTGACTGTGGGACAGAGGTTGTGCTTATTAGAGGCATTAGAGGCACTGGCTGACAGTGAGACTCACAGGCACAAACTAAAAGACAGGCAGGAACACAGAGAGATGCACACAAATACAAGCAATTAGCGACACTGTTGATATTCATAGTATTTATAGATATAGTATTTATAGTAATTAACAGGGTATTATGTACAGTATGTATTTATTTTGCAATATGTAATTCCAAGAGGGTTCATGGGGATTGCAGGCAAAATGCAGGCAAAGTATTAATTGTGCTAAGGTTTTATGCATTTATTAATACCAAAATGGGCAAGGAGTCAAGGAATGTTATTTTGAAATTAAAGGAAAGAAAACAATGGGTAGATATAGACTACTGCATATATGGCCTCTGAGCAGAAAAGAAAAATCAAGAAAGGACTCACTAGATGGACAAGTTTAGCCTTCCTGTCTACCCCATAGCACTCTATTTCTCTCTTTCTCTCACTGTGACTTACAGTAGGGCCTCAGCTGCATTGATGTGTTAGTGCTCATTGAGACTGGCTGTATGATATTCAAGTGTCAATTTGAAATTGCTCAGTTGCTATGCTAACGCTTTTACCTGAGGGGCTCAGTGGGTGCAGGTTTGTGTGCACCCCAGCACATGTGTGTAGTGAGCACTGAAATACCCCTTGCTGGGAGGGCATCTGTCTGCATAAAAGACCCCAGGCAATAACAATAAAACGTACCACCCACTGTGCCAAATGAACTCAGTGCCACTCAGACTCTCTAGTGGACAGGTTGTGTTTTAGGCACATATTACCACTAGTGGCTGCCCCAGGGGTCCTGCCAATCTCTAATTAGGTGAAAGGTGGGCTATTCAACACCCAAATCAAGACCAGGCTTACCCACAAACCTCTGGCAAGCTAGACTCTTAGGCATAATCATAGTCATTCCAGTGAAAGAAATAGCAGCCATAGTTGAATGTCAAAACCTCACCTTGAACCTATAAAATACAGGAGCATACCATTTCTAATCTTCTCTTTTTTTCCCCATCAACTTATATGGGATTTTCGGACATTCTCTCCCAGAAGAACTAACACTGTTCTGGAGATGGCACGCTGGTCTCTAAAGAGGAGGTGACAAAATATAAGAACGAGGGAGAGAGGCTGCCCCCTGTGGTATGATGTATGGCTCCACTGGCCTAATGCTGGGGGGAAGCAGACTTTGGTTTGATCCCGACAGTAATTGCATCATCAATTACAGCTCCTAAATGCTTTTCAAACCACCAGCTGGCATGGCCGCTATTAACCTCGCTGTGCTTGACCAAGGTGAACGCTACATCTCCCGACATATGACAAACGTGCCATCAACACACACGTGTGCACACATACATACATACCATAAACGCACGCAAAAACATTTCTGTCAACACACACCCATATACTGTACATTAGCTTAACCCTCCCGCTGTCCTAAGGAGTTCAGCAGACTACCAGCAGAGGGAGCCAACCGCGGAATTCCATATGTCCATGTTGTGGTTGCCTCTACTTGTGAGAGCACTGGGTCATTTTGACCCATAGGACAGTGAGAGGGATAAGCAGGGAAAACAAGGTGTTTCCCCCACTATGAAACTACAGCACAGTAATAAATGTAAAAGAATAATAATAATAAAAGAAGTGGGCAAGACATTTTCTGACCTTTTATTATTGACTCAACCATGGCCTGCTAAACATGCCTTCCTTCTGGAAGCAAATCAAGTTTCTTATTGTACCGCTCTGCCAAAGGCCATTGTATTTGAATCACTTACATTGAAGGAGAAATTTGGTTTAGACTGCATCAGAAAGTAGTTTGTACTGGTGGCAATGTGGCCTGGTGTGCGAGTGTGTGTGTATGTGTGTGTGTGTGCCCGCGTTTGTGGATCTTTGACTGGGAAAATCAATACAGTCTCCAGCCCTGGGAATGTCGATATGTGTCACAGCCCTTTCTGTCCACCCACCCCCAACAAATGTAGCGTTCATGAGTATCTTCACTCTGTGCGTGTGTGTGTGTGTGCTTGCATGCGTCTCAGAGCACCCTGACGCAGCGTGCTGCGAGAGGCTAATACAAATTACAGCTTCTCATCATGCTGCCTCTCTTGACTGTTGCAAGACAATAGGAGACGGCGCGTCGATAAACATATTAAATAAGTAAGCTAATACCCTAGCCTGGTCGGTCTCGGCTCAACATGTCTGTGTGGGTGTATTGGGGGCGAGGGGATGGTGGAGTGGATAGAGACCCGGACAGACAGACAGACAGACAGACAGACAGACAGACAGACAGAGAAGCATCATACGGTACGTATTTGTACACGACTGTTCACAAAAGAGTGGAAGCAGGTAATACTTGTTGTGGTTTCACAAATGTCATTTTTTTGTTTGTCGGATTTGGTGTCTTCCCAGCAGTAGCTGAATAATTTAATTGTATGCTTTATTTCATCATTATTTTTGGGGTTATGTGTGTGTGTGGGTGGGGGGATGTTACTGCACACACACACACACACATCACACTAGCCAGGGACCCAAGCCAGCATTCCCCTGTGCCAGACCCTGCAGTATGAGAAAATGCAGATTGATGGCTCCATCTGACTATATAGCTAATGTTTCAGTGTTACATTACATATCAAGCAGGATATTATATACACTATTTAGATTTTCGCATGAAAAATAACCGTATCTACAGATATATTGTGATCGCTCAACCACCGAATAAGATTCTAGGTTCAGAATTACCAATTACCAATGCGTTCAGCACCTTGAATACAATATAGCAATTTGATTAGGCAATGTGCAGGCACACTGTATAGTCGCTATGATAATCTGCTTTTCATCAGATAGTGACAGAGAAGGACATAGGGACTTGGAGAGAAAGAGGCTGTCTCTGTCTGTAAGCCTTGGGGGTCCCGCTTTCAACCCAGAATCAATGTTACTCCACTTAGAAGTAAATTGAAACCATTTTTTCCATCGAGTGCCGACCATTTTAATTTTAGCCCACAGGGGTCAGAGAAAGGACACTTTAGTGATGATGAAAGACATCTTGCCCTTTTCATAGCTTGGTCATGCTTTGACACATCATTACCCCATAGACTTTATACTTGCCCTCACAAAATCAAATTCCCGCTTCACTAAAGAGGGCCTGCTTTTTATCAATGTATACAATGTGTCATTCTGTGCAAGAGCAAGATGTGTTTAAACACAAAAGGTAGAAAGGTGTAAGTGAAAGTGACTAAGGGTAAGTGAAAATGAGTGCTACCTGGAAGACAAGTGATGGTTTTAACCCTCCCTCTGTCCTAAGGTTCATCATGAGTGCCAGCAGAAGATGCCAACCACAACACGGACATATGACATGCCATCTGCTTGGCGCCATCTGCTGGCAGTGCGTTTGAAACCCAAGAACAACGGAAGGGTTAATAAAGTTACCACTAACTTTCTGATGTCTAAAATGTTAAAGTCAATGGCATAATATATAGAGGTTATAAAAGTTTTTTATGCCATTTATCACCCTATTTTGTTTGGAATCTGAACATAATTTTGGCTGTATCTACAGTATAGTAGTATCACTTATCCAAGATTCCAAAAATACCCATAAAGTAAATGCATACAAATAATGCAGCACAGTACAAATAGTTCTAAAGTGTAGGTTCTGTGTGGCCACAAAAAGTAACCTTTTCGCTCAGCTCAACTATTGAGAGTAACTTAAACTGAAAAGCACATCCCAGCCCCACACAAAGTATACACACAGGAGCGTACTGTTACACACACACACACACACACACACACACACCGCCCACGCTAATATACAAGTGCTGACACGAGCATGCACACACCTGTCAGAAAGGTGTTTGAAGCAGCGTAACACAATGCAGCTAAAAGGGCAGAGTGTACAGCCTGCATGGGCTATGCGTGTATGCCTCTTCTGTCAAGGTTATGCGTGGGAGGCGGTCTTCACTGATGATCCTATCAGGAGCTGGCTGAGGAGGGAGACCTTCTGGATACTCCCCCAGCCCTCTCCTTCTGTCACAGGGGAGAAGGGGCTGTCTACCCCCCTCCTCCCCATCCCCCACCTTCCACCACTTTCGCAGATGCCCATCCGGAAACGTCTGATAAGTCACCTGGGACAGATATAATGGTGTAAAGCACGTATGTCAAACTCAAGGCCCGCGGGACAAATCCGGCCCGATGTACAATTATCTTTTTTTTCTTTCTTTTTTTCAGATCGATCAAGCGTCTTTTGATGTATAAAACACTAATTTCAAGTTAAGCCAGCCCTCAACAATAGCCA
>JAODUG010000014.1:1727004-1739978 GCA_027564795.1 Aphredoderus sayanus
TGTGGAGCTAATGTGGCTGTAATTTAAGGAATAATATTGTATCCTGTCTGTTTCAATTCATATTTATGTAAAAATAACAGTTTTAGTCTATTCAATAAATGTTTATCCTGTTCGGCCCCCGACCTAAAGTGTGATTTGAGCTTTGGCCCCCTGTGCGATTGAGTTTGACACCCCTGGTGTAAAGGGACACTACCAAAGGGGGGGGGGATATCTTAGAAATGTACACAAAGGAATTAATACTCAGTTTCAAAATAGCACATTATACAACTTAAATATGAAATATAAACAGATAATAGTTAATGCAAAGAAACACTACAATTAACGCAGAAGAACATTGACCTTTCTTTTGAGAGGATGTAATGCCCCAACAGACACACACACACACAAACACACTTAACGGGAGGGGGGCCGTCGCCACGCACAACAGCTCCCTAAAGACCGAGCAGGGGGAAGCCATTGACCCAGCCAGGTTATGCCAAGAGCCTCAGAGGAGAAATCACACTGTGTTGAAATCACACAGCAAGTTGTTTCAGCACCACGGACAGCACCTCCCCAGCCAGGAAGAACAAAGGACAGCCCTGGCTTAAATACAGCACCTCAGACAGCGACAGAGGATGGATAGACAGAGAACATATGCATTACTGTACAGTACCACATGCAAAGTTTTGTACATGGGATAAATGACGATCCTTAACCCTCGTGATGTCCTTAATAATATCATACTTGGCCACCTGGCGGCCCCATCTGATTGTGTATGAGTTTGTGTGTTTTTTAGTTGGCATTGCAGTGTTTATTTATTTATTTATTAATTATTTCTTTATGTATTTATGTTGTTGTTTTGTGCCTTTTAATCCTCCTGTTGTCCTCGGGTTTGAAACACACACCTTGTTGTGCCAGCAGTGCACATCATATGTCTGTGTAAACTGTAGAATTGGGCTTAGCGCCTTCTATCTGCCACAAAGAGCTATTGATTTGGGTCATTTTGACCCAGAGGACATCAGGAGGGTTAAAACTAACCTGACTGTTCCAAGCTTTGCCTGTACGTTTTGGGCCGCTTTACATATCAGTCTGGGAACTCTCGACAGCCGGTGCCAATAGGTGTCAATCAAATATTTAGCAGGGGATTGAACTTTCAGCTAATCAGATCTGGTGATCTTCAAACACAGATGCTGCAGATGATTGGAACACCTTCAGCCAATCAGCACAAGATCCACCTGGGGATGGTTTTCTGTATGAGTTGGTGGTACTCTATTGACTGACAAACATTTTCAATTGAGAGTTTCCAGACGTGATACAGTATGTAATGCAAAGCAAATTGTAGAGGCAGAGCTGACAATATCAGGATGTGTTCAACCAGGCTAACAAATGAATGATATCCTCAGTACAAACAAACACAAGATAAGAAGTAGATCCTGGTAAACAGGACACACATGGGCATCCTATCCTGCTAATACAGAAGTTTAAAATGTTTTTGTTATTTTGGGTCAGGTTGTTCTGTAACACAAGAAAGTCACCTTACTTCACTCTTTGGACCCTTTGGATGGATTTTAAGAGATTACTTAAATTCCTTTGGTTAATAACAGCTTTGGTTGACAGTGAGAAAACTCATTTATGTTTTTCCCTTGTCTCTCTTTGTTCACACTATCCCTTTGAACGCAAGTATGGTTTTCGTCAGTAAGCGCCTGATAAAAAAGAAAAGAAAATATTAAATATTAAATAAAAATTCGAACCAATTTCAGCCTGAAACATATTTTTCCCTTCTCACACAATTGTTTATATTCTAACCAAAACCAAATCAAACAATTGAGTTTGGTCAGTTGCTACTCTCGAGACATGATAATGGATACTTTGAGCCTCCACAAACAGCTACAGCTGTGGTCCACTGTTAACTCTCCAGGTGACCGGAGACAGTACAAAGAGACAATAACGTAATCTGAACAGATTACGTTTCAAAGTTTCATCAAAGACGAACCATCCCTCCATGGAGGAAAGTCAGTGACACAACACAAGGGTGTGTCCAGCTCAATGTCGTAGCAGGAGAACTGCGATCTCTTCAAGCATGGGGAAATGCCTTCCCAATCAAACTCCGCCTCTCTACCCAACTACACCACGTCATCGACCGGACGTCCAACCAGCGCAGCAGACCTACTGAACCATCCTTACGGCACCACGTCAACAAAGGGAGGTGTGTCTTGTGTTGTGCAAAGCCGGTGACTATCCCCTCCTCCCTTCCAAATATCTTTGCCCTGTTAGGGAAAACAGCCACGTGGCTAAAGCTAACATAGGCTAGTAGAAGGAAGCATAGGCTAGGTTAGAAGGCTAGGCAAGAAACTAGCTAACTACGCTAAGCTAAGGCTAGGCTAAGTTACTTGTTTAGCAATCGTCAGATAAGCATTCAGTGTAGACAGACTGGATGAAGACCACTTCACACTGTTCAAATGATATTTATTCATGAAGGTTGATAAAGGATTTCATTCCTTTATTGTGCATTTTTATGTTTTATCAGAGGATCTCATGTGAATATGTTGTACAGTTTTCTATGTGTCTTAGCTATGGTATAATCATTATTATGCAACATTTACTCACAGTATAACCCCTTTATTATGCATTACATGTTTAATCGCTTTTGGTTTTATAATAAGAAGTGGTTGCTATTGTTTATGTGTAACAGAAACTTGGGTCCCTATCATCGTAAAGAATTCATAAATTCAGACTTATGATTGAATTTGATGAGAATAATTTTGAAATATAAATGTATTTATAATCATAAAGGTGACTAATGGCCTGAAGGGGTTAAATAAAGTCAGACAAAAGCGTAGTGGTGCCCCACTTATTCATAATAATGAAATATGAATTATGAAAATTATTACATTTTCATAAATGTTGCCAAATTTAATAAAACCCAAAATTAAGTGTAGATTCACTACACTAACTATACCTTGAAATAGCCCAAGAGATGATGGCATCTTCTGGATGTGAGGAGAGATTCAGACATATTCCAACATCTGATTTGTTTCAATGAATGCATGTGGGCCATTACGGTGCATGCCTCTAAACTTTTACTGTGACAAGACAGAGGCCGCAGTTGGGAGAGATGGGGAAGAAAGGTATGATAGTCTAACTTCTAAATGTCTCAATTGGATGGAATTCCCATTAATTCTAAGTATAAAATCTGTTGAAAGCTGACAAAAGCTTCTTAAAAAGAAAATCAATTTCAAACTACAATAGCAACAAAGACTACATGGCACACTGCACTATGATTTATTTTGTGTCAACGTGCCAGTTTAGGGTACTTCAGAAGAGTGCTTGAAGAAATGATCCTAATTCACGTTATATTTGATTCCATTAGGTTTAAAACTTGAGAGCTTTCATAAAGCCAACATCCCAAATTAAACCTTTACTTTCCACAATAACAGTCCTGTACAAGGTGGTTTGTCTGCCCACCTCAGCACTCTTTCTTCCTTCACACTTTTAATTTTTTTACGACAGAAAGTCAGTTGTGGGCGGAAAGCGAGGGAGGGCACTGCAGAGGCTCTCTGCACCAGGCATAATTAAATCAAGCTTTAAAATGTAAACATATCATAAAACAATATCGGGCTCCACTAGTTTTAATTGATGCCCCTCCTGGGCACTCAATGGGGCCGTTAATCTTGAGCGATTGCCATGTATGGGGATGTGACGGCCAGCAGTGGCCGTTCTCAGACTCTGACCTCACAGAGGAGTCTGCAACTAAGGGAAGAGTACTTGCGCTTCCCAAGTTTGTCCTTAACTTTTAAGAGGAGAAAACCGTCAGAGAGTTGTGCGATGACTTGATATATGAGGTGGTATGAGCTGCGCTTATGAGATTTTTCTGAAGGTCAGAGGTATGAGTGCTTATTTTGAGATGTGGCTGAGACAGACAGTGACTTGCAAAAGTACATGCACATTACATGGATGGTCGCACACATGCGCGCACACACACACACACACACACACACACACACACACACACACACACACAGCATGCCATCTGCCTATGTCCCTTGTGATTCTTTGACTAGTTCCAGCACAGCAAACAACAGTGTGATGACAACTAGAGCATGCATCTCTGAATCTACATCTAATATTATGCAGACATATATTTACAAAATAAGTTGGATTTTAAATAGCAATTAGCACAATTACAGATATATCAACCTATATTAGCTGTGAGTATGTTACATTTCAAGTAGGTTACATAAGAGAATTATACAAGCATCAGACTTAATTGATTTCGCTGAAGAGCAGAGGTGACTGTGTGTCTCTGTGTGTGTGTGCGTTTTGAATTCTTTTATTACTAAAGGTTATCCATTTCCAGACTGAGGGAGTGGATGAAAGGATCTAATAATGAGGGTATAGGTTCTTGTAATGATGTGTGGGTGTAGGCAAACACCCAAGGCCCTCCACGACAGACGTAGCAAGACTTCTTTAGAGTAGATTATCTCAAGTTAATGCTGGAGAAAGTCAAGTATACTCCTACCAAGAATCCAAACGTCTCCTCCCTTCCCCCTCTCTCTGTAGATGGATATATCCCCTTCACACCAACGCCCATGCGAATGTAATGCCCTCACCCCTCAATGCACATTTCCTATCTCTCCCCAAAATACCTCTCTCACTGTCTCCATACTGTACATGTTCATTTGCTCTGGTCTTATCCTGGCACCTGAGTCAGCCTCTCCCACATTGTAGGCCTCATTAACCTCCACCGCCTGCAATTAATGATTGAAATTATAATGCAGGAAAAATGCAGAGTGGTTCTGTTGATTATTAAAAAAACAATCGCCTCAGAAAAAAGAGCCTCCCGCGGCAAATGTGTGACAGGAGAAAGTTAATATATGCTTGTTTTGGACACCACAAATGTCACTTAAATTGTTTCCCTTAAAGTCTTGGTTTAATAAACGGACTGGGAAAACATTTGATTTATTATATGTTGCGTCTGTGAGATGTTTGCTATCCTAGAGACAACACTTTTATTAAACCCCCCTGTCACTGGGACTAATTACTGCCTTAGTGCAGTAGCAGTGCGGTGTCTGTTGCTGGTGTCTTAACATTTCACTCTACAATGTGACTCCTTTGGATAAGGAGCAGCAGTGGCCAGATTAGAGCCCTTAACTAATTAGCTACAGGTAATTATTGTGAAGAAAAAGCAATCAAAATGGCCACACCTGTCTAATTATATACAAGTCAAATATGCATGGGGTTGGTTCCAAAAAGCCTGAGTGATGAGAGTCTCAACGCTGGACTCTCCCTACAGTACTTGACAACCTGTTTAATTAGATTAAAGAGGAAGTTGCTCCTTAATTAGTGTATCATGGCCGACTGACATTTCTTTTTAATTATCAGGAAGCTTTGATGCCATTATATAGAATAATTTGAGCTGCACATTTTCTACATACAACTAGGAAGTAATTACGTGATTTCATAATAATATAAGTACAATAAATGCATATGTTGAAAGTGCAAGTTCAATTATATGGCCTACATTTTAGACTAGCAATCTCATGGAATTAGTAGGCCAAGAACAATCCATTCTGTATCTTTCCACTATGCAGATAGGAATACCCAACTGTCGCCTTATCGCATCAACCACTTAACTATCACTCAACCCTCTCCAGACTGAGATGCTCTCATCCCATACAATGAAGCCCTGAAGTAGCAGCTCTATTAGCAGCAGCATGGACAATAAATAGCCTGGCTTTGTCTGTCGCCAGTGAGACATGGGAACTTGGACCTGCCTGGGGGGCCTTCTCTGTTGCCATTTTTAGCTGTCCTAAGAGAAGCCTGTCAGCAGCTGTGCGAAGAATGTCCCCTGCATTGTAAAGTAAATGATTGAAATCAATTTAAAATCATCCATTCTGGTATGGGTCTCTTTCTGTGATGGTTGCTTCCATTTATTGCTTTTCCCATATTGTTTTTCTGGCACACAAACAACTGGCACTCAGTAGAAAGAAACGGAAAAGCGAGAGCTATACATCTCTTTTGAAGAGGCCGAAGCCTTTACCCTGCCAGTTACTGTGGGACTGACATATTTGAAAATATGCAGCTGACAGATGGATTCATTTTCTCTCCCTACAATTTACATGTACTAGCTTGTTGTACTGGTTATTAAACATTTTAAACTCATTAAATTGAATTTTGCACATGCCACTTGTATATAGTTACACGTATAACTAAACATAGGTAAATATAACTCATAAGCCTAGTCCCTGCTCATGTAAAGTAAGCATTTATATTGATGATAGGCTGTAGCTGAGATACAATAAACTAAGAAGTTCAAAAGGAAGCAGTATATTTTGACTGCAAGAAATGTAGGGGTGGTGCAACAATTTCAGTAGAGCTGTTTAATGATGAAACAAGGATATCATCATATCAGTCATATAATCTGATATCATTAGGATTCTTAAAAATTGGATTTTAAAATTCATAATCATATTGTGTTTTATGGAAACTCTGAAAAAATTATTTCAATATCAGAAATGTTTCAGGTATCAAAAATGATCACCCAGGCATTAATGTGTAAAATATACCTTAAACTGTATACACGTACTGCATATTATTTAATATCTCTCTCCACCATCAGATTGATCTAGTATGGAATTCTGTTCATTTCCCTGCACCAAGTAGCAAATTGTAAAAAATAGCCCCCCTTATACATATTTAACATCTTAGTAATTTGATATTTCAGAACTCTGAACACGGCTCATACACGAGGGGTCCAAACAAGGCAAAGTAGCGTGGAGAACGTTGCTTAAAGAGAACCCCACCAGAGCAGGGCTCATAGAGCAGGCACACACCGGCGCGCCAGTGTCTGCCTCCCTGTGTCTCCAGCTCCCACGTGCTGGCGTGTTGTGTGTGCATGCGAGGCCGGTGTTTGTTTGCCGTTGTTTTGATCGCCAGTGCTTGTGTGTTTGGGCTAAGCTGTGAGCGTGCCCAGTGCTGAGCTGATCGCGTGCCAAGTGCTCCCCGTGGGCCAGCTGTGTCTTCCGCTCTGCTCAGCCAGCGTGAACGCCGAGCCGACAGACTGCTGCAGAGAACACCACTCACTCGCACTCCACCCAGCACACACTTTGCCTCTCTCTCTCTCTCTCTCTGCCTTTCTCTGGCGAACACACACACACACACACACACACACACTGTGACCTCGCTCAGCTTCTCTCACTTTTATGCCTCCTCTCACTCTGCCCTCTTGCTTTTTTACACTTTCTATATACAGTACAGTATGTATTCTGCCTATTTTTTCTTTTTCTGTAGAATCGTTTTACTTTGGAATTGGTGTTGCTAGGGGAGGTGTGCATTTAAAGCAGCAGGCACTGAAACAGACCTCTCTGTCTAAAGGGTGCTGTTGTACCGTACTTAATCCGCGTGGCATTTTGACTAAGTTATGTACAATAAAAGACATTTCATTAAGACCTCAGGGAACTGTGTCAACATATGAAAAGGGGCATATTATGTTTCCTCCTTTACGCTCTAAATATTACCCTCCTCCCCTACCTTCTTAATCTATTTGACCTACAATGTCCATAATACTGTAAGTCCTAACCACTTTTTTTGTATTCATCTTAATTTTATTCATGAGTTTCTTTGCAGTGACATTTTGAGATGAGTACGCAAACACAGTTAAGCAGTACTGCTGAGCATTCATAATGCAAAGAAGCATTAATTGCCCATTGTTGCTGATAATGGATAACCCTTATTTTAGGTGTCTCTTTGATCAACTGGACTTAATTTCCCTCCATCGCTGTACATTATTTTCTGTACATAACCAGAAATTAGGCTACATAAAGATACGCATTCAGTGATTTGTATCCATATAGGATCTCTTTTGTATACAGTACACACCTTGAATTGCTCTCTCTATTAGATACTGTAGGAGATGCTTGCACTACTAGGACTGTGTATAGGGGCTGGATAATTACAATAATGATGACCACAAACATTTTATTGTTTTTCCAGCAAGATTTAAATGCTGAAAACAACCATACATTTTCTATCGTAATGACGTCCCTTATGGGTTTCCCATATGCTAGGGTATTTACCCAGACATCTTAATCTATGTACTTTTATAGACTATCCAATTTAACATTAATTTCAACAAATATTACTACAAAATTCCCATAAATATATTTTCCTATAAATATATCTGTTTAACGTTATCTAACGTTAATGGTATACAACTTCATGAAACATTTTGAGACAATTTTGATCCAATCTATGTTGGACATTTGGATACATTCACTATACTGGATTCATTTTTCTGACTTTTCTCACCATTGACCATGGTGCTTTAGAAAGAGAAAAGAATTTAGGAAAGTTAAGCCATTGTCCAGTCTGTCTTACTAGAAACACAATTGTATACTACTGCATAGACATCATATTAATTAGAATTGACTTTGGCTACTATTGTGTTGACAATCTACTAATACTATAACTTGTTTCACAAAACCTACCTAGCCTACCTTCCAGGTGTAAATACAGTAGCTTTACAGGGCATGCCTACCAACAGTAACTAAGAATGGTGGGGAATTGAATAGCGGACTATAGTGGAGTGATGCTGGTAGACTCATCATGGTTGTCAAAATAGACAACTAAGAGAATGTTATAGGGGTTATGCTACATCGGACGTTTTAATAATAATAATAATAATAATAATAATAATAATAATAATAATAATGACGACAACAATAATAATAATAAGTATTAAAAAATATATACATTTAAAAACAATTCTAAAAAGTGTGTGTGTGTGTGTGTGTGGGGGGCGATTGAGATCCCTACAAAAGTGGGGGGGATGTATCCCCCCCGTATAGCTAATTGTTTACTGTCACACATAAGAGCCCCTGCTTTCTAGCCCGGGATGCCATAGTTCCTTATTGGTGTCCCGTCCCTATCGGGTTCAGCTGGTAACCTCCCGCCCTGGTGCAGTATCAGTATGCCTACCATTCATTAACATTTAGCTCTAATTACCAGCCCCATTAAAGCATCGAATTAGCAGCAGATTCTTCCAGCCTCCTCTCTGTGCTTAATCGTTAAGCAAATGGAGCATCGCAGGTTTGAGGTGATTACTATTGAGATGTAAGCACCACGGCCCCATGAAATGTCACATGGTAGCCTTAATAAAACAGAGGGAAGAAAGGCTGCGAGCAAACTTGTTTTTACTCTTTGTAAACTCTGTATTGTGGTTGTGTGTGTGCGCACATGTGTGTGTGTGTGTGTGTGTTGTGTGTGTGATGTGAGGTCAGCGCTAGCTTCAAACCTCACACAACTATTATTCCAACGCTGCACGCCGTGGGAGAACGGGGATCCACCAGAAGGTCAACAACATTTAAATTGAGAAAAAACAAAGGATGGCAGCTGCTCAACCGTCGAGTTAATGCAAGCCTCTCATGTATCTGGTGCACGCCACCAACAATACACTGAACGCATACAAAAACAACATGTGCGCACACACACAAACTCATATTTGTGTCTGGAAAAGCACATCCATGCAATACAGCTATTTGTACAGCTCTTTTCTAGTGCTTCACCAATATAAAGGGTGCAGTAACAACATTACATAATATTAAAAGGGCCATGGCAGAAACCCAATCTAATGAAATCAGAACAACAACATTCTCTGCACAACAGACATCCCAGACTAATGTCGACAAATTCGAACCCTCTTCGCACTGTGAAAGCACAAATAGTTAAATATGACGCATAGCAAAAGCTTCATTCTTTTTACATCCATGTCCTTATGTCCTGAGATGGTGAGAATGTATCTAATACAGTAACATATTCTACAAAGCAGAAACCCTCTGTGGCTACAAATTACATGTTTACAGGCAATTATTTGATGTTCAGTATTCCAACTGTAGCTTAGCTAAACTACTACTTGCTGCTATGGAGAAAAATTTAGTTGCTTTTCAACTCCTGTAAATTACTTAACATTTTAGACAAGATCAGCATAAGCAACACAATACTATACAAATTATATATTTATTCATGCTGACTCCTGCCGAAGTTTTTATTTTATTTCTAGCTAGCATTCGACTTTGAATAGACTGGAAAAACGATTTATATTACTGAAACATGTTCTTGCATACTGTATGTTTAGGCTGCATTTCAATCATAACGTGTCTTTTTATTTGAATGAGCAATTGTTCAGTTCATGTTTTTATTTATTCTAGCTTCTGTTTTCAAAAGTGCATAGAGCTACTGCTTCCATCAAACACATACTGTACCCTACAGTAGTTCTAGACATCAATCACACACATTCACAGTCACACGCAGTGACTGATAGAGGCCAGAAGGTCAAGATCAAATAGCTCTTTCATTTGGTCCTTCCATGTCCTGACCTTGAATATGTAATGTAGATTGATTGTTTAGTTCCTCTAAAAGAATAAAGTGAGTGAATTAATTAGGATATACATAAAGTGACAGACTTTCACAGATTTTACACAAATATAAAATGTACACTAAAAGCTGGTTTTAAACCTGGTCGGCAGTTTCGCTTTGCTATTGTGTTATATTTAATACAAAGACAATTATTGTCCAGTTGAAGCATGTGTTTGATAAACACCTTTTGATTGGTCCAATCGCCAACTGACTGACAACTGACTGACATACAGTAAATATTACAACAGATGACCATAAATGTGATTTAATGAAAGAATCAATAGAAAGTTTGCATAAGTGAATGTGGAACTCAACAGATCAGGGTGGTCTCACAATAGTCTCTTTTTGCATAAATGTATTAGCGATGACCTCTAACACAGAAGCAGTACACTATATGCACAATGTACAAGTGTACAGTACATTTAGCACATGTGGGGATAAAACAAATAAAATAGCTCAAACATGAGTGTTTTTGGGCAATGGCGAGTATTGGAGGGGACTTTTCCTCGGTGGCAAGGCAAGGATCTCGGAGATGTTGTGGGTGTTTTACTAAAACACAGCGGGAGACAGAGTTAATGTGGTGTATCACCATCTGAAATACCCACTCCCATTACAATCCAGTCATCTCTAGCAAAAACTCCCACATGACTCTCTACCTCTGCACCTCTCTGTACCTCCACATCGCTCTTCCTCTCCATTTCATGGCTGTTTTCTTCCTATATTTGCTCGACAAGGAGATGGATAATAATCCTGGAATAGCACAGAGACCAGCAAATGAGAGTAATCAAGCTGTCTTGTCCTGGTGGCGTTCAGGTTCACTCATCAAACTCTAATTATCGCCCTGGAAACCAATGTTCCGCTTTAATTGTTCTGATGAATGAAATATTACAGAGAGGAGTCAGGCCGCAGCCGAGCGGAATAACAGCTTTTAGCCATAAAATGTGGCGGAGGACAAGAGGGGAGGAGGAGGGCAGTGAAGGTGACTTATGCGAGAACGAGGCAATGTGTGTGAGAGAGAGAGAGAGAGAGAGAGAGAGAGAGAGAGAGAGAGAGAAAGCATGAATGATGGCAGAAATATAAATAGAGGGGAGAACTGGAAAGAGACAGATTTGGAAAGAAAAGTGAAAGAGGGAGAGTTAAACGGTCCTGCTGTAGAGGAACTAAGTGGAGTGTAACCGTGAGAGAGGCTGTTTAGCTGTACTGTAGCCTAATAGTTCAGAGATATCACATGAGGCTGTGTCTGGCTGCTAATCCACACTATACACAGGGGGATTCCTCTGTGACTCCCCGAGTTATTCCTATGAAAAACACAGCTCAATTAGGGGGACACTGTTCCCGTTAAGTGGTGTAGTATAGTCTAGCATAGAGTACAGTAAACATTCACATTTCCAAGACACATGAAAAAGTATCATACTGTACCGGTAACTGTCCCGTAACTGTCCAGTCATGTTGGGGGTGGTTTGAAAACTCAATAGGAAACCCAGAAAGCTAAGTTACTTTACCAGAAAAAAAGAAAAATAATACATACGGAAAGTCCCTTAATGCATCCTGAATTGTTTCTCAAAACTGATATACACACACACACACACACACACACAAACACACAGAAGAGCCTTTTACAGGCCGAATTTGAAGCCAGACATGGTGGTGTCTGGCATACATCTGTTGACGGTGGAGCGCGGTGTCATCCATAATGGAGTGCAAGCGAGATATCCGCAGGGGTGCTGGTTTTATTGAAATTCCTCCGCCCCATGGCTCTCCCCAATTGCACGAACAGCAGGGGTGGAGCGAAGGAGAGAAGCATGGGAGAGAGGCGGCTGACAGGCCAAAGAGAGATCAGAGAGACACGTACCCACGCGACATGGTATAAGAGCTGTTGGATAAACACAAATCGGCACGCAGGCAGACATGCACACACACACACACACACAGCAAGTATGTACATGTCTGCGTAAACACACCTTCGTGGTCTTATGGGTTTCATTAGCTAGAGCTTTCTGACAAAGATATATGCGCACACCTACAATATACTTCCCTATCTGGACCACCTACTGTACCTCTACCTCCTGTAACAACACACTGCAGCTCGTACCCACTGTAGGCAGTAAGGGAGGCCTGGAGGAAAGGGGAAATGATGGATAGATGGGTGGCTGGATAGTATACTGTAGCGCTTTAATGTTTTAACCCCGGTCTACTGTATCAGTTCTGGGCTTACAGTACATATTTTCACCAGTGGTCTCAAATCTTCTAATTCAGGAGTCCCTCTTGGAAAGTTTTAACTTTACTGGTATTCTATCTAGAATGACCAGATTAAGATGTTGGTCAGTCAGGTACCATTTTAGGCATATGCTCCAGTGATCTGCCACTCATCTTGGAAAGAGTTACAAATCAACATGAATCAACATGAGTTTAACCCTTCTGTTGTCCTCCAGGTCAAAATGACCCAAATCACTAGCTCTTTCTGGCAGATAGAAGGCGCTAAACCTAATTCTACAGCTTACTAACACATATGATGTGCACTGCTGGCACAACAAGGTGCGTGTTTGAAACCCGAGGACAACAGGAGGGTTAAAAGGCACGAA
>JAODUG010000014.1:1740078-1758116 GCA_027564795.1 Aphredoderus sayanus
TTTGTTACATTGTGAAATGTTTGCTTGTGAAGCCCTTTGAGACTGCAATGTGATTAAGGGCTATACAAATAAAATTGGCTTGACTTGATTAGGAATTAAAATAAGCAAATTGGGATTATAGAATTGGGCATTTGTCCCCCCTTTATAGAAGATGCTTTATATTTATTTTGTTTTATTAAGCTAAGTTAGCTGTTTTTGGAGGGATCCGACGTAGTTTTTCCCCAGATCTGCTCTACAAATTTCAAATTACGTAAATGCTCCCGCTAGCTAGCTACTGAGCTAAAAGCATACAGCCAACAGCAGTGTACTGGTACAATAACAACGTAGCCCCGGAGGCTTCTGCTGTACACATAAATTTAACCAACGAGGCTTTTGGACTTACTGGGGCATTTCTTATCTATTTCACATCATTTGGACACCCCAGCCTACATTTGTATCCACTAGTTTTTTTTTAAATTTAGTTTCATTTCACCAACGGCTTTTTGGCTGTGTCTTTAGCACTTCTCACCTGCTCCAGTGGATTACAGCAGCAGTATCCCTCTGCCATCCAGTCAACATCATCTCCCCTTTTTCTCTGTGGAATAAAACTGCCCCTATCCCAGCTCTTCTCAAATACTCTGCAGCTGAACTGCTACATCTTGAATCAAGGTCCTCCATCACCCCTCCAGCTTTGTTTGATCATCCTGAAATTTCCGTCGTCTGCCATATATGCTTCATGGTACTCGACGAAAGTACACATTCAGCACCAACAACTCTCCTGCTGGTATCTACGCCTTTTGGCCGAATAAACACATTGCCCCTCACAATCCCCGCCCAGTCCACAGCGACAGCGCATGGTGCCAGGTTCCTATAATGATTTCGAAACCCATTTCCAATGAATGTCTTAAATTTGCACATTTCAAATCCCTTTCTGACAGAGCCCCACTCATCCACGATTTCGTAATTCACAACGATCTTGACATTGTATGCTTAATGGAAACGTGGCTATAACCAAATGTATTTGTCTTAATAATTATCTTAATAAAGCCCCACCTGTCTCTCTTTACATATCTCAACCACGCACTACAGGACGAGGAGGCGGGGTGTAAGGAGTGTATTTCCTTACACTAAATTTGAATGTCTTGCTTTTAAACTCAATTGCTCCCAACCCCTGATTGTTGTAACTATATACAGACCCCCCAAACTGACATGTTTTTAACATAATTGTCTCCTTCTACTGCCCCCTGGTACATCCCTGAAGGTGGCTGGACGGCGTCTTGAGCGACTGTACAAGAGGACTGGACATGAACCTCAATTGTAAGCTTACATGGATCATCTCTCAAAATACAAAACTGCCCTCTCAACAGCATGGGATCCTTCTTGATCCCATGCCCACAAGCCTCATCAAGAATTCCTTTCCTCCATCTCTCGCCTTCTCACTGAGACCATTAACTCCACTCTGTGCCCCTCACCCTGAAAACTGTAGCTGTGACACCTACACTCAAAACAAATGCTTACTCCAACCTTCTCCAACCTTCCTTTCCTCTCCAAAACACTTGAGAGGGTGGTGGCCTCAACTCCTCAACCATCTAAACACAACCCCAATTCCAATAAAGTTGGGACGTTGTGTAAAATGTAAATAAAAACGGAATACAATGATTTGCAAATCCTTTCCCACCTATATTCAATTTAATACACTACAAATACAAGATATTTAATGTTCAAACTGAAACTTTGTTTTTTTGCAAATATTCACTCACTTTGAATTTGATGCCTGCAACATGTTCCAAAAAGGCTGGGACATGAGCTGGGTGATGCAAAGGGAAGGAATGGTAAAGAGGGTGTGACAGGTCTGCCTTCCTTTTTAATGTCTGACTATAAAGGTGTAAGAGTTGGTTGAGTTGTGCCTGATTTTGGTTGCCTGCTTGATGATTCTTGAGTTTTTTTCTTTTTCTCTGTGAGGAAATTGTACCGGGATGCAATATTAAAAGTGAGAACTGACTCTAGAAGGGATTGGTAGACAGCTGTTTATATTACCTGTCTGACTTTAAAACCTTTCAGTCTCCTCAGGAGAAACTTATGCTGTTGGGTCTTTTTGTAGACACCATCTGCATGTTGTGTGAAGGACAGGTGGTGGTCAATTTAAATTCCCAGGTGTTCCACCACCTGACCCCCCAGTGTAAGTGGGACAGACAGAGGGTAGGGTGTCTTCGCTGTCCGGCGTCCCCCACAACATAGCTCCTTGGTCTTGCTGATGTTCAGTTCCAGGGAGATCTCCTGGAACCAGAGGACCATGGTGTCCACATCTGCCATGTGGGCCACCAAGGCCATATCATCAGCATACTTAAAAAGTGACGGTTCATTACTAGTGCATCTGATTTCATTTGTGTATATGGAAAAGAGAATGGGTGAAAGAACACAGCCCTGTGGGACCCCAGTATTTAAAACAGTGCTGTTAGAGTTAACACTGTTTATGCCAGTAACACGTGCGTAAACACAACGGGCCTGAAAAATGATGTGGACAGAGTGGACAGCGACTGATGAAATCTGTTTGTGGCAAATGGGCACGATTCTTTTTTTTCTTTTTAACTGATGACTACATAATTCCAGCCAGTACGTTTGGAAGAATACATGTTTAAGGTTACAATTAAGGTTTTAATACCTTCTCAAGCAATGAAACTGGTTTAACCAATCACAAATAACAATTGATGTCACATGACAATAGCCCAACAACATTGTTTACATTGTGCTACGCTGCAGCCGGTAAAAGTTTTTACCAGTCTATGTACGAAAATATGTAAAAGTTGGAATTTGACCATTTTCTTAGTGTTATATGGTGTTCGGATGTTCGCATTACACAACAATTACAAACATTTGAACTGGCTCACTTTCATCCTAAAATATGGTTTCTACTCAAATGGCATTACCATTGAGATTTATCTTGTTTTCCATCTTTGCTAGATTAGTCAGTCATTCTACCTTTTTTATTTTATTTTATCTTATCAACAAAATTCTTGTGAAATTATTTTTAAGATTAGAAATTGACCATAAATTAATTGCTGACTGGACTCTGCAGTCGTGTTTAGAGTTTGAAAAATCTTAAGAATTTTAAAAGGTGATACTATATCAGTGGCATAAAATGGTCTTTAAATTACAATATCACTTATTTCTGGGACAATATATCTTCCAACAACATAGTTATCGTGATTCGTGACAGGCCTAGACATGTCACTTTGCTGTTGTTTTAACTCTGTCACACACAGACAATGACAGCAGATGTACTGCTCCTGTTATTGGTCTTCATGAAAAGATAGGTCTTATCTGAATCCTGTCCCTTTCAAGAACTCAAGGTTTAACCCTCCTATTGTCCTCGAGTTTCAAACGCTTTGCCAGAAGATGGCGCCATCTGATTGTATATGATTGTGTGGTTATTTTTGTTGTCAGTGCTGTCTTTATTTATTTTGTAACTATTTCTTTATGTATTTCTTTTATTTTTTTACGTATTTTCTTTAAGGAACTTTAACCCTCTTGCTGTCCTCGGGTTTCAAACTCACACCTTGTTGTGGCAGCAGTGCACATTATGTCTGTGTAAGCTGTAGAATTAGGTTTAACGCCTTCTATCTACCACAGAGAGGTAGTGATTTAGTTTGACCTGGAGGACATCAGGAGGGTTTAAGTTCCTTATTGTGTCATTGACTATTATAATCATTTCTCAGAAACCTGCGTTGCTGGTAATGTAGATTGGCATTACAATGTTAAATAGACTGTGTCATCTGCCTACCAAAATGATTTATTCTTTCCAATTGTGAGCTTGTTATTCTGCAGGATCACAGTGATGTTCTAGCTCATGGAGTCCACTGTTGCAAAGTTTCTCTCCATTCCTATGAATTCCTCCTTTCTACACAGCTCTGGTGGGGGTTATTTAAAGGCATACTAGATGGGGAGAAATCGGACTGTTTGAAGTCCTCACACCACCGACATTTCATTAACATAATTGTAAGGTAGATAGATAGCAAACACCACTCATTCCTCCTTCCTTTCCTTTTTATATGATGTGTTGCTAGAAAAATCCTACTTTATGTCCTGGATAGTTATTGCAAGAAAACTTCTCTTTTTGACAAGCTTTTGTGTAGATATTGGTGACAGATGTGTCTCCCACGTTCTACTGGCTGTCAGTTCCATCATGGTTGAACTTTAGTTTTGACAGATTGCTCAATTCTTGTAGCACATGCTGCTATCAGGAAAGGATCAGTGTTGGCTTTCTGTAATTGTACCTCTTTATAAACCAAGAACCTCTGCACAGCATGTTCTGACTTGTTCTGACTTTTACATAATGCGCAAGATCCTAACTGGTCCTGTGTAATGTAAGTGGTGTACCTGACTGCACATGATTATTTTGATACTGTTTCTCTAACCATTGGACAGGGAGCTGTCCTAAACTCCTATTCCCTGTCTGGGGAGGAGCCTGTGAGGGAAACTGAATAGCTGCTGGAGAACTCCAGCAGCTATTAACCACATGAATGTGCCGTCTAAGAAGATAGGACCAGGTGCGGAGGGAGGGAACACAACTCCATGCATGAACATCAAAGGCTATGCAAAGGCTTGAGGGAGGGAGATATGGTGAAAGGGTGGAGGCAGGGCCAAGCTCTTAAAAGGCACCCCCTAGAAATAAATGTGACTTTATGTAACTGACAAGATAACTTCGAACAGTCGTTTCTTTAATTTATTTACTCTTGACTATTATTTACGTATTACGTTATGCCAGGGCCGCACCGACGGTCGGCACACCCTCTTCCCCTTTCCTCGCCGGTGTGCGCCCGCCTCCGACTGCTGTTCACCCATGTCCCCAGCTACATACAGTGCCGAGTATGAGCTGTAATATTAGAGGGACGGCCGGGTCTTGGTAGATTTGCAGTGGTCTGATACTCCTTTCATTTCAATATTATCGCTTGCAGTGCTCCTTGGGATGTTTAAAGCTTGGGAAATCTTTCTGTATCTAAATCCGGGTTTAAACTTCTCCACAACAGTATCTCGGACCTGCCTGGTGTGTTCCTTGTTCTTCATGATGCTCTCTGTGCTTTCAACGGACCTCTGAGACTATCACAGAGCAGGTGCATTTATTCTTCTATTTATCAACATTAGTCATTTAGGTCAACATTGGATCATTCAGAGATCCTCACTGAAGTTTTAAATATCCAATAGATATCGTTCCACGTCATGATTGTGTCCCACCTGTTGTTGATTCTTCACAAAACATTACAATTTTATATCTTTATGTTTGAAGCCTGAAATGTGGCAAAAGGTCGAACAAATCAAGGGGGCCGAATACTTCCGCAAGGCACTGTATTCTCTGTTGATGTATTGATGTGTATATATATGTAGCTCTGTCTTTTGTTGTCCTGGCTGGTAAAGCCTAAATAAAACACAGAGCGAGGGCTCGTATAGTCTCGTGTCTTGGTGACTACCTCCGCCTGAGCCTGCACTTGCTCACCCCGACTCCTTACAATTAGCACGCCACGTCATTGTATTAGGCTTAATAGGCCAGACGTATAGCTATATAGCCCATTACAATAACCTATTTTGTTCTCATGCTTAACCAGTATTCTTTATTTATATCCTGCAAATTATCTTAGTTCCATTTGCTGTACATTGGTGCTGATGTATCCAGCAGCATATTTAGGCCTAATGAAGCCTGTCAAGTTTTGCATTTTTGATATACAGAAATGTATGCAAGATATGGCTACTTGTGTTAATCTTACTTTTGTACAGTTTTAGTTTTCATCATCTGGATCATTGGTATTAGTATTAGGCATATATCCTGGTTAAATGGATATGTTATATGATACAACAGCGGTTTGTTTGTGTGCACTGTTTTGAGCTTAAGTCTAATGTAATTCTGAAAAGTGGTGGCACCCCACAAATAGGCTTTGCCCCCCATTTTCCACTACAGAAAAAAGTTTATTTATAATGAACTAAAGTATTTCAGGCAATATCATATTTTGTTTCTTCGGACAATAGCCACATCCAAAATTGAAGATTTATTAAATATTAAAGTCTCGTTCTTGTGAACCTAATTGTAACCATATTTTCTCTTCTCGTGACATTATCGTCAAAACCCTAGTACCTAGTATTAACCAATTGGAATTTGATTTGGATCGGTGGGATAACAAGTTGCACCACCAATCTCCAAATTAGTTAGCTACCATTTAGTCAGATGAGAGAATTTGTATTTCAAGAGATTACTTGGGTACAGTAAGTGTTCGTTATTTTTATGCTGCTGACAGAATCACTGCAAGACATTTTTGTCTACTACTAAATAGCTATATCTGGCTTTGCGTATTAGCATAACATCAAATGTTATCATGTGAGGCTGAGTGTTGCTTGGTCAGAAACCTGGTCATACAATATAATAAATGAAATGTCAGTCCACAATGTTTCAAACAGTAGATTTATGAAATGAAAGGGATATGATTCTTTATAAAAAACAGCTACTGTAAAATTCCCTCTTAACATTATAACGGCATGTTTGTTATGATCAAATACATTGGAAAACTGACTGTGTGGACAGTGAAATCGTAGACTTTAGAAATGCTGATGTGACGAGATGATATCCAGGTTGGACCATACACGTGCTTGGAGTTATGTGCAGTTCAGAGATACAGGTGCATTCTTGTTCAGAAAATGTGAATATGATACACTAGCATGGTGGGTGGCTGTAATGTGTTTGAGCTCATTACAAATAAAGGTGTATGTGCTTCTGAGCTTTGAGAAATTGGCTGACAAGGCAGTTGTGTGAGGAAGAGTTTTATTTACTTTCCTGGTGAAGGACTTTGAAGAGGGACTGGCATCTTTGTTTTCTTGTCTTAATCTGATCTACAGTTTATCCACTGGGTGTTTCTAAAGTACACAACAGGTGGACCAGAGTTGACTCTTGTAAAGTTTATACAGGGTCTCTGTGTGTGTGTGTGTGTGTGTGTGTATTGCATGTGCTTGCATTGTTATGTGTGTTAGATTAAGCATGATGCGAATCCTTAAAATTATGCCAAACTCACTCATCTTGATAACTCATTGACAGCTCCCATGACAGTTTGGAGGTGGATATTGTAAGAAAGTATCTTCCATGTTTTTGAGTGCATGATAATACTGTTTTTGCTTTGCCTCCTGTCTGTCTGAAGTTGCTGCTCTCTTACACGTGTTTCCTGATAGTATGCTGCTTTGAAGTTATATGGCAAGTTACAGTAACAGCTGGGCTTTTATTTATTTGGATTTCAGACGAAGGTGAACCCTTTCAACTCTGGCGTCCTGACCAGGAGTTCAGAGTTCAGCCAATAACATGGACTTTTTGTTATTAGTTGTAAGAAGGGTGGGAAGGTCAGTCCTTCTCAATATACACTTTTTGTCTGCGGATGTGTGAGCATTATTAAGTTTAATAGTTAACTTGTCCATGGACTGGTGATGTTGCTGACTCCTGAAAAACAACTTATCCAGACTAGTCATCAGTCAACAACCTATTGATTGGAAATCACTGGGCCTCATTTACCAATATCTTCCAAAGTTTCTTCTTACATTTGTTCTTAAGAAAGTTCCTAAGAAAAGTCTAGGTCTGATTCACGACGTCTTCTTAAATAGAACTGTTTGCAGGTCTTCGTATGTTGAAAGCTCGTGCTCGTTGCTCCTGTTTAGCATAGGTAAATGGCCAGTTAATTCCCATAAAAAACAACATGAGATGGCAGGGTTGTGTGCACACGTAGAGAACTGTCGAAATGACGCGGTGGCGTCATCAATCACGGATTATTGGATGGCAAGGTTTTCCGTTAATATATTTATCTGAATTGAAGGCGAAGCAAGAAAAGTTTATTTATATACGCCTAGCACAATTCATACACGGCAATTGAAACTGCTTCGCAAATGAGCAGAAGTTTAGTGTATATTTATTAACACAAACAAACACACAAAATTATGTGTAACATAATAATTAGTTAAAAATGTATAAAATGACAGAAATATCAAATGTTTAATTAGAACTAACTAAACTACAGTCAGCTCTCAATTGTGCATAAGAGTGCTCTTGAGTGTTTGTAGATCCTGTTCTTACCTAAGAACAAATCCCAAATAAGAAAACATTGTTGAATGCCAGAATCTTTGTGAAAACTGTGTAATTGGGGTTTAAGAACAAATTTGTTAAGAACGGTTGGTGAATGAGGCCCACTGTCCTTACTAGCCGTATACAGGATAAGCAATATTGCTTTCCAGGTCATACTATGCTATGAAATGAGACCACCGAATTCAAATTTCTTGACTTCATAATCTATATGTCGACAGAAGTTTGGGCAGTACAGGACCTTCTTGTCAATGTCTAACTTGAAAGTCGTAATATTGTATGTTGTTGTCAACACTCTGGTCATTACCGGGGTTCTAAACTTCCTAACTAGTCATTAAATAAACCCCTAAAAACTTCCAAAAAAAGTACATATTGTTAAGTATATTTAATGAAAACATTCCCTCTATAGCCTTTTAATATAGCCTGGTTCAAACGCTACATCTATGCCTCAATTATTATCAGAATGGTAATGTATTCTATGTTAGCAACTTTGCCATATGTTTTATGAGCTTTTGGTGTTTATGAAGTGTACATTCCTTATACATTATGCACCTTATACATTATGCACCAATTATACTCATCTACAAATTTCATAAATTTAAGACACTAGGCAAAGCTTTTGGATATTGCAGTTTGTCCTTTTTTTTAATTTCAGTTGTGAATATACAGTATATATAAATGTTCGCAGTGCACCCAAAGAAGGGTCATTATAGTAATAGTAATGCATGTATTATCAAATGATAAAACAAACAAAATATACACCCGCAAAATGTCTAGGCGATTTAGATATCTGACTGAAGCAGCATCTCCACTTTTTCTTCTTTTGTTACAGTGTAAAATACTGAATGTAAAGTTCCTAATCTACCTACCTCTTTAAATTGTACTAAGAATTGTGTCCATGGTCTTCATTCCCCTCTTCTATGGATGAATGTAAAGACAAAAAAAAAATCAAGTGTTCCTGGCATTGGCTTCTTCCTTCTCTGGCCTCTCAAACTGGGCACACAGGGGTTCTGGGATGGGCAGCTGTTCCAGGTCAGCAGAGAATTTCCCTGGGTCATTGTGCACCTCACAGAAGAAGATCGGAGCAGGTTGTACACATACCCTGATATATTATATGAGCTGCCATTATTGTGGGCTAGCTAATGGCTAGCCCACTCACATTCTTCGAACTTTGTCTTATTCAACTTCATCTTCTTCCATACAACTCCTACACACCTCACACTAACATCAAAATAATCAGCATGTTTCCAAATAGGTTGCCATTACTTTTCAGAAACATACAATCTATACTTTTAGATATTTACAGTTTTCAACACGTTTCTGAATAACCATAACATGCCCACAATACAGTGGGGCAAAAATGAATTTAGTCAGCCACCAATTTTGCAAGTTCTCCCACTTAAAAAGATGAGAGAGGCCTGTAATTTTCATCATAGGTACACTTCAACTATGAGACACAAAATGAGAAAAAAAAGACAGGGGCACCCCGACAGCTAGCCCACGCAGTTGCTTTTCGGAAACTGCAAAATTGTGTAGTTGTATAACTTTGGTACAGATAACAGAAAATATTAATAATTGTATTTACAAGCAATTTTATAGGGGGGGGGGGAGAGTCTAGCGTGGTGGTGTAGTTCTTTTCACCAAATGTCTCTTGTCTTTGTGGCATGGACATAGTATTTCCCCATCGTACTTTATTTTGAATTAGATGGCTTGAATTGTTCCTTGCAAATTTATTCATAGTACTTTACAGTCAATATCAATATAAGAGCAATACATGTTATTTTTACTGTCCTGCACACTCCCGTTGATTGTTATTTCCTGTCACGCCCATTCATGGGAGAGAGAGAAACATTTATACCCATGTCACGGGTATCCTGACAAAATGTCACACATTCTAGCGCAAACATTTGTGGATGAAAACTGTTGCGTAACAGTTGGGGAAATTCAAAACAAACCCTTTTGCAAATACGTGATAAGCATTTGAAAGAGATGACAACATTGTTTGAGGTTCTCTGTTATGTCAGCACCACGTCCTGAACTCTGCATATTCTGCATTATACTATGCCATTCTATGACCGACGTCTTCTACTAGTTATAACTTTTAGATGATAAATTCAACTTTTAAATGTTACTCTTTGTGTATGAAACATTTTGAGGTCCAATTTTTGGATCTCAAAATTAATTGAAATTCTGTGTAATGAGCGTAACAAGATTTTGATCAGTCCCTCAACTTATGTATTGTAATTACAGAAAATGTAAGTAATTCATTACATTACTATGTTACAGAGAAGTTATCTGATTGCAGTAACCCATTACTCCCAGCTTTGCTTGTGCCTTACCAGGAGACCTCTCCTATGAGCAAACCACATTTAGCTTATTTGGGTCAGCTTCTCTTCAGCGTTTCCTCTAGCTAAACTCATGGATGAAGGATTTGGTAAGTGACTGATGCATACATTTGTCATAATTATTGTTTAGTGAAAACTAGAGTCCCAATCACCTAGGCAACGGGGAAACTGCAGAATTAAAATTAGAGTGTGGGTTTGAGACTTATAGTTGTGGAGTTTAGGAATGTGCTGTTAAAATTCATTCCATGATACAAAGCTTAATTCTGCCTTACCCTGCATTGATTTCTCTGGGTAAGCTATGTATTTAAAGCTTAATGTGCCGTCTCTTTCACTTTCTCACACACACAGACCACACATGCTGTGTCAATGTTTGTGCATGGTGCGTCATGAACGAAACATTAATAAAAGATTGACTATAATACACCAATACAGAGCCACCTCCACATGACACAAAACTTTAGCATAAACTACACACACAAACGGGGTATAAATAGCACAGTTCATTGCCACATGCTGGGAGACCCACTAGTTGATCAACTACATGCTATTATTGATCAACGTGGACATGTGGGCACTTGGGACCGCTCTCCCTGGTAACAAGCATAGTGACTGCAGCAAAGCAGCATGCTAGCTATACACATTTTAGAGCTTTTTCAATGAGAATTCCCACTGGCCTCGTCTCTTTAGCATATTATTATTATTATTATTATTATTATTATTACCTGCAACAGCAGATATGTCTTAAAATATTCTGTGGGGTTAAAAAGATGACCATAAAGTAGAAGCTGCATGATATCACCTAAAATCATTGTACATTGTACCTCGATTACAATCAATTAACGATTTTTTTTTTTTTTTTTGCCTTAGTTCAGAAGGTTTACTTTTTGCTGTACTTTTTTAACTATTTAAGTTGGGATGTCTCTAATAAGACTGCATATCTTTGATTTTTTTAAATAATTGAAGGAAACACTACAGTTTATATGGTTATTTATTGAACATTTTGAACAAATGAAATTAAAGCACACATTTTGCTTGAAGTATAACAGTCTTATGAAAAGTCACATTTTAGTTTACCCCTAAAGCTGTCCTATGGGTCAAAATGACCCAGTTTTCATGCCAGTAGAGGGCGCCAACCACAACACGAACATGACGTTCCCCGGTATTACCTTATGGTCGCTGAAACAGTTTTTTTGCAGTGTTTTACATTTGATTTCAGTTTGCTCGGTGTCATCTGTTTTGAAGCCAAAATGTGTCCAAACCATGGACACGGTTTGTTTTTGGTACAAGCTGCCCCTTTTGCTCAGTTGATTCGATGTGTTCTGTTCATCTTGCTATTATGTCACATACTGGACTAGGTCACGTACCTACACATGCGGTATTGCTTTTAAAGGGAAAGTAGGCTATTAACTGAAAAACCTAAATAACCCAAAATGGAAAATTACAGTACATCAGTTAGATGTTAGCCTGATTAGATTACTTTTTGCTTAATCGTCCAGCCCTACCATACAGGTTACCAGTACGCTTGCCCTACAATCATAAAAATAATATAGGGTGGTAAAAGAAATCAAGACTTGAATAGGCGTAAGTGAACTCTGTAGCAGGTTTTAGCAGTTGCAAATGTAAAGAAAATGTGAATTTCGCATTAAAAAGAACCATGTTAAAATTGCGAAATTCGATTATTTGTCCCACCCCAAAATGATTTGGCAAGGTTTGACGTCCTACAGTACAGTGTAATTAAAGAATACTGTAGTCTCCTAAAGGCAACAATGAGAAAATATGCAGTACAATAACATTCTTTGAACATAATGCAATGTATTTATGCTGACTATCATGTAATATTTTTAAGGACTGATTGCAGTTCGTTGCTTCTGTTTTTGTGCCATAAACCACTAACATTCCAAATCTCACAGGAGACCAGCCAGGCAAAACATTTTTAATTTAGTCAAAATGTAGTATTATGGGCTTTCCAGGAATACCTAGCATTTACATCTTTTGTCCTTTTTATAGTCATCATTGTTCTGTCATAATGCCTGGCTAAGATGCAGGAGGTTTGCTTGCCTCTTTTAGCTCAGGGAAACATAAATACTTTCTTTTCTACCTGGTTTCTCATTCGCAAAAATACTGACATGGTCTTTGCCACCTTGCCTCTTCCCTTCTGTCCATCAACCTGATGATGTATCCATCTATCCACAATAGGTTCCTCATCAGATATAGTTTCTTATCTCTGGCTTCCTTTTAATAAGCAGCTGCCACACATGCTCAGGAGAGAGTGGTGATAGGGGGAGGCTGATATTCTGCAGATCTTCAACATATCATGAGGAGCACTGTGCTGAGTGTGGAAGAGAAGTTGAGGGGTTGCGGGGAAACTGACGTAACAGCCCACATGAGCCTAAAATGATATTGTTGTGCTGGCTGGCTTGTGCTGGCTGGCTGTGACTGCGCTCATGGGGGCGGGAGCCTAACGAGAGATGTTGACTTCCTGTGTCACACTTTAACCCTCCTGCTGTCCTCATGATGTGCACTGCTGCACAACAAGGTAGTGCGTTTGAAACCCGAGGACAACAGGAAGGTTAAAAGGCACAAAAAACAAACAAACACATAAATAAATAATTAATAAAGAAATAAATACACACAGCAATGACAATAAAGAGAACTACACAATCAGGTGTCTCCATCTGGTGGTGACAAGTATGTTTGAAACCAGAGGACAACAGGAGGGTTAAAAGCTCTGTTCTACAACCAATCTTGATTATTGTGAAGGCCAGGTACATGCTTGCATACAGGTCTAGATGAGGGGTAAGGGCCTACAGAACCAAGTAAGGCTATCCACCCATTTGATATTGGATGCTTTAACAGTGTGGGTGAATATGGAAACTAAGGATAAACCAATGGACAGTGGAATTTCACACACTTCAGTTGGGTCAGGTTGTAAATTAAAAGCTCTTAAACCTCCTGTTGTCCTTGGGTTGGTCAAACACACCATCTTATTGTCCCAGCAGATGGCGCCACCTGATTGTGTAGTTCTTTTTAGTGTCAGTGCTGTGTGCCTTTTCCTTTTTATCAATTATTATTTCTTTGTCATTTTCTTTTTTTCGTACCTTTTAACCCTCCTGTTGTCCTTGGGTTTCAAACTCGCACCTTGTTGTGCCAGCAGTGCACATCATATGTCTGTAAGAATTAGAATTGGCACCTTCTGTCTGGCACAGTAAGGTAGTGTGTTGGGTCAGTTTGACCCGGAGGACAGCAAGAGGGTTAATGTTTGTTGGCATATCAAGTTTCTAATCGGTACCTTTCTTACAAAGTCAGGACTTGGAAATAAAGCATTTTGCATAAATTCACAGTTGTTGACATGGCATCTTGTTTTGTACCTCAATGGTCCTAAAGGTATAAAAGGACATCAGAACAAAAGATCATCTGATTTTGTCTTGGAAGCCCCTTCACACTTTATTTCTTTGGTGGATAAGCTGTCTGCAGCCCTGCAGTTAATTATCGCTCTTGTTGTCTCACTCTCTACTTTTCCCACTAGTCAAGTCAATTTGATTTGTATAGCCCTTAATCACTTTACAGTCTCAAAGGGCTTTACAAGCAAACTTTTTCACAATGTAACAAACAACACCCCCTGAACCTGCTCCCCTCCCTGGGCAAGGAAACACTACCATTAAAACCTCATGGGGAACAAAAGGAAGAAACCTTTGGAAACAGAGAGGAATCCACCCTTCCAGGGTGGTTAAGATGCAATAGGTGTTGATAGGCAGAATAATGATCAAATTCTACATTTAAGGTGATGTATCACACTGCGCAAAAAAAAATTAACAAAATGTATATAGTAAATACAGTCTAAAAGTTCAATCAAAGTCCGCTGATTTGCCATAGCCGAAGCTAGCTCCGCTCTCCATCCATGGACTTCACACATCACTCTACTCCAATACAGGAGTCATGTCTGGTGGACACCCAGCCACTCTACTCCAATACAGGAGTCATGTCTGGTGGACACCCACGGCAGCTCCTCCTCCCGATGAAGGTCAAACCCGGACAGAGGATAGCCAGCCAATGTCCACGATTATGGCCTCATCCCAAATCCCTAATCTTTCAAGGAGCAGATTGTGATCCACAGTATCAAAGGCTGCACAACTTTCATAAGTGCAGTCTCAGTAAAGTGGAGAGCTTTAAATCCCGATTGAAATATTTCAAATAATTCATTAATATTCATACGGTTGATAATTTGCTGTGCTACAATTTTTTTCTAACATTTTAGAGATGAAAGAGAGATTCGAGACCGGCCTTTAATTATTAAGGATTTCAGGATCAAGGGAAGGTTTTTTTTTGTTTTTTTTGCAATGGTTTAATAACTGCTGTTTTAAAAGCTATAGGTACGATGCGAAATGAGAGTGATGTATTAATTATGTTCAGTACCGAGGGCCCTAGGATTGGAAATAATTCTTTAATGATTTTTCCCGGTAATGGATCAAGTGAGCAATTTGTAGGTTTAGCTTTAGCTACGAGTTCTGATAAGGTAGAAAGGGAAACAGTATATAATCGCGAAAACAAAACCGTGTCACTAACCTTTACACCTTCATCTAATTGACCAATACAAAGAGGTGATAGGGGTTGCGTTGAAGCGATAATTTCGTCACGAATTTAGTCAATTTTAGTGTGTGTGAAAAATTCCATAAAATCATTAGCTGTGAGGATGGGGCTATCCAGGGGCGACCACTTCTGTGTAAGTTTTGTGCAGTGTCAAACAAAAATCTTGTATTATTTTTATTAGAACTAATTAATGTTGAGTATTATGTTGCTTTAGCCACCAAAAGTGCTCGTTTATAACTTGACAGACTGTCGTTCCACACCTGATAACACCGGAAAAATAACATAACTAGCAAAGCTGAATAGAGCAACATTGGCATCGGTCAGTGTCAAAACTATCCTAAAACGCTCTACACAATTTCTTGAGGACCTGGTTTTGTCTAGAAACCATCAAATGGGACTTATGCCAAGAAGGGCTATATAAAATAATTACTCATTTTTAATAGCCCTTCTTGGCATAGATATGATGCATGATGACAAATTGACAACAAGCTTTGAGATGAGCGTTTACAGATCACAACAGGACTGTTACTGTACAGCTACAACAGGGAGAAATCTCATGATTTCAGTCATGATACCGGTAACTGATAAAATCATTCAAGACCAGCATCCGATTTTCAAAGAAATAAGCAGAACAAAATACTAATACTAGACATGAAAATGATGCCGTTGATTAAAGTTGTCGACCTTGTGCCATGTGTAACATTGTGTTAACATTCGTGGCATTTAGCTAACTTTAGCTAGGCCTGTAGCAAGTAAAATCTATTTTTGTTTGTTGCAAAGTGACACATTTGTAGGCCTGTATTATACACGAAATTGTCTTACCTTAGATCACACATAAACATCCTTGTTAGCCTTCTTTTTAGAGTTGACACTGTGCATGCCACAACATCCACAGACATAAGGCTCCGTTATGTTTTGGTTTGGGAAATGGGATAAAAATAACCTCACTGCGTAGTCTATCTAAAATAATAGAATAGTCGGGTACTCGAGCAGTCAATATGACCAAAATGCACATCCGTAGTCATGACAGAACTTTCATGCGTTATTTTTTTTCTTTCTTCTGATTGACTGGGATACATTATGCACGTGTTCACGTGAACAATGAACCTTTTGCACTTTAAAACTTATATTTGAACTGCAACTGGAGTTTGTATCGTAATCGTAATATCGTGCCGCTCTAATAAATGCAGTCATAAACTATATTTTGTGTGACCAATAAAATGTTGGCAAGAAAAATTTAAAAAACTTATGCAGACGTTTGGTTTTGCCTTTACTGTTAAGAACATGTGAGATTCAGAGTGTGATCATGTGACTAGTGATTTTGTAGCGCCTTGTAACCAAGTCACTTTGTAGCTGTTGCTTGTGGGTGTGATTGCAATTATTTGACAACTATCTAACATTGGGAAACCTATAAAGATTTTTTCCATTGCTATTTTCCATAGTCTAAATTAATGGTGTTTGAGTAACGTGTCATTCACATTGTGATTCGCTTGGTTCAGTACAGTACAGTAAATATAACCTAAAAAACCTGCATCTGCCGGTAAATGGACAAGAACCTTGTTTCTCCTAAACTGGAAGGTTGTGGGTTCGAGCCCCAGAGTTGCTGGAATACCTGCAAGCATCCTTGAGCAAAATGTCTAACCCCAATTGCTCCCAGTGGTTAGGTGCATGGCTTGCACCGCCATCGCTTTGTGAATGTCCAACTACTGACAAATGTACTACATGTATGTCGCTTTTGCATATTTCTGATGATAATCTAATTGTTAGAAGGCTATGAACTACATTACCCACGATGCTACAAGGTTGTGAATGTTGGAAGATATTAAAGTCATGCAAATAATCACCGTAGGCTATGGTGTTTTAGACGGTTGTACACAATCACACCCAATGTGTGTAGTGTGAGGTCAGATTAAATCCACTGGCAATCCATGGGCATGTGCATCATGCTTGGCGGAGAACATTTTCCAGTGTTTAACAGGTTTTAGTAACCTACAACTGTTGCCTATTTGATTTTCAAGTACAAAGTCGCTGGCCTCCACTGCACGTGAACTTAAAATGACGGTAATGGCATGATTTTGCTCTCAGTCAATGTTTACTTCTATTCTGTGTCATGTTATTCTTTTGCGTGTGCCGTCAGTTCAGAACCGTGACCAGTTCACACTAGACTGATGATTAAAAAGGTAATGTGAACAGAAAAACAAAATAGGATTTGAGCACTAAGGATTGCGGTCTGAACGTAGCCTTGGTGACATGTAGTTTCAGCTTGCCGCAAGTTTGTCTATTTAACACTGATCTTATTTGGACAATGTTATTTTTCTTTTTAGTAGGCTAATCTACTGTAGCATCCATCTATCCTCAATTGCTTATCCGAGGTCGGGTTGAGGGGGCAGCAGCTCCTAACCTGACAACCAAACCTGTTCATAGGAACTGTTTGTTTAGAGCGGTTTCTGTCATAAACATTTTGTGACATGATTGGATAAACCATTTGTCTGTCACCGTAACTTCAACCACTCCGACCAACAAACCATATGACGTATGAAATTAAACTATCGCCGAAACAAGCTGGGAGTAGATCGAAAACACATTTTCCGTCTTCCATGCTGTTGTCCTATTTTCAATGAAGATTTAGTCTTCAGTTGAGATGAAACTTACGATATAGCATCATCTATGTTTACCTTTGTAGGATCCGCCATTGTTATTTTCAAGTCACTTTCTCTGTCGTCACACCTAAGACGACGCTGAATTGACAGTTCAGATGCTACTCAAACTACACCCGCATTGATCCAGGCCTTTCCAGACTGATTCTCGCAGCGAAAATAAATTGAAGCTGCTTAGCCTCGCGTGACCATGCTGATCTGGCGAGGCTAAGCAGCTCCAGCAGGGAACCCCAAACTTCCCTTTCCTGAGCCACATTAGCCAGCTCTGACTGGGGGATCCCGGGGCGTGTGGCAGTGTGGAGATATAATCTCTCCACCTTGTCCTGGGTCTTCCCCAAGGCCTCCTCCCAGCTGGACGTGCCTGGAACA
>JAODUG010000014.1:1765688-1777463 GCA_027564795.1 Aphredoderus sayanus
TGGCATTCATGTGTGCATTTAATCATTAATTAATTATTTCTTTATGTATTTTTGTAGTTTTTTTCGTGCCTTTTAACCCTGATGTTGTCCTCGGGTTTCAAACTCACACCTTGTTGTGCCAGCAGTGCACATTATATGTGTGTGTAAGAATTTGTTTTAGCGCCTTCCATCTGCCACAAAGAGCTAGTGATTTGGATCATTTTCACACAAAGGGCATCACAAGGGTTAACATATTGGCATTTATAGGCCCTGCCTTCTGGTTTGCCCAGTGATGCATCTGCACCTTCCTTATTCCACAGGAGAGATGATGTCTACATTAGATAAAACACTTTCATGTAACGACACAGGCCTAGGCTTTTTACACACAATAAAATAAATACATGAAAATGTAATGTATAAAGATTATTTAGTCTAAAGATGAAACAAGATAAACAATTACTAACATTTTACTGACATAATTATCAGCAAATTAATTTAATTACATTTCTTTTTTTTGTTCTTTTGTTTTTATATACACACTTCTCCATGGCATTTAATGTTTATCTAATGGATATATGTATTATACTTCTTCAAATTGGCCACTATTTAAAATTATTTTTTCTTAAAAATAATATGCATAAATATTATAATTGTATTTATATTAGGTAAATTTCATTTTTAATTTTTAAACTTGAAATAGTAGCCTAATAAATTCCTAAATGTGTATAATAAAGTAAGACCTAATTTAAATTCTGATGCTAAAGTTAAATGGTCAAAACTGTTGATTGAGATTGTAATATTTTATATATTTTTTTAGTCAAACAATTCATTATTTACATGAATTGAAAAAAGAAATAAATTTCAACAGTTTGATACAATAATGTGTAATATTTTTAACTGTACTGAGCTCACTATTTTTTTTATTATAATATTAAAATAATTCTAAACATTTTTAGCCATACTACATTAAAATATGTCCAACATTTATGTGTGCATTGGAGTAAGTGCTCAATGCAGCAGGGTTTTTACAGAACATTAATGTCCTAGAACTAGTCTAAACCACAAATATGAATCAAGTGAACTATGGTATGTCTAAATTACTCCTAATTAACAATTTACCATCTGTTATTCTAGTATGGCTATTTTTGGTTATTTTACTCACTTTTTCCTTCTTCCTATATTTATATTAATTAATAAAAATAAAAAATTTAAAGAAGAAAAAAAAACCTACAAGTATAAAACAGCACACTCTGCTCAACCTGTTTTTGTCATGGGTAATAATACATTTTTGATTTGCAAATGTAAAATTGTTTATTAATATAGAAAGCACAAAATAACAGTTTCACATCAGCCTAACAAATTAAGTTCCTGTACTCAAAAGCAATCTGTGTGTGTGGGTGAGAAAAGGGGGGGGGGGGTTATATTTGAGTGTGCAGGCTTCCAGGGGGCCTCTTTAAAGTGCACAACAAGCATCACTAACACCCATCAAGAGGAGCCATGATGCCTCTGTCGTCACTGGGACAGAGACGCCGCCTCTCAGCTTACAGATTCTGACAAACTAAAATTATTAACTTATGCGGTTGTCATGGTGACAAGGAGAAGTGGGAAAAGGTGAGGCGAGGTGTCAAGATTTTTTAGAAGGTGGTGTGTTGCTATGCCAGGCTATGCGATTGCCTGTTCATTTGACTACTGGCAGAACATTCACGCCATGGAGAGAAACACACACAAGTCTGAAACTAGCAAGAGACGACAGACTGTAAACAAACACACACTACCTGCATTTTCATCTTGTAGTAGACACAGCTTGCCTTACAGTACTTGGTCAGTTTTTCCCTCCCTTATTTGTAGGTGCAAGTTGCAAAAATATTTGTTTGATACGAAAGGTGCTGAATTATTTAGGGATTATTTAATAATGCAGAGAAGTTGGGGGAGTTTGGACTCAAAAGCATGGCAGTGAATACTGCTGTGGCTGAAGCCTTACAGTCAGACACAGCAGTTTTCACTGCCATGCTTTTGAGTACACGCCATAGAACACGCCATATGATATAATTATACCTACAGCCCTGCTCAGATGGCACACTTCTAATTGGCAGACACGCCCAGCCATCTTAAGCTCCTAATATTCATCCACACATTCCCTTCAATTGGTGAAATATAGAGTCCCATTCACAAACAGCATGTTAGATATATAGCATTAACATGAAAGTTGTACTAATTTGCTTTTCCGATAAGCCGGATGTCCCCTGGATGCACTTGGAATAGCACACGATTCAGCTACATATTCTGTGTGTGTGTGTGTGCGTGTGTGTGTGTGCGCGTGTGCGCGCGCGCGCAATAATCTTTGGATCCTGCTGGCACCAGTTTGACGCATAGACAGTACTATCGTCAGAAAACAGCTGCGCTTGTCACCCAAACAGAGAGGGCCCTGGAAAAGCAGAACTAAAGCCGAAAGTGTGATATAACACCCAGCGGCATGTACGCACGCACGCACGTACGCACGACGCACGCACGCACACACACACACGCTCTAGACTACTGGGTCGATCTGTTAAGGTGACTCACCACTTCTTAAAGCACTAGAAGGTGGCTATGCTACGCACTTTAAATAGACACTCCATATAGCTTACTGTCAATCTGCACAGGGGTAGAGGGAAGGAGGGCAGGCAGAATGGGATGGAGATTGAGAGAGCATCTCAGGGATGTACCGAGTGTGTCAAGCTGAGCTGGAGGGCTAGGAATCATCTCACATCCGTCATGGAGGCTGGTGCAGGGTCAAACGCAGTACTGTGGCAAATGGGCCTGTTATCACACAGCTTTGCATTCGCCGTGGTGCCTGCTCTCAAAGGCAGGAAAACAGGGCTGGAAGACGACCAAAAATAGAGACGCCCAATTAGAATTGCTCTCAAAGCTTTGATGGAATTAGCTGGGAAAGGGGCTTGCATAACACACCCTCTGCAGCAAAGAAAAAAAAACTGCATACGCATATGTGGTGGTTGTCCTATTTACTGGAAATAAATTGCAGGTCAATTTTTCGGCACTGTGAATAAATTAAAACCAGCGGGGAAAAAAAACAGTTAGAATTATTTACTTTGCATTTAGCGTAACATATTCGTTCCACCATATTGTGATAGGCTCCATTGAGCCTTGTGAGAAAGTGTCTTGCCTACAGAATGGTTGTCTACATCTCATCACATCAGCATCCAACATGGCTGCCTTGGGTGAGAAGTACGAAATGGAGTTTCATCAAGGCAGTTCATAGCAATTTCCCTCAAGTCTCATAATGCACTGCCACATAGTGAATCAAAACATATATACAACTACATTTTGTTTTACAAGCTAGCTAAGCCCTTTACAAATTAAATCCCACATAAAAATTTAATATGTTCGCATAACACATGATTCCCACACACACACACGTGAATTATTTTGCATGGGAGCTAGCTTCAGTGTTTAACCTCTGCTAGCTGTATTGTGCAATACATTATTGCCTTACTATACGTGAACCTTGCTATGTAGGGAGTAGACTTGGCCGCAGGGGGCTGGGTTGGTCAGCAGATCACAAGTGTGTTTTAACGGCTGTGTTTTGCCCAAGCTTTGTAACGATGCTTCTACTTCACTTACCACAGGAGACGATGTTCTTTTCGCCAGGCGACCCGCTGTAAATATAGCAGTCGCCTAGCTTGGTACACTCATGCGTGCGCGCGCACACACACACACACACACACACACACACACACACACACACACACACAATGGCGGGATGGGGACGGGCCCTCCCCAGAGGATTTGATCACTGCCTTGCAGCCAATAGCGTGGCTGCTGACTGGACTAAGAGTGTTGCAAATGGAAACACAGCAACAATCGGGCTGTACTCCAGAAAAACAGCAGAGTAACAGGACCTGACAAGAGTCTTATCCGCACCCCCTATAAGGTTCAGTTAGCATCAATATGTCTTCACAGTTGGTACACAACATCTGGTTCGCCACAAGAGCAAAGCAAGCGCCAGGCCACCAAAGAAAGATTTTCTTCTTTTTTAACTTTCTTTCCATTGCCAATGTACTCCCAAAAAGAAATTAATAAATTAGGCCTAAATCTGATTTTTTTCATGATTTATCAATTTTCCAGCCTTCCCTTCTCATGGCAGCGGTGTCGTGTTCTTCTACAGTCATGTTTGGAGGGGCCTGTGCTGTGCTAGCTTAGCGCTACAGGCAGGGGATGACACAGCGGATCTTAGCCTCCCTGACGGAGGGCCCTGGTGGCTGGGCCTGGCAGGGGAGGCCTGGCTGGGGAGGCCTGGCAGGGAAGGCCTGGTTACCAGGCGCTGCTAAGGTAGCATTGGTGAGGGTGGGCAAGCAAAGGAAGGGTGGAGAAAGAGGTGGCATTTGAAGGGTTAAAAGAAAGTCACTCCCTAATTTTTTCTTCCCCAGCAGACATGAGAGAGAGAGAGGGGGAGAAAGAGAGAGAGAGAGAGAGAGAGAGAGAAGCCTCTATTTCCTCCTCTGCTTGAGAAAGAAGTGAACAAGGGGGAGGGGGAGGGGGAACGGGCGCTGCCAAGCGTGTGTAATCAGACAGGACAGTTCCTGCTTATAATAGAACCGGCGCGGATAATAAAATCTGAATCAAACTGCCAGCTGAGAGCCACGAGAGAGCCTCCGCCTCTTCAATGTTTTAAGTTATGGAAGCACTTGACACTGAGGTGGATCAAATATCGCTAGTTCGCGTGCAAATACTTACTTAGCGGCCCGGCGCATGCACGGCCGCCCAGATGCGGCCGAGAGACGCGCAGGTGAGGGAGAGAACTACAGCTAATTACGCCATAGCTCACCCCCCCCCTCCTACCACTGGCCCCTCCTACCCCCCCTCCCCCCTCCCACCAACTGTCACACAGCCCCATCCCCGCCTAAGTGGGCATGGCTCATTTCTTTCCGATTCGTTTTCATGGGGGCGGGTGAGCGCTATGACAAATTCATGTTTTGGCTGCTGGGAACTGCTAGCGATCACGGAAACACCCAAACACCCAAACAGATGGGAGGGGGAGGGACATGGAGGTGGGGGCTGGGGGGGGAGAGGATGCAGAGAGAGTGCCCAGGGAGGCTAGCAGCTCGGAGCTAAGTGCAGGCAGGCAGGCAGGGCTGCTATGAGGAGTGTCGGCAGCAGGAAGAAGGACCCTAACCATGCCCAGTGCGTACCAGGCGGTGGGGAGGGGGTAGGGGTGGGGGCTGGGGTCACCCATCTACATTAATTCACTTGAAAATGCATTCACCTGAATGTGTTAATACAAATCAGGGAAAAGAAGAAGACGACAAAAGACTTTGGAAAATGAGTACCGGTATTGATTTAACATCTGATTAGGTAGGTCCATTCATTTGGTGGACTGGTGTCACGTCCGAGGTGGAGGGGTCAAGCGGCCGCCTCCCTGGGCCTTCCTCTCCGGCGTTCCGACCTCGCTTCCATCTCCAGCTCATCTCCTGACACGCCTTCCCCAGGAGAGTGCAATCCCAGGCACCTGCTGCCCCTCTGGGCTATATCTGTCCGTCTTGTCCGTGACTGCCTGTGCTACTGCCCGTATGTCGTCTGCGGCGGAGTTCGCACTGTTCTTGGATTAAAGCTACGAGCTCTTTGCCAGCCTACACAGTGTGAGCCTCCTTATTCTGCGCCTGCACTCCCCTCATCACAGACGTCAGCACAACTAGCGAGTGTGCAACCCTGTGTGTCAACACCCTATTACATTTGGTCAAATATCGCAGGCAAGCCAAGCTAAACTAAACTCTCCCATCACACTTTTTCATGGTGTTGACAATCGGTAAAATCAGAAATTCCATAAGAGCACACTATAAAGGCTAAAGATACCATTGCTGCACTTCAGACAAAGGATGAACTGACTTCTTTCAGAAGGCTTGCATGAGTTCTGGCTTCTGTGTTCCTAAACATTACATTGACCGAAAATCATAGTTGGCGAGGGGAAAAAAAACAATATGACATACAGATGCAGAAAGTGCATTAACAGCTGGCATTGGGAGATTATGTTAATTTGCCAGAGTGGATGTATTTATGGAAAACCTTTTTAGGAGTACAAAGTCAATGTCAAATGCACTTAAATCTTATGGGAAAAGGCTTTCTCACACACTGGAGTCATTGAGCTCACATGCAAGCCCTGGGTATGGTGGTGTTTGCTTTGGATACCTTGGGCACTTCATGCCCATCTAAAAGCCCTGTTCATCATAATAGAGGAACTCTATATATTAACGGGCATGTTACAGCAGGTTCATATAATGTGGGTGGCATAAAGCGCAGGACAGTGTGGAGATTGTGTGGACACAAACACAAAGGCCGATGCAATCAGCCTCCTATCATTGCACTAAGATCCATTGTGATTATAACAAAGTAAAAAACAGATTATTTTTTATTACCAGTATAAAATGTAGGTCCTTAGATTGTAATGCAAGTCATATATTGTAGAGACTCACAGCCCAGAACTTATCAATACTTCCTGCTGCCTTAACTAATATAGGAACCAACCGGATTGATCTGTCCCAACAGACGCCAGACGGCTCTAAAGATTCATCACAACATAACCGTAATAACACACATAGACCCTTTCAAACACACACACACACACACACCCCCGTCTCGCCTAGTCACGGCAGTCCTATAAAAACAGGCCGAGATGGGCCCTGGCAGGGTTAGCGTGACGGGATAATGACTAGGCTGACAAGTATGAGCCATACATTGTGAAGAATCACAAATGAAACCAGGAAATAAAAATACCTCTCTCTGCCTGTCTCTCTGTCTGTCTGCATCTCCGTCTGTCTCTCTGCCAGACCCCCAGGTGGTTCTGACAATGGAGGATGATTGAGATGGGGGGGGAAGGTGGAGCAGTTAGAAACGGAAGCTGTAGGGAATACAAGAGACTCGTCAGGTAAAAGAAAAAGAAAGAAGAGATGATTACACCACTCAAGTGTAGGAGGATCGCAGGATGTTTAGAGAAACAGCGGTGTGTGTGTGTGTGTGTGTGTGTGTGTGTTCATGTTTATGTAAGAGCATACATGCGCCTCTTTAGATGTGATGTTAACCAGTCACCATTTCTAATTACACATAATTATGCAAAACAGACTTAAATTGTTCCCATTTCACAAGCGGAAACATATTATGTATATAAAAATAACTCAGAGGAATTTTAATCAGATCAGTATTTCAAAAGTTATTTTGATACAACTTTTAAAAAGGGCTTTAAAAAAACTGAGGTAAACACTAAATAATTTAGTGGGTTTTAAAAAATTGGACAAGAACAACCAAGTGGTCTCTGAGAGCTAAGAGTTGCTGTTTATACCTTGTTGTCCACTCAAAAACTTAACAGGAATACTTTCCTGTGGAGATAGTGAAGTGGAGAAGATGTCATTTCAGTGTGTTTGGATGCAGCCCATGACCCAGTAAGTGAAATGTGAAGAGGTTGTTTTGTGGCAGGATTTTCAAAGAGTATGAAATTAAAAAGACTTTCACTCAGACGTCACTCAGACAGCAGACATCCACCACACCAGCATAAACATTTGTATATCCAAACATTTTTTTTTTTTACATTGTGTAGGCTCTGTAGCCGCCTAGTGGACAACCCAATGAATGCGTTGTTCTAATGCACTACAAATCATAACATCAAAATGGTATAGTTCCTATTACTTAAACCAGGGAATATATATATCCAGAGGATTTATCAAAAATGACAAGAAATTAAATTATACACAGTGATCCCCATAGCCTGCAATAATAACAACCAGGACTGCGTCTCCCAGAAGCCCCTTGATCCTTATCAACCAACCACGTCGGCCCCTACTCTTCTAATGACTACAGATGTGACAACTGGATTATCCGTCTCCCCTGATTTTTCTGCCTGATAGTCAAAACTTCACTTCCTTGCTCTCCAGGGCACAGTTCAACTCCAATGAACTGCCACCATTTCCCAGGCAAACATAAGAGCCACCCCCCGGCCAGCCAGCCCGTTTGTGATCATATCTCTAGCAGTGCAGCGAGACCAGAAGGAGAGATCACAGAGTCAATTGCTTGTCACGAGACATTAGCTTAAAGGCAACGGGGGAAGAGGGATTCTTGTTATGTGTGTCACGGTTCATAAGTGGTACACGCCTGAACCACCGTTCAGGGTCAGAGGACCCCTGAATAGGGAGGAAGAAACATGTAAACACTACTTTGTATGACACACCACTTTGTATGACACACTACTTGTACTGTATGACACGTACTTTGTTTGAATTCCTCACTGGCCAAAAACCATCTCCTGTTCCAAATATGCTACATAACCAGCCAGCGTTAGATGTAATAGTATGTCATCATGTGCTATGGTATTATTGGGTGCAGTGAAGCCAATGCAGTGGCTGGGTGTTTAGCACCTACTGTAACTGCTCCAAGGTATTGGGCTGATGTCCAAGCCCGTTTTCAACAGTTGGTTGAGAACTTGGGGTTTTAGTTCACACTCCAAAATGGATGGATGTAAATCACACAGGCTTGTCAACTGCATTAAAAATGAGCCACGAGCTGATAAAGAAATATGGTAGACCATTTTCCAACCAGCATGCATTAGCTTATGCCTGCGTTCTTCTCTGCATTCCAGACAGGAATCGAAGCTTCTACATTAGCATTCTCATTATGTGAATGCTGCATATTTTAAGTGATAGACCTAGCAAACAATCTATAGAGACACCATCTCCATGGTTTCCTAGTTTCTGGTTTGTTTCATTGTACTTTTATGTAACAGACAAGTAAGTGGATTACAGCTCAATCTGTCATCAAAGCAAGAATATATTGTACATCATAACATTACAGACTTAAAGGACAACGCTTTTCATTTCAACACGCTTAGGTCTATTCGTTTCAACAGCAAAGATCACAAAACACTGAAAAAGTGTTTCACCCCAGTTGGAAGAGATGGTAAAGTGAGGTAGAGAATTCCCTTCAGAAAACACAAGTCAAACTCATCATTAAAATTGTTTCAAATTTTTTTTTTTTAACAAACTACTACATAGCAGTAGGATACTTAAAATAGCCATGCAGGTGAAGGTTGTGAAATATTTGAGCTTTTCTTTTTAATTGATTCAGCAGGAAAAAGAAGGGGGGAAAGAGACCTGTGGGGTTAGGCCAGAGGGTAAACCTGAAGGAGATGTGACTAATTTAAGAAAAGAACAGAGGGAAGGAGAGGGAAAGGTTTCTCTCTCCGTGGAAGGACTTTGAACAAGCAGCAGATATGGGGCAGAATCAAGGTCTCATTAATGGAACAAGCATATTAGAGACCTTGGAAAGTGACCTCCACTGATATAGTGAACTCATTAGGAGTGCTAATATTCTCAGTCCTGTTACACCTTAATTAAGCGTTCAGTGAGAGCTGTCAGATTATAGCTGACACTTACAACTGCTGAACTGCTGGCAGTTTGCAGTCTGTAGCAGGGAACACACGCCAAAACATGCCACTTTATTTTCAATAGAAGTGAATCACTTTCAATTCTGCTTACTGGGTAGTGAGTGGACAACACATGAATGCAGCCGAGGGACATTTGCCAAAATCACAAAAATAGAATTCTTCTATAAGACTTCGTTTATCTTGTGTGACTAATTAGAGCCACCATACTGTATTACAGAGATTGACGTAAATTCCATATACAGTACTGGGTGCTTACAAGTGAGCAAGAAAAAAACACAACAAGGTAAAAAGTCTTAATAAATAAAATATGCCCACTCAGACAAGAGCCTCTACAGTGACTTCGCTTTCTAACTTTCACGGTTTCGGTGTTGACTTCTCTTCCCTCCCACCACTTCTCTGATCCTCTTTTGATCAGCACCCCAAATAGAGGCAGGCTTAACATCAGCAGTAGCAGCAGGCAGGCTGCTCTCAGCAATGTGCTCTGCCACATAGTGCCAAAGCTCCTCTTAATAAGAACGCTGTCTACCAGCATTCAGAATTATAGCTCTTTCGGTAGGATCTCAGCTGCTCTGCTGGCTGAGATCCTGCATGTCGAGACTTATAGCTATACACATTATCCTGCCCTGCTCCCTCTTTGACCCTGCACCGTTTCACTGGAAGTAAACTTTGATAAAACTCGTTGAGTGAGCGCTCTTTATTAGCATCAAAATACAGCTTGTCAAATCTAGATTGTTTGGTTTTAAGTGGAAAACAAAATAATAGATCAGTAAACAGAAACCAAAACATGAGCATTGGCTTCCTGACACACGACTCCACTTGAGTGAGTATGAAAAAGCAGCATGTCATTTAGAAAATGCCTGACTCCCGTATAAGTCTATTAACTTTTTCTCTGTGGGCAACTTGTACAGCACAAAACATTGCCGGAATTGTTAACTGTTCCTGCATTTACAGTACAGTGCTATTCTTCCTTCATAAGGTTTGCCAAAACGACCATGTTCATTCAGGGCCTTTAATTAAAATTCACTTTAAACAAATGTCTGCAATCTTTGAAAGGATAGAAAACTGAACAGCAGTAATTGGACAACCAATGGTTAAACAATGGCATAACCACCTCACAATTCACATCAACAGAGTCCCACAGACGTGCTATTTTCCTGCTTAACAATACAACCAAGCATAATGCAGACACAATTCACTACAGTCAGCATTTCACCAGAGACGCTCCCCTAATAGGGGTCACTAGCAGTACTACACAAGGAACGATCAGAATGCCGTTTTTATTTTTTTGCAGAGCAGATGGTTGCAATTCTGCCAGCGCTAACTAGTCTGGAGCCATTATGTGTGATTGTAAGTTGAAAGCCCATCATTAGGGCTTTAATTAAAGCAGTAGCTGGGGTGGGTGACACTGTCTGCCAGGTTGGTAAGGGACACCATACAGTATAGCCAAAGGGAGGGGGGGGGGGGGGCTTTTGCCCCTACTCTCTTTCCTTTCACAGCCACAGGGTTCACGTGTGTGCGCCTCATGTTTGAGGCCTCCTTTTGCCTTTCGGCGCCTGAATAACGTGCTACTGTGTCTGGGAGCAGGCAGGCAAACAGACAGCAGCAGCCCCCGTGCACACGCACAGATGTGGCCGTGGACTCACAGATGGCATGCTCTCCCGGCTGGAGGGCAACCAGCGTCGCCTTGTGTGGTCCACTGTCTAGACTGAGGAGCGGCCGGACGGTGGCATTTACGAAAAGGGGATCGTGGACATCGGCGGTGGGGAGGGGCTGTGTGAATCACAGCGCTCTTTCATTGCAGGCACAGCTCGCATGCCAAACATCCACTCGCTCATTACGGCACTGGAGAATGTGTGTGTTGTCATATTTCTGGTACCGCAAGGTTCTTCCCCCCCACGGCGAAGATACAGATTCAGGGTCCTTTCTCCACGTAATACTCACACAAGGAGATATTGTTCTGCTTCAGTATCTGGAAGATAAAAATAAAAGAAAAAAAAGGGGGGAAAAAAATGTGCGTGCCTTTGTCCCCAGCACAAAAACGCAGTAATACAGTCTGGAGGCAAAGGACATGCGGAGTGCTCAGGATGTGTGTGTCTGGCCTAGATTCTTTTTTTTTTCTATTTTCTTTGAGAGGGAGGAGTGGGGTGGGTGGGGATGAATGGATTAATAAAACATGGCAGACAATGGATGCGGCTCCCGATACTTGATTGGGGAGTGTGAGCAGGACAGAGGAGCCCATTGGTCCAAGGACGGGTGTCTGCGTTGATACCACAATGCTTAAGTTGAGAGATAGTACTGCCGCATCGTCTCTCTCCAATGAGGAGGCTGAAGGACAGAATAGGGCAGCATATCCTCGTTACCTCTCCTTGGTA
>JAODUG010000014.1:1800510-1810893 GCA_027564795.1 Aphredoderus sayanus
TCGGCACCAGCCACAGAGCCCGCCGCCCGACTCATTCCAGCACGACTCACTGACCAAACTCAATTATGTGTCCCATTCGTCTCCGCAAGGACTGCGCCACCCCATGGCCTCGGGTGTAAATCTCCCCGCTGCTCCGGCCAATAATCTATTCTCCCACACTTCTACGGGTCCTCCGCTGTCGTCAGCCATCGATCTGAGCGAGAATGGCGGCGGGGGGGACGGGACCCCGAGGGGCAAGCGGTGATGAAGACGTGTAGCCAGGGGAGAGAAAGATGCAGAGAAAGAAGGAAAAGTTTAGCAAGGAAAATTAATGGGGAGGGGAGACCAAGTCATCCATCTCCCGGGTGACGTGGTCACAGCCAATTATGAGTCTTTATTATGTAGCACCCCCCACCCTAACAGCACACACAGCCACAGTAAAATGCTGTGAATGAGCGTGAATGGAGAGGCTCAGTTTAGCTCTCAGAGCTGGCCTTGTGAAAGGTTCAAACTCATTTCAGTGCAGCCTGGTGTTGAAAAGGTGGCGATTGTAATTAAGTGACTATCTCCTCACGGGCTGTGTGTGTGCTGAAACAATAATCCTGTGTTCCTACCTGGCTCTGTAAATGGGAACACATGCTGCAGACCGCACCACACAACACTATTATAGCCTCAATTTGAGAGGCAGAGCTTGTGAGGGAGCACCCTATGGCATTGAAGGGAGAGGTGTTGTTTCGATCGAGTTCAACTATCTTTCGACAGCATCGCCTACTCCACCTTTAAATGGACACTTGAGCTACAGTACCAAATAACTCTATTTAAGCTACCAAATAACCCTACAACAGGCATACCAAAACACACAATAACGTACTTGAGTAATTCACCTTTACCACTCATTTCCAGTCCAGCTAATGGCACTACCTCGGAATTCCAGTTAGCTAGCTTCTTGTTGAGTCCTTATTCCCATGGACAGCACACCCAGCTAGCTTAAACACATAATGGGCTGAGACAACAAGGATTGGGCATGCAGCCAGCTCTCTGGAAGCCAGATGGGTGTTCAAAAGGAACGCGCTCAAGAGAAGATCACAGTCGAGTCAGCAGCAACAGATCCCAAAACTAAAAAGATGTCACATTAGGTAGATAATTAAGGCTGATACAGCAAACGCGGGCCAACGCTGCCGCCGCCGCGCCCGGAAAGACGCTCGGCAAAGCGGTCTAATTAAGCAACAAGTGGGGCAGGGTCGTCCCGTTGCCTGGGACTGTGGTTAGTGACGGACAGGATAATGAGTTTTCTGAAGAGCGGAAGCCTGGGATAATGAGTTTTATTCAGGAGAGCTTCGAGGGGGCGACAAAAAAAAAAAAAAGAAGAAAAAAAAAAAGAAAGAAAGAAGCTTAAGGAGGCATACTGCATTCCCGGGCTCGGCGACAAACAACTGGAGACGCTCGGTCGAGTGCGCACCGGCTTTTCAGGAAATGGCCTCCTAACGGCTGGCGGACGCAACCTGTTATTCTACATGGCTGGATCTCGGGGTTGAAAACTGCCAACTGTATTGGCGTTGCAATTTGTAAGGGCCGAGCGCTCGGCTCGTGGAGGGGATGTTAGCGCTCAACAGTTGACAGATGATGGCCCACTCGGTTTATTAGTGTACATTTCACTGGCAGACGCCTGCTGGCCTTGCTGGAAACAGCTGGCCCCATGTGGAATGATACAAATGGGGGGGGGGGTGAGCTTTTATTTTGCACTGTCCATGGCTGTCTTATCAGCTGTCTAGTAGAGGATATTCTCCCAGGCCTGTATACTTCCACTGGCTTCTTTTAGCATGCTGCATTCCTGGTAAATGTGTGTGTGAGCTACAGCTGGAAGGGACGTTTTGGAACGGTGAAAGTGTTGTTGGCTTGGCCATCTTGAAATAGGCAGTCGGCTGTGGAGCTGCCGCAGGCCTTGGAGCTCATCTTCACAGTGGATGGAAATGCAGAACGAAGGGACGACTGGCTGTAGGTTTATGTCAGCAGGCAGCTGCTGACAGTCCCAGTGAGTGCAAGTTACGGACAGGCACAATAAACAATGCTATGTGAAACAGACTACTGTATATAACAATGGTGTGTGTGTAATTGCATGTGCCTGGCTCTGCACACATCTCCAATATGGTATATCTTTAGAGCAACAGCAATCTAGATAGTAGCGTGCACATTGCCCAGGCTCTCTGAGAATAAAGGATAAAACTAAATAAATGGACATGCATGATTCGTATTTATTTGGGGAATATTTAATTGAGCACATCAAAACACAATGACACAAAATGCTGTGTTGTGCCAGTAAGGGCTGTCAATATAAAGGGGTCAGGGTAAATTGGTGTGTGAATGAACAGTTCAATCACTGTTGCTACAGGTTATCAGTGGTAAGGCAGAGAGAAGACCCCAGATCCAACGTGAAAGAATAAAAAGAAATCAATGCTCAGGTTAAACTGTGCTCTTAAGCGCAACCAGGCAAGCTCGAATTCTTGTAGGTGAAGCAACTTTTGAAAATAGTTTGGCAAGTGGGGAAAAACTATTTTTTATAGCAGTAGCAAACCAGTAAAGGTCATGGTCTACTGATTTGTAGAAAGGCAAAATGGTCTGGTAATTGGACAATGTTATGCAGAATCTGCTACTGTGCTAAAGCTTGGCATTAAAACAATGCTGTAAAATTCATGTTCACAATCATTTGTCTGTCTCTTTTTTTAAATGTTTTTTTTTATGTATTCGTCCTCTGTCCACTGTGCGGTGCTCGTGCTGATAAAAGAATTTTGCGTTTGTTCATAGACTACAATCACATCAGTATTTTCGGCCTCAGCTCTCTTTCGTTACTTCTGAAAAAACATACTTCTAATCTGGCTACACAACTGATCCAATAAGCAATTTGCAAATTGAATTTTCAGAAGCAATGACAGATAATGACAACTTGTTAAATTCACAAATTCACTGTCCGCCTGAGGCATTTAACCCTCCTGTTGTCCTCCGGGTCAAATTGACCAAATGAACTAGCTCTTTGTGGCAGATAAAAGGTGCCTACCCTAATTCTACATCTTACACAGACATACTGTAAGATGTGCACTGCTAGCACAACAAGCTAGTGTGTTTGAAACCCGAGGAGGGTTAAATGGCACAAAAAACTAAATCTAAAAATACATAAGAAATAATTAATGAAAAAATACACACAGCATTGACAGAGATCTACACAATCAGACACAATCCGATGGTGCCATCTGGTGGCCCAAAACGATATAATAACAGGATGGTTAAGCTCCTGTAGGTAGGAATTGAGATTTGCAAAATGAGCTAGCTAAAAAAGAAAGAAAGAGATTTTGAAAATCAACAAACTAAACCCCTTCCTGATCCATCCCTCTGACGCCCGTTGGTCTGCCTTTGTGAATCAAGTGTGCGTATTAATGTGATTGACAGGCAAGGTAGAGTCAGTGGACCAATCAGGGAAAAGGTAAGAATTATTTTAGGCGCTGTCAATACTTATATAGAGGAAGTAAAGAATATAATCAACCAGATTATATTCTCAGAGCATTTCACTCACTGACAGCTGACTATGACATTAGAAATTACACTAAATGTATAGTGTAAGAAGGATCAAATTCAAATTCCACTTTAAATCCATGCTCAAATTCCTAGCACTGAAATTATGTTTTCCAAAAATCTAATGGAATGAAATGAGCAAAATTAACATTGACATTAAACCATGTATCTGTAGGTGCAGAAAGGCAGATGCTGGGTGGAAACACATATGCAAAGAGATATCAGATATCAGTTTAGAGACAGAATTAATATGAAACAACCTCTGTTGCCGGTTCAGACTTGCGAGTCTGAAAGAGCAACAGTAGATTGCAGACAGAACTTTTTTTCAAGCTGCTAACAGAGAATGGGCCAACTTTCCGCACGCAGTTAAGGACCTGTGTGAACAGCTATTGAACCATGACGATCAATGTCTTAAGAAAACACTGTGCTGCTGGGAGATATACAGAACCCCGACCTGTCTAGAGAAAGAGATAGAGACATAACAGAGAAGATAATAGAAAGCAAGTGGTGGTTGAATTGATCCATAAGTCATAGCACATTGGTCTAACGCAAACAGAAAAATACCATATAAAGTACAGTAAAAAGGGTGAAGAGAGGAGATACCCCTTGGGTTTCAAACACACTACCAGCAGATGGCACCAATCACATCATACAGTATGTCCATGTTGTGTTTGGTGCCTTCTGCTGGCACAAAAAGGTAGTGCACTGGGTAATTTTGACCCATAGAACAGTAGGAGGGTTAAACATTGTTAATTTCCTAAAAAACGGATTATCCAAGTCTAATTAAAAAGGTTAATTTGTTAAAATATACACCTTCCCAGTTTGCTGGAGCTCAGCTATAGATTTGGCTAGGTCGCTAAACTAAAAATACTAAAAAGAACAAATGATAAATCAGATACGGTGTCAGTTTATCTGCCATATGAAGTCAGGGAGATGACATTAAGTCTGTGTCCTTTACAGGCCTTTTAAAATAATTCTAACTTTATAAATAATGGTTTAAAGACTCCTTTTATAGACAGGAAGAAAATGTATCCTTATTTAGTAGCAGTTCCAGTTAAGTGAAAAGGTATTTGGTTACATTAATGTGGTTCAATGTTAAGTATATAATGCTGCTGCGTGTAACAGGATGTGAATGTCCACCTAATCCCTAAATGGGATTGCTAGTGGTAAAATGTACAGTAGCAGTCCTAAGCACCTGATTTACTCTGCAATTAAGCTATTGATTAGCCACATATACCTCACCCAGCCTGACCCTGTGGATGTATGGCTCAGCTAATACCTTCCTCTGAATGGCCTGTCTGCATGGGTTGGTCTATTTCACTCCATAGATGTACATACAATGATAATTGTTCACAAGGAGGTACAGAAAACACATACGCATAAAAATACACACGCGTACTGTACAATTACACCAACATTTTCATTAATAACAAATAAAGAGCATTTACAATATCTATGCAAACACACAGAGTCCCAAGTAGAGGTTTTTAGCAGTGTCTTGCCTAAGTGGAGTTATTGGCCTCTGGGTGAATGTTTTCATATTGCTGTGGTAGGCACAGAGCCAAGAATGTGTAAGAAAGTAAAAGTAGATCCTAGCAGGTGGCTTCTATAATGGCTAAACCTACCAGTAAACAATGGTAGCATTTTCAGAAATATCATTAATGACCCCGTCTGTAGAAATATCATTAGAGCGGGCCTGTCAATGTGAATGAAGAAGCACAGAAAGAAAGAGAGAGAGAAAGAGAGAGAGAGAGAGAAAGAGACGAGGTGAGGAAATGAAAATAAGGATTAGGGGATTAAAGGGGCCAGCCGCTCTTATTGTATTGTACCAGTCTGACTTTCATGCATCTTACAACAAATGTTGACGGGATCAAAACTGGCTGGCACACACTGGCAGCGGCCTTGAAACGAAGAGTTTATGGGGGAGCCGCTGTTCTCATACACAGCGTCAGTCTCTTGTGTCTCGCATCCACATTGAAGGCTCTGCACTCCGAGTCAACAGGAGCACAGCTTGCATCTGAGAGCGTCTTTCAGCGCCCAGCGCAAAGGTCATATCTGTACAGCTTAGTGAAGGGCTATCAATGTGCTTCAGATCCAACTATGTGAAGGCACTGATAAAATCAGCCCTGTCATCTCCACTTTACTAAACCAAGCAACTGCCGTGTAGGCTAAGCATTTGTATGAGAGAGAGAGAGAGAGAGAGAGAGAGAGAAAACTGCTCTGGCAGAGGTGTCGTCTCTGACAAGATGCCCTTGGGCCCCGTGGTCTTCGGGAGCAGAGACAGATGTACAGTCGTCAGCAGAAAAGTCAGACGGCGAGAAGCTATGGACGTGATCTCACAATTCGTTCAGCTTTGTTTTGGACTCGGCCTAAAACTCTCCCTCGGGGAAATGTAATCTCTGATTTAACTAAGTGAATGTACATAACCATATCACTTATATAGGGTCTGCCTAAGGGGTGAAGCATTAGAATACATAATGGAATACAATATACAGACTGATAGTGGCCTACCATGGAGCATATTTAGCATGATGGGGAAAATAAAGTTTAGGAGTCCTGCTTATATTTCCCCTGGCATGATAAATGTGTTTTTATTTTCAAGTTGAAATCTACAAAATAATTTGCTAATAATTTGCTGTATCTGTAGAAATGCATAATCCTTGATTTTATTCTGCAGTCAATGTTTTCTTCCAAGAAAGCCAGTCTCTCTCTGACTCCATTATTCTCCTATCATGATAAAAGCTGATGGTGCCAGCATTGATAGTGTCCTGAGAGAGAGAGAGAGAGAGAGAGAGAGAGAGAGAGAGAGAGAGAGAGAGAGAGAGAGAGAGAGAGAGAGAGAGAGAGACTGTATAGTTAAGCGGGAGGTGAGGGAATGTAAACACTGAGACTTTACAAACAGGATTCGGTCGAGCACCCTACTATCCCGGGACAAGTCTATAACTGCATTCTGTGTAGCTAGAGCCTACTGTACTCCTTGCGTCACTGGGAGACAGAATCTTCCAGAAGACCGTTAAATTGCAAGGGAGACAAATGCGAGAGTAAGGTGGAGTTGGAACAGCGACTTGCAGTTACTTGTGTAATTACCACCCTTCAGTGTGGTTTGACTAGGCTGCAGAAATGGTCCAGATTTATTGGAGTAAATTGATGGGGGAAGAAATATATACATGGAACTCTCGGTCGTTACCTGTTGGGCTCTGTTATAGTATAAAACAATGCCACTGTCAAGCTGTTAAATGACTGCATTTAAGCCATATACAATGATTGTTATGGGGGGAAAACAATTATGGTTTCCTGTTTGTACCTTCTGAGTAAAATGCGTTAGATATTTAATTGCAAATTGCCTTTTATTGTGAATTTGAGACAGAACGTATTCTCTTGACAAACTTTATAAAAGAACTAATTAACGCAAAAAATCTAAATCTCCCAGCAGTATCCAACAATGAAGCTTTGGGCCAATGTCTTTTCTTCACATTTCCCCCTCATTCATTCCATTGAGTTTTAATTAACACAACAAGGATTCAGTGTCCTCTAATGCCATAGCTTGGAGGACTAATTTAAACTCATTAACTCTCAATAACCGCTAAACCAAATGAAAACAGAGCACAACTCCTTCTAGCTTTGGTAACTGTTTATCACATGAACTGTGTGTATTTACAGAGAGTGAGTATGCATGACAGGAGGTAGCCTGATTCAGAGATATGAAGGAAGGCCAAGAGTCTGACTGTGGTGTCTGTGATAATGTAAACACATGACTTTGCCCCAGCCATGAGGTCATGTATTCCAATAACCGTCCATGTGCTGACAGGCTGAGGCTAAAACTACAGTACAAATTGTCTGGATAGCACGTAGGTCAGCGCCAACACTATCCTAGCTGGTGGACCAACTGCTGCTGTTTCATGGGAAATGTAGTACTAAATGTGCATTTACTTTTATGTATATGAAAAAGTTTGCTTTAAAAAGTGTCCCGCTATTTACCACAGTCTCATTAGTACAATGAGATTATCTGTAATACAGTTGACAATTTTATTATAAGGATTCCAAATGCTTGCCACCAGTCCTGCCAAAATCTGTATAATTTATTTACAGCAAAAAGGCATTGGCCACAATTATATATAGTGTATTAGCTTATCACTATTACCTCATGCAAAACAACTGTTCCACTGCTACATCTCAGCTATATCAAAGTGGAAGTAGCTGCTGGCAACAAGAGGCAATGGTGCCTGGTGAACTGCACTCTTTACTTTGTGAAATGCTACTGCTTCCACTAACATGCACCTAGTGCCATATGCTGAGTTCACACTACATGACATTCAGTTGCCAGGTAGCTGTACTGCAGAGAACTTGTTAAGTATCTTGAGTACGTTAGTGATTGGCAACAAGGGGTCACACATTAGACAAGAGATACAGATTTTCTTTGAGTAAAGTTCATTTTCAATTACTACAAGGGTTGATCCTCCCACTTCCTCTCTCATTGACTGTACGTCATTGAGACTGCTGTCATTGCTGGACCCTTTCAACTCCCCGACATGTCCAGATATTTAACCTGCGAGATATTCAGTCAGAAGTTGCGACACATCGCAGACTCTGGGGCTTCATCTACGGTTTTAAAAAGAAAGAAACAAAAAGAGCTTGCGACCAAGTGGAAAACCGGGCTAAAATTGTGCAGTGTGAAGTCAGCAACTTGCAGTGCGAACTCATCATTACTTTCATTTTAGCTATAAACACAGCCATTAGCAGGAAATGGCTTTCTTGTCTTTCACTTTTTGCCCTTCTCTCCTGTGTTTATGCTTCGACACCGTTTCTGACCAAGGTATGTACAGAACAAGGTTCCTATTCCTTATGTCCATCCATCTTTTTTCCCTCCATCGCAGGAGATGTTAATGTGATCTTAGCAGGCCTGATTAAAAGGACACTTCCTCCTTGGAGACTTTCAACATAGTTTTTTTATTCATTTTATTCCTTGCTCTTCCTTTAAGCGCCGGAAACCTTGGGCACAGGAACACAGGGGCCTGATTGCAGGCTCACGCAATGCATGCTAATTAAATTAAGCCTCCTTTTTAAGTGAGAAAATGAACCTTATGCTTCAGTACCATCTCCGCCATCAAAGGGGAAGACTTTATTTAAATAAGGCAGTGAAATAGTAAAACAGCCCAGAGAAAGATGCTTTATGACACATTCCCTGCCCCACAACTATGATCAACCTCACAAGCAAGTTAAAGAAAAAGCAATTGTTTTGAAGGGCGTTGATCAAGCTACTACATTGTTGTAGTTCTATTTTTCTCAGATTTGTGTGGTTAAACAGTTGTTTAACATCAGACTAATGCGTCTGGAATCTGTAGCAGAATGTCCCACAAAAAAGTAAAACAAATAAATAAATAAATAAATAAAAATGTTTTTGCAAACTTTATATCTATGGCAACTCTATTCAGAAGTAATGGATTGAATCTGAATAATAATAGGTGGGCAATTCATTACTGTATATATTACAGCCAAAAGCAGACTTGAGACCATTGACAGACAAGGCATAACGCTTCCCTGAGAATTTGTTAGAAAACCTGGATAAGTTTTCTTAACCTTTGTGATGTCCTCAGGGTCAAAATGACCCAAATAACTAGTGCTTTGTTACAGATAGAAGGTGCTAAACCTAATTCTACAGCTTATACACACATATGATGTGCACTGCTGGCACAACAAGGAGGGTTTAAAGGCACATAAAACCAGACAAATACATAAAGAAGTAATTAATAAAGAAATAAATACACACAGCAATAACAATAAAAAGAACCATACAATCATACACAATCAGATGGCGCCACCAGGTGGTTCAAGACTATATTTTAAGGCCGTCACGAGGGATAATGAATTAACTATGAGTTCAGGAAGAAAAACCCTTGTCTTGAAATGAGGTGTGGGCTAGAGAAGTGTGCAGTTATATTATTGGGGAAAGTCCCATTAATCTGAGGCTATAGTATTGTTGAGAAATGCCCTTCAGCACGGCTATAGACAGTGCTATTCTGAATCCTTTCAGTGAAGCGGAAGGCCTCCAGACTTAACTGAGTCCATTACAGTATATCTGGGAAGGAGGAAATGAAAGGCAGAGGCACAGGGCAAATAGAGAAAGTCAGAAGGATTATCATAAATTTACATGATCAAATTAATCTTTTCTTCAAACACATGTGGAAGAGCAAAACACGGAAAACATCAGCCTGCGATAGCTGGCGCTACACTGCATCAATCTTCTTTTGACAAGCGATTAGCTTACAAGCGAAACCTATTTATTTTAAATGTACACCCCGATTGTTATTGCACCTTCATAACCTCAAATTTCCGCAACTGCAACATTGAAGTATGGTACAACTGTGCACGAACGCGCATGTGTGGAGTGGAGAAGGATGGCAACCTACTGTGGTAGCCAAATAGTGGGAGGCGTAAAGTTTCAAACCAATAAAAACAACGGCCGTTTCAGGGTAAGTTTGGGACACAAATAGAGTATAGATTTGGTTCAAACTCCATCATGGAGGCAGCGAGTTGTCCCCTCTGTCTCTTTCCCTCTCAGCCCAACAGACCATGAGGGAGAGAGACAGGGAGTGCAGAAGGAGAGAGGAGCCCATCCTCTCATCCTCATTATGTAAACGAGGTGCATGACTATCCCGGAAGGTCCCTCGAGAGTTAATTACCAGTGGCTTCTCAGCCTAATTGGCTGAAACTAAAGAATTCGCCATTTCTTATTTCCCAGGCTCTCTCTCCCTCTATCTCTCCCTCTCAGCCAAACTGTCTCACTCCCGCTTTTAACCCGTTTTCTTGTTTCAGCCTGTCCCGACACCCATTCTCTCTCTC
>JAODUG010000014.1:1838884-1849833 GCA_027564795.1 Aphredoderus sayanus
ACACACACACACACACACACACACACACACACACACACACACACACACACACACACACACACACACACACAGAGTGGAGGTACCTTTGTGCGGACCAGGCCAGGTCTCTGGTCTCTGATGTGTTCCAGTGTGGCTGCTATGTCAATCTCTTTAACTCCTGAGATCAACAAGATATACATCATTGCAAGGACAGCTATATATTTAGTTTTACATTTTAGTTTTTTTCAAAAAGTATAATCAAGCATGTGAAAAGAATTCTGCTGCCTTCTTTGTAAAATACTTGGTTTTATACAATTAGACCTATTGTGCACTGGCTTTGTAATGTATTTACAATTTTATAATTTATATACATATATAGTTTATAATTTGTTGGTTCTAACTAGATGTTTGACACTCCACAGTGCTGAACAAATTAATCGTTTACACATATTGTACATTTTGCAAATATCACCATCTATTGGACAAACATAGAAAATCAATTTCCTTGTAGCAAGCGCCTTTTTGCTTTGCCAGGACTACGCAGTGCAATGTGTGTGTGTGTGTGTGTGCATGTGTACTGACTCACCCTTGGCCATGCGGTTCAGCACCATGTCAATTAAGATGTACGCCCCGGTTCTGCTAGTGCCGTCGCTACAGGACGCAGAACACATAACAGTGGTTGCTGTCAAATCTAACAGAAATCCTCTGGGATTTGCGATTTTAAAGGTATTGATTCTGCTATTCAGTCGTCAAGCCACATGTACTAAGACCGCTGTCATTTTATGTCAGAAATGTTCATTTTAACTGAGAAAAAGATTAATATTTTGGTTACACAGTATTTTGAGACAGAAGCATTGAGCAGCAGTTACCTGCAGTGAACGATGATGGGACAGGAGCGACCCCGGTAGCATTTATTCACCTTCCTGAAACACATATATACACAAGGGATGGGAGAGGAAAGAAACGTGAAAAGTGGATGGGAAATCAGCAATCACAATGTGATGCCCACCATATTGCAAAGCTGTCACAAGAACACAATTACTTCAGACCTGTATATCTTGCATGAAGAGAAACGGTTATATGCCCCTACATGCATTCCTTTCTTTGCCAGTGGCCGAGAGAAATATACCAGAATTAAACAAAAACAGTAAAAAGGCAGAGACATGCAAAGCAGTGAAAACAATACAAATAATCTATGAGGAGCAGTCAGATAGGAAAGGGAAAGAACAAGGGAAAATGTACATGGAAAAGAAGAAAGAGAGAAATGGGTAAGGACAGGACAGAAGAGGGGGCAGTGGAGAGGTGTAGGCAGGGGGGAGAGGTCTAGGACTCACTGTCCCTCTTGCAGGTAGCTAGTCACACCTGCCAATGCTCATTTTTGTGACTATGCAACTGGAGCCAGAGTACTAGCTGCAAACCACAAAAATGACACTGGGAGATGTTCAATTACAAACCCACCAACCTACGCAATGACAGAGAGAAAGTGAGGGAGGGGAGAGGTGGAACTATGGAATGCACAGCTTTTGCTCTTCAGTTGGCAATATGTTATGAATGGTAGGACAGATGGAAAACATGGAGAATGGCTAAAATGGCTAAAAATATGTTGAATTGGAATTCAGTAGACTAATTGTGTGCCAAAATATGACGTTTGACATATATTATTATAAATATGTATGTTTGACATAATAGACACAGCCACTGGTATTGGCGAGGATAACTAACTGTGTCATTAATTGTGTTAAGGTAAATGTGTTGAGGCTTCACATGCTAATTAATTTATGATTATATTTTAATGGTTATATAAAATTATTATTTCAAGTGGGAGTGTAACCAAAATCATAACACGAGTCCGATTGGGTTGCAGAGTCAGGGCAACAGTTAAAAACAAGATATGCCTGCACACCAGTAACTATATAAAGAATACTGTTCAAAAACAGAGTGCAGTTACATCCAGTGACCAGCGGGGGAAATATAAGTCATGTTATGGAGCGTTGACCTGCGTCACTAGACAGTAGACAGTAGAAACATCTTGATATAGGTTAAATGTCTTTTTAGTCATCACATCCACATAAAGAAAAACAAATCTCAAATGTTATTTTTTGCAGTCAATGTTAAATAGCATACTGTTCTAAACATTCTTTCAATGTCAAGGTATTTGGTCAAAGATTCTGTGATATTTCATTTTGTCAGAATCACCCAGCTCTATAGTGTTTCTGCCTCTCTGAGCAGGGTGGCCTACCTGCGGAAGTCCAGCAGGGGGCGTGTGGATGTGGGGATTCCATCAGCGGGCCAGCTGAGCAGGTGAAACTGTGTCAGAGTTCGTGTCTCCTGGGTCTGGATGTTCTTCAGGTAGAAGCTTCGCACCAGGAAGTCCTTACACCAGATGTGCTCTGACACCAGGTTGACCTGGTAACCGTGACACCAGAGAAAGGTGTAGATTGAGAATAGAGAAGAAAGGATAGTAGTAGTAATATGAGGGGGGAAATTAAGATGATTTGTCTCATTAAGTCAAGAGGATTAATAACCCTTACTGAGTAGAACCAAACTATTATAAACCTTTTGATTTAAAAATTTTTTCAAGTAACATGTATGTCCCATTATCTCCACTCCAAGATAATGGTGACTTATAATTATGTCAATTAGCTGATGTTTTTATCTAAAGTAACTTACAGTGAGCACAAGCATTAGCACTGTTAGTACAATGAACATCACAGGGGTTAGAAAAAGGTTACCTCATATATATGGTAGAGAGAGGAGCCTTCGTCTGGCCAGTAGCGTTCACATTGTTTCTCACCATCCTCCACCAGGGCTGTCATCATCACTATCACAGTGCAGCCATTCTCCCAGACCATCTAGATGTCGACACGTGGGTAATCACATTAGCAAACGCTGCCCACCCACACACACACACACACACACACTTACCCACCTGAAAATGAAGTTGAAGGCACACAAATATGTGCACGCGCACTGACACACACACACACACACACACACACACACACACAGACACAACAGCGGTAAAGATAGGCTGCTGACCTGCCAGAAATCAGCCACAGTGTGCTGTAGGGGTCCCTGTGTTGCAATGTATGCTGGGAGACGAGGGTCATGGTCGATCTGGTAGTACAGAAAAGGAGGTTTCTTGCTTTTCATGTGTACATATACAGCAAAGCCGATTGAAATATTGTAGGGAGATAAAGGTGATTATTTTCTGGGCTGAATATAGAATTAAACCTGACTGAATTCACATTTGACAAAGAGCAGGGAAGTTGCTATTATCAACTATTATGAGGTGTAAATTATTCACACAAATTTAAATAACTTAAAACATAGTTAATTCTTAGTGATGCAATCAATGTAAGTAGATATGCATTTATTGATAATTACTATATAATATAACAATATTCCATGCTTGGTATGTCACATATTCAGACGTTCCTACAATTGTACTGGCGTTAATGTAGTCCTCCTTAATGACGTTTTGCTCTGTCTTCAGCTTCACCCGAGAGTGGTCGTCTGAAAAACAAAACAGTTAAGAAAATGGAGGGACATTTTTCCAAAATTTGAACGGTGAAAAACATTTGCTGTTTTTTGGCGAACAAATTATTATATCATATTGTGTTTCTATTGTAGTTAGAGGCTAGGGGAATATAGGAAGTTAAACAATACTGTTGATGTGTGTTGACTAAAGACAAAGACGAGCTCTATAGCATCATCATCAGCCTATTCATGTCCACATTGCTGGGTGCCTGCACCAAGTAAAGACAGACATGGAGATGATTATAATCAATAAGGGAACTAACAGGGTAGAGAGTCAGCACATCTGTTCTTAGCCATGTTGCTCTGGTTCTGGGCCACACCCACTGAACTGGGGTCAGCCTGGTATGAGCACAGAGCTTCCCACTCCTTCTGCAAGCGGTCCTTGTTACGAAGGTGGTCCTCCATATATGCCTGTAGGAGATATGGTTATACAAAATACACTTAAAGATGCATTGGGGTTTTTTTATGGTTAAAAAAATCAAACTCACACTTGGCCCACTTATCCACACCCGGGCACGATTGACCCCAAAGTCCGGTACGTTTGACTAGTGTGATCGCTCTGTGGCCAGGGACAATCGTGCCCGGACAGGTTCAAGGCAGCTGGGGCAAGTGTGAGTACACCCTTAGTAATATAAGCAATCAATTGCTATCAATTAATGTATTCATTTTTCCAGGGAATCCAACAGCATAACGCTTTAGATTAGTTATTGAATTTATTTGTATTATGGATAATGTACAAAATGCATTCATCTGAAAAGAGAGATAAAACACATTGTAGCAGATTACCAGAGTATTATACAAATACATGAGTATGTCTGCTCTGGCTAGTAAAATGGTGGAAATATACTGGCACTGGGAATGCGGTGCATTTGTACGTATCAATAAGTACGTTACAGGTACATTTTCATCTTAGCTCTGAAATTAGAAGTATCCATAATACACCAGGAAGTGCCTCTTCTATGTGGCTGTGGCTGGCTCACCAGTATCATGTGACCAGTGGAAATGTCCAGATTGGTCTGCGCCGGCTCCTCACTCCATGAGGGGGTGGAGCTATGGGTGGAGGAGGGGCTGTGCTGGGGGCCGTCGCTGAACTGGGAGGAGACGCTGCTGACGCGGGAGGTGTCCGTGCCCCGGCGGCCCCCAGCACCTGCTGCTATGGCAACGCCCCCCATGGCACCCCCAGTCCCGCTCATACAGTCCTGGCGGGACACAGACGATTTAGACGCCATGTGCTGCCGACACAGCTCCTGGTGGAGGCAACCACAGTCAGGCCTTAATATGAATACATAACCATCAGAATACTTCAATAACATGAAGACTTTGAAGAATGAACATCATAAAAACTACTTTGAATCTAAGACGTCTATTGACATAATGAAAGAATTCAAGTCTGATTTGCATTTTACATATGAACTAGAAAAAGGATAAACAGAATGCTACTTAATTATTTTTTAAATTCAGTCAACTGTACAGACCTATACAATCACATGTCTTAGAACATAACCATTGAGAATGCAAATCTCTTTTGGCATACAGTACATCTTAATAAAAATATGATAAATTAAATAAATAAAAAAGTGATATGTTGTTGTACTGTATGTATGTTTTGGGTTGTTTAATTTATAATTCCTCTAGAAATATAAGGGTGTGCATTATTCACAATGCCTACCTGGTAGTCAAAGTGTGTTTCTGCTCCTCCCTCTGGTCCCAGGCCAAGCTTGCCATTGGCCAGCTGTTGAGCATGGTGCCTGAGACAAGCGATGGCCATAGCCAATACGAGCACTCCTCCAACGACTGCCATGGAAACAAGTGTGATGACCGTCCCACTGGAGCCCTGAGAGACTCGGGTGACCTGAGGGAGACCCTGTGCATCTGTCCTCTAGCAAGAAGAGATTAGAAGAAAAACACCAAAATCATTACAATCCTATCATTGTGTCATGGACGACCAACTTTATGCAGATTTTTATTCTCACCAACACTCATAATCACAATATTTATTCATAATTAATATGATTTTTTAGTGATATCAGGCATTCACACTTCTGTTTAAAGGAACACCTTGTAACATTTAGAATGTCAGAGTTTGTTTCAATATCAAATCTGAGCTAAATGGAAATGTTGATTTCAGTCCAGCCAGGATAGTACTTTTTGTTTCCACTAGGTGTCGCTCACTTTGCAGAAATTCATATCCCAGTAGACCACCTTTTATCAGAATGGGGTGAGTTTGTACACATTATTTCCAGATCAGACAAATCACATTTATTCAATGGGTTTATGCTGAGATATTCTTATGTAGGGTTTTTTGTGGATTCTCTTTCATTTGGAACTTGGGACAAGACAGAATAGACCCCATAGTACTCCATGTGTAGATGTAAACTGGGGGGTCCTAATGTGGGCCTACCACTTACCATGACCATACAATGGCAGCAGTGACTAGCAGAGGTATTAGACATTTGTCAAATAAATGCCTTTAGTGTAATTAAATAATGTCACAATCTACCTGCATTTATTTTAAACATTCGTAGCTCTGCACCTTGTAATTACTAACCCACATGGTGTATCATGTAAACCCACTCTTATATTCTACTTTATTGTTTTGATTAGGACATAGGACACAACAGTGAAGAACTGACACGACATTAGCAATTGTTTGTTTGACTGTACCTCTTAAAAGGTCAAGCTCACATTGACTTACATTAAGATGTTGGTGTTTTTTGCACACATACACACACATACACATTTGCCCTTCCTTTCTCTGTTTTTCTCTGATTTGCTCTGAAGTAATTACACACTGAAACTACACCCAGCTAACACAATTAACCCACAGGGATCATCTATGGAATATTTGAAAGTATAATGAAATGAATAATTTAAACCAACATGGATGTATTTTTAAAGGGGTTTAAATTGGTGACGTTTGGATAATTACAATACATTATGGAATAAAGTTGATGATGAAATGAATAGCTGTGTGTGGATGTGTGATGTGTGTGTGTGTGTGTGTGTGTGTGCGTGTGCGTGTGTGTGTGCGTGTGTGTGTTCCTATTCACACATTGTGCATGCACAATAGAAATTATAATGGCATCAATGACGCCTGTGACTGTTGCCATAGCACCTGGAAGTCACTGTGGGGGAGAAGATCAGGCACCATAGCAACAAGCTGAATGCTCATTGTTTTCCTTGGTGATATTTTATGGCCATTTCCCTTACATATGTTTTGAATTTAACATTAAATACTCAAACAGTTAGTGTGACTACATGATGACACAAAATCACAATATATTTTTGTTTATATCGACATTACACAACTTACCAAAGTTTTAATATTGTTACAGAATGTGCATGCGATTGACATTATTAAATTCATTAAATTAATTTGTATTTCACAAGTCCTGTTGTATAAAGCATATGGTTACGCCATTATATTTTCAGTTTTTACATGAAAACTATAATATAATGCAAATGATCGTCTGCATCATGTATTGCAGAAGCAGAATATTATTGTATTGTGGGCTTCATATTATTGTAGTATTACATCAGGAGTTAGCTATATGGCCACACCTACTGTAGTGTGTCCAGTAGAAATTAGCTGAAATAACTGCCACAGTGTTACTAGTGTTTATCCACACTTTTAACTCCTTCAAGACCTCATAACTCTGTAATGTACTGTAACTGCAATACTAAAACATTCAGCAATTGGTTGACCTGTGCGTCCTGAATCCACAAGAAGGGGAACTGGACAATAATACAAAAAATACTTAGCGGCTCTGTTACCTTGACAACTCATGCGCAATACATGGAGATATTACAGTATGTGTTTGATGTGCGTGTGCAGGTGCACGTGGATGTACCTCTCCAAGACCTGTCTGTACAATCTTCAGGCCTGTCTCAGACTCCAGAAAGTTCTTTTCAGATACTATTATGGGAAAACAGATAAAGACATGCTAGAAACCCTTGCTCTCAAGAATGAATGTGTGTGAGCGTGTGTGTGTTGTGAGCCTCACCAGCTTTAGCTGCCACCTCAGCTGCTGTCATATTCTGTTCATTCTGTCGTATTCTAAACGTCAAGGCAGGTCCCACCACGCTATAAGCACACACGCACACACACACACACATACACACACAAACACATGCACGCACACACACACACACACACACACAACACAAACAATAGGATTAATTTTCATTTTATAGTGTTAAATGTGTAATATGTACTTTTTGGCCAGAAGGTCATATTAAAAGGGGCAGCAAAGACCTCTTTATTTCTCTCTGAACTCCCTGTCTCTCATAAGTACCAACACAAACACACACAGACACACAGACACACAGGGCTTTTACCTGATGTTGATGAAGCTACTGGTTGCCAAGGGTATTTTATTAGACAACAACTCCAGCAGTTTCACTCCATCATAGAGACTCAGGGGGCTATGAGGGGAAAACAATAAAAACAAACTGAATTATCCAGTGCGTCGAGATATTTATTTCTCCTTTTAGTTCAGGACATTCGACAGAGAAATCAAATACATGTCAACAAACCCTACAGGCACATTTAACTAAATCTTTAGTGCTGACCTCCGGTTGGTCACTATGTAGCCATACTCTTCTTTGTTTCCAGTGCCCTCATCCAGTAGTGGCCCCTGTTCCTTCACACCCAGCCCAGCCTGTGCAGGGGGACCCTGGGTAGGCTGGTGGGTAGGAGGGGCATGGCTGGGGCCCCTTTCTGGGGCTGGAGGGGGGGCAGAAGAGGGGACGGGAGGTGCCTTGGCAACAGCGGCCACGGGGACAGTCTTCTCTGGCTTGCTGGAGATTCTGTCTGTTTTTAACACCTGGGTCTATGGAGCGTACCAGAGGAGATGGAATTAAGCTGCTGATTATTGGAATTGTTACTGGCATACAATGTTTAAGATGGACTCGCACATACTTCCTTAAGAGTGAGGAGGTCTTTCTCCAGTGGATCTGTAAAAACAATTTCAGAACAGACAGAACACAGTCATGCCACAAACTGTGATTTCAGGCTTTCTATCTTTCTATCTATAGGTGGAAACAAGAGGTTGTTAACAGGGAGTGGCCTACTGTAGCTAATGCATCCTGTTTGTTTCTGTCTAATAAAGACACAAGACACAAGTGATTTTCCACTTTGCAAAATGGAGATTTATTATGACGTTGTCCAGCAGCAATTATTACATTATGATCCTGATGTGAAGCAACAGCAGAGTGGTATACAGTATTTGTCTATTCTAAAGCAATCATGGGGTTGTGCTACAGGCTATTATGGTATACTGTAAAATGAGAATCAACATTTTAATAAGGTATGTGTTGAAAAAAATTAACCTTTCCTTTCAAAGCCCCTATTAGACATTTTGCATTTTTGGGTGAACATTTATGTTTATATTTATGTTTCAGTTCCTGTTCTACTTTTATTACATGCCCTGACTTGATTGGCTATAAAATCAGGAGTGGGAGAATTGGTTACATTCCATTAAGATTCCATCGTTTTTTCAGAGCAATTACATCTAAATGATTTCAGAACAAATCCACACTGTTCTGGTCCTTATTATCAACAACACTGGCACAACTGTGCAAACTAGAATTTTACAAATACGGTAAAGTTCCTTATGAATTGCTCCACAATAACGTCAAAACAATCCAAAATGAATATAATGACATTTTAAAACACACATACACCTACGCTTATTCAGCATGAAGTCCCTTCAACCTCCCACGTTAAATCAAAGTGCCTCAACATACCTGCATTGTCGTCAACCTGCATCATCTGCAGTATGAGTGCCAGTCTGTAGAGCTGCTGAGGACTAAGCTCTCTAGGGTCCACTCCATACCGCTGCAGCACTGCTGACATTCTCTGCAGCAGATCATCTAAGGCAGGGTTAGTCTGGTTATTAAAAGCATACAGCAGATAGCAGGTCATGTCAAGTAACATAACATTACCCACTCCCCCCTCTTTAATTGGTGTATCTCTATAGTGTTTTGCATTCAATGCTTTTGGTAGAAAGTAAAAACATTTTAAACTGTCTGAATGCCCATCTGAAGAGCACAACGCAGTATTGGTTAATGTGGAAATGAAATAAAATAAAGATACTATAAAACATGTAATCCAGGTATATTACGCAAATGCGCTCGGATTATTTTCTAGTGCGCCTTCAATATGGTTCAAGGCCGGGCTATTTGAATAGAACATTCAATTGATGCTGATTCAGTTCACCATGGACACTTTAGCACCCTCACTTTTGAAGAGCTTATCAGCCTGCTTAATTCCTAAAATACCTGTTACATCTGCATCAATATGAAGATAAAGGAATCTAGTAAAACACCTCTTGTTCCAAGACAATGCCATTCTACCATTCTGACACACGCGTTTTACACAATGGAACAGTACACTCATGAGTAATGTAAATACAATACAAATTCAAAAACATAAGCCAGTATCGTGATATTGTTTTTCTAGTTCTGTCCAAACACATGACACGAGATAACACACAATCACACATATACACACAAACACATATTACCGTTGAGTCCAGCCAAGGGGCTGTAATTTTGAGGAACCTTTTTATTTTGTTGTGTTGGCGGTCTGGCTGCAGTACCAACTCTCTCCTCTAGGGTGTAGTCTTCTACATAGTCTACCGGCAGCTCCAGTTCCAAGTCCTCATAGTAAGGCAGTCCTGCTGACAACACAAGATGCTCTGTTAAATTCAACATGAACCATAAACCATAAACACCATTCAAGACATACAGTATATACACATTCTTATACACACAATGAAACCAGGTACATTGTCACTGGCACACTTTATAGTAATTAAATCTTTTGAATAATTGTAAATTGTCCAAGTTAAAATTATGTCACACAAATCTGTGTCTTACTGTATCTAAGTTACTGTCTTGTCTTACCTGCAGGTCCCATGGGGACTGTTCCTTTGTGCCGATGGGAGGGCTGAGCAGAGGCCAGATAGAGAGACATTGCTTCCTGCAACAGCTGCCTGTCGCGCTCTCGCTCTCTCTGATTGGCCTGGGCCCTTGAGGAGGGGCGGGCATAGCCATGGCCTTCTCCTCCGATAGGGTGAAGGGATCTCTCTACTTCATCCTGGTATCTATGCTGTGATGTGGGAGAGGAGGCATTCATGTGGGCTAGTGTGAGTGTGTGTGTGTGTGTGTGTGTGCGTGTGTGTGTGTGTGTGTGTACCTGGTGGTAGGTGTAGGGGTCCATGGAGGCAGTCTGCATGCGTAGTGGAGACTGGGGAGGCTCAACTATCATGTAGTCCAGGTAGTTCTCAGCAGCAGGCATGGGGCCCATCTTAGAACCATAATGGTGGTTCTGGTGCTTAGACCTGGCAACCCAGACACACACACACACACACACACACACACACACACACACACACACACACACACACACACACACACACACACAC